>CM026404.1:20474399-20554970 GCA_014843695.1 Archivesica marissinica
GTGTGTTGCTGAACTGCGTTTCTCTATTAATTTGCAAGGGTCACAAATTACTTCAGCTGTCATCTTATCCTCAACGTTGACAGTTGCAGGTTTTACTTCATTTGCATCCATATTAAGCGTGTTTTCCTGGAAATATGATACATATGCACACATTCAGTATTAATATTGAAGGGACAGTATTTCGTTTTCATTTACCTAATACAATGTCTCGTAGTGATTATTATAAGTAATTGGCGTACATAGACATGTTTATTTCATGTAACAACATGTTTTTGAGGCCGATCAAACACTTGTAGATCCGCGAGAAAGACTTCAAAACTATGAAGGACATGGCTAAATTTTAAGCAAGCGAATGAATACAGAGAAAGCAATAAAATGTGTAGCCAAGGATATTAGGTCAACACTTGAGTTCATACAGAGTCCTACGGGCCCGGTACTTTGACGAAATGATTAAAGACACGAAACCATATTTCATAAAATCTAAATGCATCAAGGTTTTGTGATATAATGGCTAGTGTTCGGTATGTACGCCATGTGTCAAGGCTTTGTGGTATAATGGCTACACTGTTCGTTGTGTACGTCATGCGTCAACGCTTTGTGGTATAATGGCTAGTGTTCGGTATGTACGCCATGCGTCAAGACATTGTGGTATAATAGCTAGTGTGTTCGGTATGTACGCCATGCATCAAGGCTTTGTCGTATGATGGCAACAATGTTCGTTTTGTACGCCATGCGTCAAGGCATTGTGGTATAATGGCTACAATGTTCGTTTTGTACGCCATGCGTCAAGGCTTTGTGGTATAATGGCTACAATGTTCTTTTGTACGCCATGCGTTAAGGCTTTGTGGTATAATGGCTAGAGTGTTCGGTATGTACGCCATGCGTCAAGGCTTTGTAGTGTACTGGCTAATGTGTTCGGTATGTACGTCATGCGTCAAGGCTTTGTGGTATAATGGCTACACTGTTCGTTTTGTACGCCATACGTCAATGCTTTGTAGTATAATGACTAGAGTGTTCGGTGTGTACGCCATGCGTCAAGGCTTTGTGGTATAATGGCTTTTTTCGGTATGTACGCCATGCGTCAATACATTGTGGTATAATAGCTAGAGTGTTCGGTATATACGCCATGCGTCAAGGCTTTGTGGTATAATGGCTTTTTTTTTGTATGTACGCCATGCGTCAATACATTGTGGTATAATAGCTAGAGTGTTCGGTATGTACGCCATGCGTCAAGGCTTTGTCTTATGATGGCAACAAGGTTCGTTTTGTACGCCATACGTCAAGGTTTTGTGGTATAATGGCTAGTGATCGGTATGTGCGCCATGCGTAAATACATTGTGATATAATGACTAGTGTTCGGTATGTACGCCATGCCTCAAGGCTTTGTCGTATGATGGCTACAATGTTCGTTTTGTACGCCATACGTCAAGGCATTGTGGTATAATGGCTACAAGGTTCGCTTTGTATGCCATGCGTAAAGGCTTTGTGGTATAACTTATAATGGCTACACTGTTCGTTTTGTACGCCATACGTCAAGGCATTGTGGTATAATGGCTACACTGTTCGTTTTGTACGCCATACGTCAAGGCATTGTGGTATAATGGATGCACTGTTCGTTTTGTACGCCATACGTCAAGGCATTGTGGTATAATGGCTACACTGTTCGTTTTGTACGCCATACGTCAAGGCATTGTGGTATAATGGCTGCAATGTTATTTTTGTACGCCATACGTCAATACTTTATGGTATAATGGCTAGAGTGTTCATTGTGCACGCCATATGTCAATACTTTGTTGAATAGTGTTGTGAAAACGAGACACACACATTGGGCTTTCCCTGTTCAAATGGATGCGGGCAGTTATGGCTATGGTTATAAGTTTCCAACAGAAAATCTACAGTGCTATGGGTACAGTATACACATATTCCGGCAAATAAAATATATACCAATTAAGCGAATGTAATAACACATCGTTGGAAATAGAATAGTTTCAATAATCGCAATTGAAGGAGCCTATGCTAAATATCGAATCGAAAGAAAAATGGCTGCCATTGTTATTCCCTTTATTACGGAACGCTTATCAGCACTTGCAAACCTGACGTATAAAAGAAAGGCATACTCATTGTCGTCAGTCTATCTTACTTATCTGAGAAATCTCTCGCGGGGATGTAGTCATCTTCCTACTAAACTGTTTAGTTTTGACTTCAACAATCTTTTATTGGCGTTCCCCGTTGATACACAGTGCCTATGTTATATTATTTAGATCCGTTGTAACTGGTGCTGGCCGTTGTCTATGATAGACCGATCTGAAGTCTAGTGGTTAACACGTTGGACTGGTAACCCAGGTATCGTAGGTTCGATCCCCCGTCTGACCCTAATAAAATGAACAGTCTTTCACTTGGGACTTTAAACCGAGGTCTCTTTTCGGTGCTTTACATCGTGCACGTAAAATAACAAGAGGCGACTCTGGAATGGATCTCTGTCTGTATCATTGCACTATCCTCCAACAATCTAAAATGACTAATCTCTTAAGGAGGCGTCGCTCATATGGGCAACAGGTAGCGACGATATATAACGTAAAACACTCACACGCGCCATTGTCTAATGTTGTTAAAACTTGTGGTCCAACCCATTTATATTATCATGCTATGTATTATATATTTATGTGCATGACAATGTTACTATTGGTTTACATTAAGATATGATTAAACAATGCACTGTAACTACTCCAAATAGCAGGGAGGCAGGATCCCAAAATGATAACAACAAAATCATTTTGTGAAAGAGAGGTACATCCACCCCAGATAGCTTGTACATAGTGTTGTACACGTGCACATGTTGGATGTATAAAAATATCTTTCCAGAATCTACACATTTTAACACGTTTTATGAAAATGTGTCTATGCGGCAAACATTTGAAATTTAAGGGTAGGGGAAGACGAATTGCTCATAAAACGATAAGTTTTCAATATAACATATTCAATGACCACTCAAAATGAAGGCCTTTATGTGTACTACAATATGCCAACTAATTATTGATTCTTTGTAATGGCCGCAGGGGCTTGTAAGATCACGTTAGCCTGCAATTTAGGACATTTTTCAAATGTTACCCCCCCCCAAACACAATGTTCTGTTAAAGAATAAACATTTTTACACTTGATTCATACAGTAACCATATCAAGGAAGTCATTGAAAAATAAAGTGAACCTGATATGGCCAATGGGGCACGAATAGTTGGGCTTCCAAACATGTCCTTTTTGGTAAAATTGGACCAAAAGTGTTGATACTTCAATTATAGGCGGGGGAGGAGAAGCTCCTATCAAACAGTAAGTATTCATCATAGAGTAATTATTGAATACTCTGACTTGGTCTGCTCTAACGAGTTGTCCATGGACTTGCTGCAGTGCCTGCCTCGTATTTACCATCTACTGCACTAATTTGTTCAACAACTAGTAGTCATAGTAACGAGCTGAAGTTTCTACAACCTCATTGCCTCCTGAATGTCTACCAGCACTAGTATTTTCCGAGTGCATTACCAATCGGGAACACGTTGCCCACCATTGTTGTGTGACTGCGGACACAGTCAAGTCAATTGTCCAGTCGCTCCCTGCATTCCGGGCGTAGTGATGAAATTATATACTTATATATTGGATACAGAAAGATGTACTGGATGCTTCCATACTACAAAGAATGAAGGTCATTGGACAGCACCTAGAAGCATCCGTTCTGAATGATATATTGGTTGAAGATGGTATGTTTGGTATGTTTTGGGAAATTATGACTCCCAATATGAAGCATAATGCCTACAGCAAGGCTGTGCGCTGTCACAGAGAGTTGTCGCCCTTGCTAGCAAAATGGCGCAACATTGTCTCAGTGAAAACAAAATGTAAATCTAAATATTAGACCTATTTCCTGGATGTGAAACTCTTTGAGATTGATTTAAAATGGACATTATATTGTTGGAATAGAAACTGATCAGTCAGATCTCACAATGAGGATGTACTCTTATGAAAACCTATTTACCTATATGTTACCTGTGAGAACCTGAAGAATTTGCACATGGATTGTAAATGGGACGTAAGCGTAATAAATCGCCACCGGGTCACAAAAACACTACACAACCAAAGAAATATGTGCCACAACCTGATATTGAATACTTTACTGCTGAAAGTGAGGGTGAGGACACTTTCGATTCTGAAACAACTGATTCCACTAACATTCACTGTTCACCATCCTTTACCACTATGAGATTTTAGTAAGGAAGATATAGAAGAGTTGAGTGCTAAACTAGCCCCGTCACTTATAAAGGATCTCAGATCGGCACTAAGGGAAGAAGTTGTAAATTCCGTTAAAAATGAGATCAAAGCCTCCATGAAACAACGAACCTCAGGGATGAAATTTCCCAACTAAATAGTGGGTCGAAATTGATGAATTAAACCAATACGGTCGTAGGATGTGTCTCTAGCTGGTATCCCTGGAGACACTGGATCGCCAACTGAGGACGTGGAGGCCAACATTCTAAACTCAAGAATATTCAACTAACCTGTGCAGATATTGACAAGTGTCATCGCAAAGGCAAGGTTAGAGACAATGTCACAAACAGAAGAGTTATTGTCAAGTTTACAAACTCTAAAGCTAGGCAACGCGTCTACAATGCAAGGAAATATATGGGCGATGGGACTTTCGTCCAAGAAAACCTTACGCCTTACAGGGAGCACCTTGCATTTGAGACCAGGAAGTTGAAGCGTGAAAAATTCATACTAAACTGCTGGGTAACTGGATGCAACATTTATGTGCAACAAGACAGTGTTTCCACCGGTCGTATTGTGAGAGACATGGGAGCTATCGATGCCACCTGGGCTTCGCACATGCCAGATCTCCATTCGGAGTAGAGTGCTTTGCCAGCTGTCAAAAGTTTGTTTACATTTATACACACATAACGTGTTTTAACATACAATACACTACACTCGTGACCATTCAGCTGTGTCATTGATGGATAAAACTTGGATCACATGTTATATAACTATGTATTTATTTATAGATTAGCCTCCACTTACCTGGTTTATGTATATAATCATATAGTGCACATTTAGATCCATGCAGACGTTGTCTTGCAAATATTTGATATTCATTGCCAATAAGAAATCCTAATACTAAAAGTTTATATTAAAAAGTTCTTCTACTTATTATCTGTTTAACATTTGCCCGTAAATGTTGCCTGCAAATTGACTCCGATATTGATACCCCGGAATCGTATACACGTGATGTATTGTTACGAACACATGAACATATTAATTGTATCTTCTGAACGTATTATCTTATTGGATAATATTGATCACACATTTGTATATTAACACCAAACGTGGCAGTGCGTACATGGTTTATTAAAAATGAGTTGTTTCAATATGAAGTACCAATGACACCTTATTACTGTAACACATACTTCGTTGTATGGGATTTCCTACGTTCTTGATTTTTGTTTTTGGTGGACTTGTATCCTCAGCATTTACATATAATAATATTACGAACATTTGATAGAGCTCATTTTGTAGTACATGCATGTACATTTCTGTTCACTCGTTATGATGTACTGGTGTTTATACAGTTAGCCTTTATTGTAGAGAGACACTTTGATTGTTATAACTGTATGAAATGATCATGCTGTATTAAGGTGTTTGAACAGGAAAATAGCTTTCTTTGTATATAACTGTTTCTCTCAGTTACGAGAAACGGTAGTTTCCTACCGATTCATGAAGAGATCTGGACGTCAGGTAATTGTGTCATATTATTATTGAATGTTATTCCAAATTCGCTATCGTTGGGTATGATCGTCAATCAGTCAACAGTTTCTTATTTAGTTATTTTTATTCAGGGAATAGTGTCTTTTCCCCCAACCGTTTTATTTTAATGGAGTTAAATATGTTTTCTATGTTACTTTACCCATGCTGTTTACCCCGTGTCTATGTATCCCTTTGGATTCCTGTTCGCTTTGCGTTGTATGCATTGTGTACCCTGCCCAATGGTTCATCATATTTCTATGTACGTTATTTCACTTTAGGTGAATGATTTAAATTCATATAGATCGACCATTGGGCTATTCCATAATGGCAGGCAGAGATTCCTGAAAACTTACATGTTCAGATCGAGCCTTATCCATGCTACTATCATTTGGCTATCCATCATGTTACGGTATATGCAATATGCACTTAGATCAGTTATTCTGACAAACCATTTATATGCTGTGTATTTTTCACTGTTCTTAAAATGTTTGCTTTTATTGTCTGGTGATATTGAAGAAAATCCAGGGCCTGAATTTATTTCTGCTTCGATATCCATTTACCACCAAAATATACGTAGTATTAGAAATAAGCTGGATTATGTTAAGAATAACTTTCTTGATTATGGAATTCTGTGTTTTACTGAAACAAAATTATCGTTTGAAATTATTGATGATAGCTAGACGGGTTTGCGTCAATTTATAGGAAAGATAAGAATTCTCATTCTGGAGGTCTTCTTGTTTATGTATCATCACTGTATCATTCTGAGGTTTTTGTTATGTATCATCACTGTATCATTCTGGAGGTCTTCTTGTTTATGTATCATCACTGTATCATTCTGGAGGTCTTCTTGTTTATGTATCATCACTGTATCATTCTGGAGGTCTTCTTGTTTATGTATCATCACTGTATCATTCTGGAGGTCTTCTTGTTTATGTATCATCACTGTATCATTCTGAAGGTCTTCTTGTTTATGTATCATCACTGTATCATTCTGGAGGTCTTCTTGTTTATGTATCATCACTGTATCATTCTGGAGGTCTTCTTGTTTATGTATCATCACTGTATCATTCTGGAGAGGTCTTCTTGTTTATGTATCATCACTGTATCATTCTGAAGGTCTTCTTGTTTATGTATCATCACTGTATCATTCTGGAGGTCTTCTTGTTTATGTATCATCACTGTATCATTCTGGAGGTCTTCTTGTTTATGTATCATCACTGTATCATTCTGGAGGTCTTCTGTTTATGTATCATCACTGTATCATTCTCTAGGCGTATATTACACTTGGACAATAGACTCCCTGGATCAATATGGATTGAATTTAAAGATGAAACAGTCACACCTACTTTGCAATGTTTATCGACCGCCAAATTCGCATGTAGAATTTTGGGAAAGATTCAATATTTGTATTGATGATGCCCTAGATTTATCAAAAATATAGTTGGAGACATTAATGAAGATCAGTTGAATTTAAACAATTAAAAATATCGAGATATTTTATTTATGAACAATATGCATAATGTAATCACAGAACCAACACGTGTAAGTCAACTTTCGAGTACTTTGATTGATCCAATTGCCGTTTCTAATACTATGCAATGCCTTCATTCTGGAGTGTTTGAAACAGATACAACTGTCAGCGACCACTACGGAACATACGTATTCATTCAGATTAATATTCGCCCTAATGCCCCGTTTATACGCACGGTTTGGAATTACAAAAGAGTAAATTTTATTGAACTAAGCGAACACGTTCACAATACTGATTGGTCATTTATAAATCATGAGAACATTAACACAGCCGCTTCTCATTTTACTAATAAATTCATTGAGTTATGCAAAACATGTATTCCATCAATATTAGTTACTGTAAGAACAAATGATAAACCGTGGTATAACTCCGAAATAAGGAAGTCATGTAGACAATGCTACAGACAAAAGAAAATAGCCATATCTAGAGGAAAAATAAAGGATTGGAAATCATACAAGTCACTTCGCAATAAGGTTAATAACATGAAAAAGCATGCGAAGGAAATTTTCTTTAATAATCTCGAGTTTTCACTAAATGATGCAAATTCCAACAACCCGCGTGAATACTGGAAGATAGTAAAACTACTTGTCAAAGAAAATTCAACTAGTTGCGACTCCATCCCACCTCTTTTAGATAGCAAAGACACGTTAGCATTTACAGACGAACATAAAGCCAATGTACTTAATGATTATTTCGTCTCAATATCGACCATTGATGACACAAATCCACAATTACCAATGTTCACGCTTAAATCGAACAATTTATTAAATATGTTTAATATATCTGAACTAGAAGTAACCGATATGTTGGCAAACTTGGTTATCAACATAGCTAGTGGGCCGGACCAACTCAGCCATAGCATGTTATAAGAAACACGCCTTTCGACATGTTTACCATTATCAATGTTGTTCAATAGGTCTGTAAATGTATCCAAATATCCTGAGTGTTGGAAATTAGCGAACGTAGTGCCTCTTTTTAAAAAGGGGGACACATTTATTTCTTCAAATAATAATAATTTCTTTGATTAGTTGTGTAGGCAAGGTGTTGGAAAGAATAATGTTCAGACATATTTATAATTATCTACATGAAAATGAACTTATATATGTAAATCAATCTGGGTTTCTACCAGAGGACACTCAACAACTTATCAACTAATTGATATTTACAACCAAATTTGTAAAGCCTTCGACGAGAGAAAATCCACATGTATTGTTGTTTGTGACATAAGTATGGCATTCGATAGGGTATGGCACACTGGCCTTCTATTTAAGCTTAGACAGTATGGTGTATCTGAAGACATAATCAAATGTTTGTCAAATTACTTAGAGAATAGAAGACAAAAGGTATGTGTAAATTGGTCCTTTTCTGAGGAGAACATTCTTAATGCTGGCGTGCCCCAGGGCTCAGTTCTTGGACCACTATTATTTCTGATATACGTAAATCACTTCATAGCATTACTAGACTGTTCGCCGATGATAGTTCCATTGCTGTAAGTTCCAATAATAATGTATACATACAAGACATTATTAACCATGATCTTGACACTATTGGTACACGGGCAAGACGATGGTTGAGTCAATTTAATCCTGCAAAAACAGATGTTATGTTCATGTCTCTGAGCAAAAATAATCACAGACTTCCTACTCTGTATTTTCAGAATACAAAATTATGTTCGAAGTCATAAACATTTTGGTGTTACCCTTAGCGACGACGGTACTTGGCATAGCCACATTTTAAATATAGCAGCGTCTGCTTCTAAAGTTTTAGATACAATGCGTATGTTAAAATTCAAATTAAAGAGGAAAACATTAAACCAAATATACATTTCATACATGAGATCAATCATGGAATACGCATCCATTGTATGGGATAATTGTACTATCTATGAAAAGGAAATGCTAGAAAACAATTGAGTTAGATGCTGCACGTACACGCACTTGCCTAACAAGATCTGTATCAGTAGTTAACCTTCTCAAAGAAATAGGATGGGTAGACTTATCAGTAAGGAGAAAAATGCAAAAATTAATCATTGTGTATAAATACGAGAACGGTGAACTTCCAACTCATTTAAGTGGACTATTCCCTAATACTGTTTCGGATTCAAATCCGTACTTCTTGAGAAATAACCTAGATTATGCTACTGTGGCACGTCGGCTTCAATTAAATTATGGAACGAATCAGAATTTGATATCCGCGACTCTGATTCATTAGATTCTTTTAAATACAAGATTACAAATAAGTTCAAACCTGACCATGTTCCGTCATTCTTCCTCGATGGAGATAGATTTATTCAGGTCTATCATACCCGAATAAGAAACAGATGTAGCAATCTTAATAATGACTTATTTTTCAATTACTTACGTCAAGATTGAATATGTAAGTGTGGATATTTAGAAGAAAATGCAGAACATTATTTCTTTCGTTGCATGCAATACACTATGCATAGAAGACAATTATTTTTAATTACGAGACAATACCATCCTCTAAGTGTAGCTAAACTACTATTTGGTATAAATACTCTAAGCCATGAAGAAAATAGCAAACTATTTAAACATGTACACTCGTATATAAAAGCCACAAAACGCTTTGCACCTACAACTGATCGTTAAATAGAATCTGCCTGATAATATCTCCATAAGAATACGCTACTACATTCGGATTTCGGGCGGGGATGCAGGGGGGTAGGACCGGGTTAAGACAGCGATGGATTTTTTTCTGTTTTCTTTCCACATTTTCCCAATCGTTTCTCATTTTAATAACTTCTTTTCGTTAAATTATTGATAGATTTATGAAAATAGTTTGTTATTTTCGAATCCTTCGTCTTTTTATTTCTCATTATCGTCTTTAAAATTAACATTACAGACCTATCAAATTTCGAAATTTATGTTTCCAGTTAATCAATATCAACTATAATTGATACTTCTGAGACGAAGTTGCCATTTTGTTAAAATAAAGTTTGATTATTGGGAAGGGCCATTTACTAATGTTGGTTATAACTTGTGCCCCGACCCTTTTTCTATGCTACACAAATGTATATAATTATGTGCCTTATAACCTGTTAACTTATTTCACATCTGATTCATGCTCGTATGTAATATTGTATTGTCGAATGTACTACATATGCAATACAATATGGTTAAATGAAATGCGCTGTCACAAACTAACTCTCGAAACTCTGTGGTGGATACTGTGACAAACGTTCTGTTCTGGGCGAAGGAAATTATTTGGTGAGGAACTCGAGGAACGTGTTGAGCAAGTCATATCACATTTGTAAACAATAAAGATGAAGAGGTGACAACGTCGTTTGAAATACTAGTTGACACAACAGGTAGCAATGTATGCTTACTGGACGAATATAGTTCTTCCCATTGTGATAATCGGAACAATAAAGTCTAGATACATTACATGGAGATGGTCTTAATCCTCATATGATTCATTCGTGCTGATCGGGAAGGAAACTGGGAACTATACCTTGAACATATGTAAATATGCTACCATGGTGTGTACTCTATAATCACACCATTTATGCTTGGTGGGGTCCAGTTTACTTGGCAGACCTGCAACAGCTAGAAAGTACCGACACTGATGTACACATGGAGTTCTTGGCAGGGCGGTTCTCGATCAAAAGATCAAACATGCTATTTTTCTCAAGTGGCGATGGACCAAGCTCGGGAGCATATTAACAACACATCCAAAGGTGAGTGCATGCATCATAAACATAACACAGCGAGATTCAACAGCGGTGCTTAACATACAATTAAAGAGCTCAACTATTGGATGATACCAAATTCAATGATTGGAAATCAACTGGAGGAAGTAAAGGTTGGCTGGGATAACCGAGATGCAGCCCATCTGGTCGAAAGCGCGATTGGCAAGATGCATCAAAGCTTATCTCTGAATTCTAACAATTTAGTGTTTATTTCCCATGCTGGAGATAAACTCAGTCTGTCCACAAAATTAATGATGTAACACCAAAGGAAATGAAGACTGAAATTGTACATGCCTTGCAAAAGTGTGACACTCTTGTTCAGGAATCAGCTTCACGTCTTGTGGATCACAGGGTATAATATTATTGAAAACTTCATCAGAACAAGACAGAAACTCTAAGCAGAAAGCCGACCGAGAACTCTATAAGAAGGTTGTTGCAGATAGTGACAACATTTTACAGCATGAACTCTGAACTGTTTCACTAGCACTTGCTGGAACAAATCAGTTTACTTTCTACAAACAATGCTGAATTTGTTGAGTTGTTAGCACAACTTATTGTTATCTAGAATGTACGTCAGAGCAGTGAGATGAACACATTCCTCCTTGGACTTCTCCAATTTATGGTAGGCGAAAAAGGTCCAAGTACAAATATTTGTGTCGATCTTAAAGCGACATTACATCGCAAAAAGCAAATACATGCATTTTCACGTATTAATGCATTGCTACTACAAATGCTTCCAAAAACATTCTCACACTAACATTCAATCAATAAACAGTGATTTTGTTGTCTACAAACTTTCAAAAGTAAAAGTAAGAGTTCATATAACGGTCATCCATGCTCCTGTGTGATACTGTCGTTTAGAGATAATTTAACTAAGAATAGTCTATAAATAAATATACATAGGCACAATGTGAGATATAGCGGTAAACCTGTACCATAAATTGTGTTATTCAAGATACACGTGTTGTATTACACATGGATGTCGACCCTATTGACATTATTTTGTTATGTCAACAAACCGCGAATACGACGTTTGTTTATTAGTTAAAATACTTAGTGTTTGAGGTTAATATTTGGGGGGAAAATTATACCATATAATAGGAAATTACATTCTGTAGAGATTTGCGTTTTCACTGATGTAGTAGTGTCGTTTTAAGCATATTTGACCTCTCCGAAACAATCATTGTTCGTACACAAGTAATAATAGCTATATTAACAAATCAATTTCAGGAGATTTCATCTTGTTGTGGACATTAAATTAAGCTCTTCATTATTACTCTATGATGAATACTTACCGTTTGATAGGAGTTTCTCATCCACCCACCTATAAATCAACATACAAAAAGAGTATTCTTGGAAGCCCCACTATTCGTAAACCAAAGGCCATATTGGGATCACTTAATGTTCAAAAATACTCCTTCAGATGGATACTGTATGAATTTAGTGTCAAACAGGTTTATTTTTCAGCATAACATTGTGATTGCTGGTTATATTTGAAAATTCAGCCCCAATCCTTAATTGTTTGGAATATTTTATTTATTGATGTTATGAAACCTTCATATCGAGGTGGCATTTATATCTCCATGATGAATACTTACCGCTTAAGTAGTCCAGTGGTAACACGCTGGACTGGTAATCCAGGAATCGCAGGTTCGATCCCCCGTCTGACCCTAAGAAAAGTATTTCAGATGGGACGTTAAACCGAGGTCTCGTGTCGGTGCTTTACACCGTGCACGTAAAGGAACCAGAGGAGACTCTGGAATGGTTCTCTGACTGTATCATTGCACTATCCTCCAAAAATCTAAAATGATTAATCTCTTCAGGAGACGTCGCTCATATCGGCAACCGGTAGCGACTATAAATAAACGTAAAACACACACACTTACCCACCACTTATAATAGACTAATTAATCAATACATTTTCAACATTGTTTGCAAAACAGCCCTGTTTGGATCCCCCACTATTCGTACACTAATGGCCATATCAGGTTCATCCTTTTGAAGAGACTTCGTTGATCTGGATATTATATGAATCATATTTAAAAACGGTTTTGTTTAAATTACAGTTTTGTGTTTAGAGGTTATTTTTGAACAGTCCATGATAGTTGTGGATTTGCATGCTCGGGTTGACCTTTCAAGCTCCTGTGACACCTTATAAAAGATTCCACAATGGTTTGACATATTTCATCTTTTACACAGCGTCATTCTGAGTGGTCATTTATTACTTTATGTTAAAACTTACCATTGTATAGACAATTCATCTCCCCCTACCCTAAATTTCTTTTTGTTGCCTTATCAGCAATCAGCAAATTTCTGAACAGGTGTTAAAATTGGTGGATTTTGGAAAAGGATTTTTATACATCCACCCTGGGCATGTGTACCACCATATATACAAGCTATATGGGGTGGATGCACCTCTCTTTCATAAAATGATTTTGATTGGTTATCCTGGCCACTTTCTCATTTCTTCCTTTCTACTAAAATGACTATATCTATTCTCGATTTGAGGCGTTGCCTTATTTAAAGTATACCATGCCCTAAGGTATGATTACACTAAACTAAAATGATGTAAATCACTAGTTCGTTATTTGAAATGTATGAGCAATCGATTTTAAATTGTAACTGATTTATTAATTTTGGTAATTATAAATTACGCGTACATGAATACTGTCTATTCTTGCTTACAAATCACGAGTTCTCAATAAAATTACAACATCTTGTAATCGCGTCATTCTGATTGGTTGATTCTAGTCATGTGATCGCCGTTCATAAGAAAATAGTGCAACATTATTATATGCTCATTAATATTCATAGTGGACTACTTTTTGTATGGTATGATTGACCAATCATGTCCAAGGAATTTGATTGGTTGAGTTTTGCAATCGAGAAAAGATGTTATAACCTCGGGGTCTGTTTCAATGGTCCGGTAAATATGGCTGCTAAATCTACATTTAGCAATGAGCGATACATATACGCTAACCTCTATTTTCTGCGTTTCATCGAGGTATGAAATGTCAGTTTTTACACCTAATTTGCATAAATCCAAACGCAGACACAAATTGTTTGTTTGTTTTGTGGGGCTTAACGTCCCACCAACTGCCCAGGTCATATGGCGACTCTCTACAGCTATTATTGGTGGGGAAAGATCCCGAATGTCCTCCGAGCAGTATTTCAGGCACTGGTGGGCACACGGCTAGAATCACCGACCCAGTGGGATTCGAACATACAGTCATGAGCGGCATGTGATTTGAAATCAACGACCGTAACAACTCAAACCAGTTGAATACCTTCCTAACATGAAGGAATTTGCCATCCCCAGTGGAATTCGTCATGGCTGCTGGACTACCATGCCACCACTATGAATTCGCGACACGAAGCGGGACTACCATGCCACCGCTATGAATTCGCGACACGAAGCGGGACTACAATGCACCCCTATGAATTCGCGACACGAAGCGTGACTACAATGCCGCCCCTATGAATTCTAGACACAAAGCGGGACATCAATGCCCCCACCCATATATATGAATTGTAGACACGAAGCGGGACTACAATGCCCCAACCCATATATATGAATTGTAGACACGAAGCGGGACTACAATGCCCCCACCCATATATATAAATTCTAGATACGAATCGGGACTACAATGCCCCCACCCATATATATGAATTCTAGACACGAAGCGGGACTACAATGCACCCACACATTTATATGAATTCGAGACACGAAGCAGGACTACAATGCACCCTTATGAATTCTAGACACGAAGCAGGTATACAATGCACCCCTATGACGTCTAGACATGAAGCAGGACTACAATGCACCCCCCCAATGAAGTCTAGACACGAAGCAGGACTAAGATGCACCCCTATGAATTATAAACACGAATCAGGACTACAATGCACCCCTATGAATTCTAGACACGAATCAAGACTACAATGCACCTCTGTGAATTCTAGACACGAAGCAGGACTACAATGCACCCCTATGAATTCTAGACACGAAGCAGGACTACAATGCACCCCAATGAATTCTAGACACGAAGCAGGACTAAAATGCACCCCTATGAATTCTAGACACGAAGCAGGACTACAATGCTCCCCAATGAATTCTAGACACCAAGCAGGACTAAAATGCACCCCTATGAATTATAGACACGAAGCAGGACTACAATGCACACCTATGAATTCTAGACACGAATCAGGACCACAATGCACCCCTATGAATTCTAGACACGAATCAAGACTACAATGCACCTCTATGAATTATAGACACGAAGCAGGACTACAATGCACCACAATGAATTATAGACACGAAGCAGGACTACAATGCACCCCTATGAATTCTAGACACGAAGCAGGACTACAATGCACCACAATGAATTATAGACACGAAGCAGGACTACAATGCACCCCTATGAATTCTAGACACGAAGCAGGACCACAATGCACCCCTATGAATTCTAGACACGAAGCAAGACTACAATGCACCTCTATGAATTATAGACACGAAGCAGGACTACAATGCACCACTATGAATTATAGACACGAAGCAGGACTACAATGCACCCCTATGAATTCTAGACACGAAGCAGGACTACAATGCACCACAATGAATTATAGACACGAAGCAGGACTACAATGCACCCCTATGAATTCTAGACACGAAGCAGGACTACAATGCACCCCCAATGGATTCTAGACACGAAGCGGGACTACAATGCACCCAATGAATTATAGACACGAAGCAGGACTACAATGCACCCCCAATGGATTCTAGACACGAAGCAGGACTACAATGCACCCCCAATGAATTCTAGACACGAAGCGGTACTACAATGTACCCCCAATGAATTCTAGACACGAATCAGTACTACAATGCACCCACAATGAATTCTAGACACGAAGCGGGACTACAATGCCCCCATTAATTCGCGACACGACGCGGGACTACAATGCTCCCATTAAATCGCGACACGAAGCGGGACTACAATGCACCCCTATGAATTCTAGACACGAAGCAGGACTACAATGCACCCCCAATGGATTCTAGACACGAAGCGGGACTACAATGCACCCAATGAATTATAGACACGAAGCAGGACTACAATGCACCCCCAATGGATTCTAGACACGAAGCAGGACTACAATGCACCCCGAATGAATTCTAGACACGAAGCGGTACTACAATGTACCCCCAATGAATTCTAGACACGAAGCAGTACTACAATGCACCCACAATGAATTCTAGACACGAAGCGGGACTACAATGCCCCCATTAATTCGCGACACGACGCGGGACTACAATGCCCCTCCCTCATTAATTCGCGACACGAAGCGGGACAACAATGCCCCCATTAAATCGCGACACGAAGCGGGACAACAATGCCCCTCCCCCATTAATTCGCGACACGAAGCGGGACTGCAATGCCCTCATTAATTCGCGACACGAAGCAGGACTACCTACCATTAAACGTGTTTGCAAGGATATTAATTATTTAGTTTCTTTTGTCAGGGGCATTCATAATTACCTCTTCCTATATTTATACACCTAGAACCTCATCTCTGCCATCCGTACCACAGCCCCTCTGCACGTTCACCTCCCTACCAAGCTCTTCCCCGTCTCTTCACTATGATGGCTGTGAAAAGAAAATAATACATGTTCGTTATTATATACGGTTGCAACAATACACGATTTGTAATATATGTATATACTAAGTATTGTACAATTTGCATGTATTGATTTAGAATGGGTGGCAGAAAATCAGCATTGATTGCAACTGAATTACATTTATTGCAATTCTATTCTTTCTAATTCTTCCTTTAACATTTAAGCATTCACAGGTTTACAAGTTTATAGACTATGTCGTATATATTCAATGTATCAAGCAGTTCTCGCTCGCTTGTGCCAGGTATGAATCCTGGGCAAGAGCGACATTTTCCGAAACAAACCAATTTGTATCTATGTATGTTCCATTAATGTCAAACCCCTTGCGGTGACCTAGACATGTTGTGCTGGGCAGACTTAGACGCATTAAGCGGTTAAGCAGTATAGACGTTTCTTAACATACCGCTGGTATTGATATACCGCGGTAAACACACTTTTTCAGAACGAGGTAAAATAACGCCACCTATCATTCTTTCCATTGAATCAGTGTTGACCCAGAACGGCAAACATGTGTTGATAAACAAGAAATCGCAACTGTCAACATAAATGGTAAGTAAAACACTTGCACAGATGCTTACCTGAATATCACGTTCTATGTAAAATTACCCCACCCCTTTATCTGAAAACATGCTCCAAATATCCATCATATATATTTTCATATGAATAACAATTCTGTATAACTATTCTTTATGTATGATTGGTATTGGGGTAAAAATGGATTTAACCAGCAATTAGGGATGTAATAAAGTATAACAATGTTGTATATATGTCAAATATGTTCTATTTATGTCATTTCTTGTCATATTATTAACTTAGTAAGTCGTTTCTCTAGTATTAATATGTTATTAAAATGATATAACTCTATTTATGTATAATATCAGTATATGTAAATGCAGCTAAAAACCCATCTCCCCCATCTGTGTAATAGAATCGACCGACCTCACAAACGAAACCACTAAAATCAAAATAGTTCCATATACGTTTGTTATATTTGTTCATTTATAATAGTCAACATCAATCCATGAGGTGAAATGTTAGTGAGTTGTTATTGGGAAAATATATTTGGTGATGGGCGTTGTTGGCACAAAAATCACTACACAGTAATTGCATACATGTACAATTAAAATATAGCACCATTTCACGGCGAACAGAATAGATCAGACCGGGACATGGTGTTTTGCAGCCTGTGATATAATGTTAGCAACGTTATATGTCTAATAATAATAACAAGTAAGTAATATCGTTTTGATTTAGGAAATATTTCTTTATGGTACTGATAGATGTAGTCTATTTGGCGTAATTATTAGAACCTGTTTTTCAGTGTTGACCTACTTTCCAAAAATCATAGCATTCAGTTACATTGAACTGTTTTGTACGTAAAATCTTTTTCTCGACCAGTCATTCAGATCCCGATATATATTTGTCATTTATCAGAGATAAACCCATTTATCTTGAAGGTCGCAACATTGTCCTGTTACATAACGGCATTAATGCGTATTATTTATCAAAGCCTGTGGTGGGTGGGGTATTTTGTTAAAACATATTTGTTCCCGTCATACATCATTACATTCCGGTATCAGTATGTTAATATAATAGTATGTTGTTGCATGATGTGTTTTTGCATTGTTTAATGCATTTAATGAGTTTGGGTATGTTGGGATCTTTTAAAAACTTTACAATTACACCTGGATTTCCCATTGAATTGTTGAAGAAAAATGGGTGGCGTCCTTTTACTATTTAGGCACAGGCACAATTTTTGTTTGCCCTATGGCCATATAGTAAGTAACATTACTTAATATAATTATGACCATAGGCCAACAAATCTGTTTTGTGTCTTGTGCCTGTGTATCCAGACATTTTTCAAAATATAAATGCTAAACCTCAATTACGCGTAGCATATTTTATATTCTAAAAAAGTTGTTTTTATAAATTGTTAACAAGATGAACACACATACCGTTGTTTGAATTATGCACGGTCTATTACGTCACTTGACACAATACTATACAAGAAATCAACGTTTAAATTTCATGGCAGAGTTTCGCCATTCCAAATCGTCCATTTTGACTATTTGATTATTGCGAAAAACAAAAATAGAAATAATTACACGAAAATGTTTACAAGATTTATCTCCGTGCCATTACGGTGAACCAACTAAGATTTTGTTTAATATTCAATTGTTCATACGCATGAAATGTACTAAAACGATTTCATTTGGATTTCTTTTGTGAAGACTGCCCAGAAAAAATGGGAGAATCTCACCTGTCGACTACAAACAGCTAAATGATATGCACAACGGTTAGACAATATATTTTAAACGTTCTTAATATCTATGATTAGGATTATTCTTAACACTAATGCACACATTTATAACCGTTCATGTACGAAACGCTTCCATGTTTGGCTGAAGTTTATCACAACTTTGTGATTTATTGACAGCTTGTTCTCACAATTGATACCATGTTCTTTGCCTGTCTTGTGTGCCGTTTTTTCTTAATCGCTTCTCAAAACTTATACTTGATTCCACGAAACTGCCAATTGCCATTCAATATGTCTACCATTTTAACTTCATTTACTATTTCTATTATAATTCCCATAATATTTGATGATTTTAAGATTTCCAATACGGTGGATTATTTTTGCAAGTACCAGGAACATGTAGATAGGATCCTGGAAATACACATGAAGTCTAGCATTCAACAAACTCGGTTGTACTGTATCGTTCCGTATGTGAACAGTCAAATGTGTCATAGTGGTTGTCTGTGATGAGACATAGCAAAATAATAAGATGATCATGGTACCATTTATTATGATTTATGGATAACACTCAATACAGTGTCTTGAATGTGTTGGAATATTAGTTGTACGTTACGATGCCTTATGTTTCTACACTCGATTTTATACACCTCAAACCCACTGTTCCAATACTTAATCGAACAATCTGTGGTTAAGCCTCTAGCTCGGCACCCGAAATAGTGCTTCCGAACATTAGTGAAATACATGTCACGATAGAGAGCAATAACATATGTATTTACTGTAGGCCATGCAGGTCAATTTGGTTTAACATTTAAACATACATTCTTGAATACAGTAATTGAAGTTATACTTCTCTGTAAATTTTCAAATTGCTAACTGTATGAATAGTGAGAATAAGTTAGGAATAAGTATCTTCTTCCAAAGATTTCAGCCAAGCTTAATCACTGACTGCCTGACCCAAACAACCATCAATTAATTACATATTTAAATTATGGAGAAATATTTCCCAACTACTTGACCTGTTTACTCCTACAGATTGGCGGTAGTTTCTATGGAAAACAAGTGGGAATTACGCACAATGTTCAAAATCCATTTTCGATCATTAGTTTATTTCCGTTAATAACCTTTTTTCGATGTTTAAAGCGAATATCACAATATAGCATCCTCTCATGTAGTTCATAGATGCGTAAATCCTGAAAAACGTTATCACGTGTTGAAGAAACTACATATAGTGTTACCGCCCGTCCGACGTCGTCACAATGAACATGTTCAAGCGTCCATAGGGTCTATAGTCACCATTTATGATTTAGTATTTACTTGTCATCATGGTACAAATTCTTCCATCTCAAAATCGGAAAATCTACCACCGACAATTAGTAAGATTGATCAATGTACAATACAATGATATTCATAGTTGTTGCATGACACCCCTGTGTGAACAATGGAGTCAGGTGGGCTATATAGGGCCATCGTGGTCCACTTTATTGTAAATAAACTAAAACATCATAAATATTTGCTCAAGTTGTTAGAAATGTATCATTTCTTATGCAATTACATGTATATATCTATTTAGACTACATGTATATAAATTATGTTCATCAATGTTTTATGATTTGCATCTTTTTGAATATCTGTGTAGAAACATTGCTGTCATGTACTATGATGATATTTGTATAGTTATAGTTTTTGGCACTAATAAACCGGGTAATTTTAAATTTACTTTAAATCGACAAGTAATAGAAACGGTTAAAGAATACAAGTATTTGTGTTTGTTATTTTCGTCTTCAGGCAGTTTCTCAAATTCGAAAAAGCAACTAGTTAGCCAAGCAAATAAAGCTATGCATATTTTATATTCTAGAATATATGATCTTGATTTACCTATAGATATACAACTAAAGCTTTTTGACCAGACAATACTACCTATTTTAACATACAATTGTGAGGCTTGGGGGTTCGAAAATAATGATATTTTAGAACGAGTACATTCAGATTTTCTACGAAAAATTACAAAAAGCAAGAGAAGTACCGCACTTTACATGCTATACGGAGAATTAGGGAGATACCCAATAGATATTATTATTAAATCACGACTGATAAAATATTGGGCAAAAATATTAGCTGTTAGAGAAACAAAGTTATCAAGAGTTTGTTATGAGAACATGTTATGTTCAGCAATTGATTACAAATGGCTCAATTTTGTCAAACATATTTTAAATTCAACAGGAAACACTTTTGTTTGGGTAGCCCAGAAAACCATTGATTAAAAAAATATCCACATAATAGTAAAACGAAATTTAACAGATCAGTTTATACAAAATTGGAACGGCAATCTAAACAATTCATCTAAAGGTATCAATTATAGATTATACAAGGAAGACGCTGTCCTGGAAACATATTTAACGTCGCTTTCAATAAATTTACGTTTATCTCTATTCCATTTTAGGACTGGAAATCACAGGTTACCGGTGGAAACTGGATGTTGGTCACAGTCTTTTATACCACTTGAAAACCGGACATGTAGGTTATGCCCCCTTAATGCCATAGGCGATGAATTACACTACCTCTTAAAATGCCCGTTCTTTTCAACTTCAAGAAAAGTCTATATCGCACGTCGTTATTATTGTAACCCCAATACGCTGAAATATAAAGATTTACTATTTACAAAATCAGTTAGGACTCTAACTCGACTCGCTATATTTGCGAAAATAATAATGACTCAATTTAAACGTGAATAGCTATATTTTGCGGCGCATATCAATTATCCTACCACTCCAGTACATACATAATTATACAACGAAAATAACTTAGCACAACTTGAAATTATTAATCGAACAGTTTCAAGTTAAAGCAACCCGCATATTGCGCATATGTACGAACCCGTATTTATAGACAGAAACTCCTAACTTATGAATTACAAACGCGCGGTTAATTCATTGCCCACCACTTTCCGACTTGTGTATGTGACGTAAATGGTTTCCATACAAATATAAACCAATGTAAAACTACTATAATTATATAGGTTTGATTCATATCAACTTAATCCCGTGCGCAACGAATATGACCGTGTGACAATGTTCTCACGGTATTTTTCTAAACAGTCTTATTGCCGTATGTAGTAGCATATTAGTGATTAATTGATTTGGTCAATGTTTATATATCTTTCACAGACACCGATAATCATATGAGCATGCATACGTATTTAGAAATAATCCACATAAATATGTCCATACATTCACGTGGATGTATATTTTGATGTTTGTTTGTGTAACTTATATTACATTTTTGTAATTGTCTATAGTTGTTTTATGTCATATAGTACAATTGCTGTCCCCCCATGCATGTATACCCAATGTTTATATTGTGTACAACATATTCATGTCATGTTGCTACATAACCTGTAACCAGACGTTAAATAAAAAGTTGTTGTTGTTGTTGTAGTATTTTACTTGAATTAAACATGTTTATTTCTTAATCTTGTTATTAAGTGATTCCATGACGCAAATCCCCAACCCAGGTCACAGATGATAACACAACTGTTGACTATAGAAATTCCTTGTTTTTTTCCACCAGACTGTAGGCCTACATGTATTTATAAACAAGGACTAAATGACTTGGTAGCAACATTTTGTCGATATATATTTTTTTATCTCTTAATGTATTGTCCTAACCACTGCTTCCCAATTTTTGATTTCCATTAACTGCTACTTTCTTGTCTAACCTTTTCATCCCTATTTACAGGTCGACTATACAAATGTAGGTTTCCCCTACCACCCTGCATAGTTATTCTTAGTATAAATAGTGTGTGTTTTACGTTTATTTATCGTCGTTCCCGGTTGCCCATATGAGCGTCGCCTCCTGAAGAGATTAGTCATTTTAGATTTTGGAGGATAGTGCAATGATACAGACAGAGACCCATTCCTGAGTCTCATCTGGTTCTTTTACGTGCACAGTGTAAAGCACCGACACAATACCTCCTCGGTTTAACGTCCCATCTGAAAGACTGTTAATTTTATTAGGGTCAGACAGGGGATCGAACCTGTGATCCCTGGATTACCAGTCCAGCGTGTTACCACTGGACTACAGATCCACCCAACTAGTGTCCACACGTTGGTTGTTTAATATGCCTGTTGTATAGCAACGAGGCGAGTCTCTCGTTTATAGTCCCATCTGAAATATTTGATATTGAGAGGGTCAGGCTCATCACTTTTAGATGATGTTTATTTTAAACGTTTTAGAAAACTTAGTCGCCCAAATGCATTTATGCGATGGCGACTTTTAAATATGGGGGTGGGGGTTGAGATGTCTTGTTAATATATACCTCCATTCTCTAACCCCTACGTAGTTATTAATAGCAGATGAGTATTGCTATGGCAACAATTGTTGTCATAGCTTTTCTTGTTATGTTTCTTCCAACTTGTAAAATGGCGGTCTGCTATTCTTATATTTATGAATGAAACTGTTTTGATCGCGTGTTTAAGTTACTACGTACTTCCCGTAACTACCAACTATGGACATAATAATATGGTCCGTGTCGCGCTTTTTCTACTGAATGATTATTTTTGAAAACAGTTTTCCTCCCAAATTTAGTATATTTTATTAAATAAAGTTGATGTTCAATATCTCTGGAACTTTCTCCTGTGATGTACATCTATTGATATTTGTTGATAGAGCCAGATTCCCGCATTTTATTATTCATAAAAAGTAGGCCCATCATCGTAGGCCTAAAACTAATTGTTGATTTCTGGTGGGAGATTAAAGATATTCATGTTTATGTTAAAATGATAAATTTACTGCTAGACTTACCTATTATACAGATTAAGGTCTATATCAAATACCACATCATTTGTATTATGACTACCTTTGAATAAACACCCACATCAAGGCCTCGGCCATTTGCCGCGGTATACCCGGAACTATTGATTACGTAACTGCTGACACGATGGCGGCAAACACATGATAAACACAAGTGATTCCCAATAGTATTTCTTCTTTGTGTATTTGTAATGTTGAAGTGGAAAAGCAAAATGAGGTTTAAATTCAGGTACATAAGAGTATATCTGTATTTTGGTTTTGAATAGCTAGTACCGCGGTATAACCATAATGCATCCTACTAAGCAATGTGTGTAAGGTGCCTAGCTCATTGATATTACTTTCATGTCTTACCAAATATCGAACCCGGGACCATTTAATTCCAAATGCGACGCTGGCCCACGGACGCCTCACGCCAATTTGTAGTTAAGCAAGGCTTAGTATATCTATTTGTAATACATTATTCTGTGTTTTGAATAAGTACCAGTTCGACAACATCCCACCACACTGCTCTCCAGAACCCCGGTCTTTATGTGCACGATTTCAAGATTACATGGTCTTGTATTGCTTTACGAATGTGGAACCGAGGGCAAATTGACTAAAATGGAAAGAACTTTGTCTAGCTAAATACCTGAACAATCGTTGGCAAACTGCACTTATGGGAGAGAGAAGAGGCAACGTGGAATTTGAATGCCTTGCCTAAGGGCACAATCGTAACGGCTCCAGCGGGGCTCGAACTCCGGACCTTTCGCACCTGAAGCGAACGCGCATCCACTGAGCTATCACGACGTCCACAATAAGTAAATAAGGTTCCGATTCTAAACAAGGGCTTGGCCAAACGACTCGGAAAGTCCTACTTTCGGTTTCGAGTTTGTTTTATCACAACAAAAACACTGTTTATTTCATACGATATAGGGCTGTTCCTCTTGACCGCGGATGAACAGAAAATGATATTGTTCGATAGTATCATAGTCGCCTCTCTTTTTTTTTTATCTTTATACTATATTTATTACATCTCATGTATTAGGTGGTTGCATATTACAAGTTTAGAATTATGTCTGAACAATAAAAGTATAATGTCTTGCAGAAAACATGTTCGGGAAAAACATAGTAACATACAACAGTATAAATTATTTTCTAATAATCAGTGATTTATATTATAATATATCTTCTTACTGCGAGCGTATATCCAGGATACAGTTGTATCTTGCAACACAAATGACTTGCCACGATGAGTTTTCCTCCCGCACTGAATACGCCCGGTGACCTTGTGAATATATACTTTGACATTGAAAATGGGTTTTTCGAAAGCATAGCATGTGGGCTGATATAAGCACTAGCGTATCCAGGGGTGCGCGCCCCCATAAAACTCGTCGAGCATACACGTATATAAGCAAATTGTTAAAAAATAATATATAATAGTAATTTATGAATAAAACGTAAAACCTACTGAATATTGAACATAAAAAGTATTAGATTATATAATCAATAACTAGTGTAGAATACTAATTTGTCCCACTTTCCCGTATTTGAACGGTCACCGTTTGCGTTTAATTATTTTCTGCTTGCCGCTACTATATACGCTACAATAACAAAGAAAAATACAGACGGGTCTGTAGTCCAGTCGTAACACGCTGGTCTGGTAATCCAGGGATCGCAGGTTCGATCCCCCGCCTGACCCTAATAAAATTAACAGTCTTTCAGATGGGACGTTAAACCGAGGTCTCGTGTCGGTGCTTTACACCGTGCACGTATAAGAACCAGAGGAGATTCTGGAATGGGTCTCTGTCTGTATCATTGCACTATCCTCCAAATTCTAAAATGACTAATATCTTCAGGAGGCGTCGCTCATATGGGTAACCGGTAGACACGATAACTAAACGTAAAACACGCAAAATGGCCGCACACGGTTCAAAACGCGCACGAATGCAAATAGATGTGAAGCTTTGATGGTCCAGCGGATCAGCGCTTGACTTGTCTTACGTGTTCTCTGTTCACACCCCGACATTTATATCGTACTGTAGATGATACACTATAGTACAAGTATGTTTGTCCTTTTGCTAAATCCAAATAATATCCATAAAATTTATTAAAATCAGGGTAACTTTATAAAATGCCACAGGTTGCATATGTTACTTGTATATATCTTTAAAACAAGGGCTTAGTACTAGTGGCATGTGTTTAAAATACTCGGAATACAACTAGCACCTCTACCCTCGACTGGTGGGATTGGAGACTTGTCGGGGGTAGAGGTGCTATTGTTTTATAAAGTTGTCAAACATTGAGGGTTTTCATTGATCCAAATATATTATATTAAAAGCGAAATGTATGCAACAAATTGAGACGTAAATAATCATGTAAAGACATACTTCATTTCAAGATTCTGTTATTGTTGCAACACAATTGCCTTCATTTCAGACTAGTGTGCCAACTGCTCGGAATGCGGTTTAACACAATGACGAAACAGGCTACTCTCGATCTATGTTTAATGCCAAACAACATTGACATGCTGAATGGAGACTCCATCGAATTACTAGCATCCCACTATAAAGATTACATACCAGACGCTTTCCATCAAGAGCGTGAATTATGGAAGCGAGCTTGGGACAGTACTGACAAGCCCTCCACTATTACAGCAACTCTTGAACGGCCATGTAGAATCATGTACATTAATATTACGAAAATACTTACTTTCATTATGTTTACCTCTGTAACTGCCGCTAGTGTAGAGCGATCAAGCTCTACTTTGAGGTTGAAGTACGATGGAACAGGAACGCGTTAATGCTCTTATGTCAGGGACATCGAGTTAGACATGCATGCAATAGTTACACTCTATATGCACAGCAATATCCACGTAGGATGTTGCTCCATAGCATCATGGTCGAGTAAACAAGGATAGTGTTTGACTATGCACACTAGTATTATCTACGACATGCACAACTACAAAATGAGTGTCAACAGTTATATTTAGAAAATTAAACTTAAATTTACCACCTGTCTGTAGGTTGAAAGTGCTATTTTCTCTTCAAATATTTTTGATAAAATGTACCGTAAGGTGCGCCAAAATTTCTATATATATTACGTAAACATGTCTGGAGAGCATGTCCCCAGACCCCCTAGCTAGCTCTCATCTGCGATGATCGATGGAAAGTACGCACCCCAAACCAAAATCCTGGAACCGCTCCTGATAAGTATATCAAACCGAAAATATATTCTCCAAATCTGAACGTAACATATTTCCAATACGTAGACAAAAAAGAATATAATTTAAATTGTATTGACTTGAATATTTCTAAACATCAATATATCAATTATGTTTTGTTCGTCATGACCATAATTTGACGTCTCGTGTCGTTATTTTGTGTTTTTATAGAGAATAGAGATTCACCCGTCGCACCGAGATAAGTAGAAATACTAAATATAGTAACGAGTAGTGGAAAACCCGAGTTATAAATAGTAACCATGTTAGGCGTGGGTTTTCTGTAATACTGTACATGTCTGAAGTGGTAAAATGGTTATTTTATCGCTTTATGTTATCGCTTTATTGTAGTTTTATACTCGTACAATATTTATTTTACCCGCGGGGCGACATACTGTGGGTCTGGAGTGTCTATCCCCAGTGCTGATGCATGTCATGGAGTCTGTATCACTGGTATTTTGATGCATATTAGAATCCCCTCCCCCGACCCTGGTGATTTTAATCAAGCCCCTTTGCTCTAGGAGACGGTTCTCTGATAGCATTTGTATTATTTTGTCGGAAACCTATATCCAGAGTCCAGACTCCGTTTTCTTAAAAATACAATTCCTTTACTTCATGAGGGTGGGACTTTGATGGCATTTTACAGTTTGTCGGAAACCCCTGGGTGCGCCCCCACATCCCCAGTGCTGATGCATGTCATGGAGTCTGTATCACTATGGTATTTTGATGCATATTAGAATCCCCCACCCATGTGATTTTAATCAAGCCCATTTGCTCTAGGAGACGGTTCTCTGATAGCATTTGTATTATTTTGTCGGAAACCCATATGTTTTCAATGATAACATTGCATCGTGTTACGCTTTGTTACCATTCAATCATATGAGTTATTGAAACAAATGCTGTAAATATCGTATTGTCCTCTTTTCAGACGTGATTAGAGTTGCAACTGAAGAGATATTGGTGAGTGTGTTTAAAACAATAATGTAATACATGGCAGTTTTTCTACGTTTTATTTACGTATTTATATTACACACATTTACATCAGATAATAGGGATAATAGTAGTATATATTTACTAAGGTAACATAGTAAGGTTAGTCTGTTAGTGCATTCACTCATTGATTCTAGATTTAATAAAGCTATTGACATACAATTGCACGTATTTATACATGTACTGTTTATTGTAATTCTAAAAGTAAAATAGTATGTATACATATTACACTATAATTTATGTACAGAACAATAATGGACATTAATAGCCATTATTTCACTAAATCAGATTCTGAGATCCACTGGTCCATGGATTTGGGGTAAAATTTCCAATGAACAATGTATTGTTTATTACGTCCCTTGTCACGTGTTTTAAGGATTTTTTCAATCTTAAAGTTTTGATTAGGATTGTAATTAATTTTCTGTTGTTCGCTCTGATAGAATGTTCCTTTGATGTCCTCATTTCTTAAGTCATGTAGCCTGTACACTGGAATATTTCCTCTATAGTAACGATTGGAGATCACGAAGACGTCACCAGAATACGTCTGATCATATACACGAGTAAACACATTCCTCAAGTATGTGATTCTAACATTGTCACCCATCTTATATTTGAATCGTCTGTGTGCCTCTGGTTTTATTCCGGGTTTATTCTGTGCAAAGTACGTTGCAAGCCGGACCTCTTCTTCACTGTTGGCGTTCACACTAGCAGGAGTCATTGCAATTGTTCTGTGATATGTGCTGTTATAACTAGTTGCTACATCTTGCAATATGGGGAGATAACTGTATTCATCTTTGTAAGTGAAATAACGACTGAGTCTTGTTTTGATCGTCAATACTGCGCGTTCACTTGTACTAGCTTTAGTCTCTGGGTTATGGGTAGGTGAGTACATGATGTCCTTCTCTTTCCTGAGTTGTTGAACAGTCTTGGCATTAAATTCTGGACCTGAAACGTTAAGAGAAACAATTAAAAGTTAAAAATGGTATAAAATTACTTAAATTTCAGATGTCGCATTTACCAGTATGCCGTAAAAACCCAGTCAGCAATTAATGGGGTTTGTGCGTTCATTGGTGTTAAAGGATCTTAGACATGAAATTATTTATTTTATTCATTCATTACAAAAGCACATTACTGCTACAGCTATATTACACCTGTTTAGCAACTTCAGTAAATAATATCAGGTTATGTAAAGGATGTTATAAGGATTTATGTATAACCTTTATCTGTGATGAGCCTTGCTGGTGATCGACCAGACTTCGTGAAGATATCTTTAAAAGCATCTGCCACGGCTTGACCAGTCTTGCTTTGTAATGGTCTCAACCATACGTGTTTGGAGAATGTGTCTATGACGAGTATACCGTATTTGAACCCTTGGTTCCATTTCGCATATTTGACCTTGTCCATGAGGTCAGCCATCCACAAATCGTCTTTGCCAGCACTGACTACGTGATTTCTCTTACAGCGTCTTCTTACTGGTTTATGAAGACTATACGCTTCCTGATTGTGAAGAAATGTCCGTATGCGGTGTATACCGATGTTGTATTTTCCTTCATCTTTCACTACTTTGTATACTTTTTGAGGTCCAGCAAAACTTCCCGGATGCGATGGATCGTAATATATTTTCTTTAAATAATCCAAAATAGCCATGGTCCTTTATGTCCAACAATCGCACGATAAATGAATAGTTATTCCCGCAGTAATCAGTTTTTATTCACTTTGAGAGTCATCTCCACTATCTTCATATTCTGAGTCATCACCGTTTTCATCTTCTGTGCTTTCAATTTCAAACAAGTCTTGAAATTCATGTCTATATTTTCGCAGGACCACTATATGTTTTATGTGTTTCACTGCTTCTTAGTGGCAACATGTAATTATCCAACAGTTGTTCATATAGTTGAATGAAGGAATGTTCATCATAATGTGCCATGTGTTCTTTTGTCATATCCTTGGCATCTGCTTTAGTTTCGCCTGCTGTCATATATTGATCATAAATCATTTCATGTTTATCCCCGCCTCTCTCTTTTGCCTTTTCCCATAGATTCTGATAGCATTCATTATCTTCTATATCCTCTTGGTTATCAGAGTCGCTGTCATTAGTAACTTCCAGTTTTTGTTTCTTAAGTGGTGGTTCATGGTTCTCAGGACACGCCCCACGTTTGATATGTCTGTTGCACATCGTGCTTTGTGTCGAACAATAGACATCGTCGCAAGCGTGTCCTTTATCAGCCATGTTTCCAGATAGGTTAAGCAATTCCTCTGCTTGATTATTTTCTCCGATGTGCACTGTTTGAGATCCAACTGACGAATGAGCGTGTTGGCAGAGGCTATCTTCTTTTATAGGTATCGTTTCTTGCCCTACCCATGTGACCTCATGTTTCATCCTGTTTGTGTCGGACGTAAATGCTTTTAAATCAACTAATATATACCCATAAGGGTACTTGGTAGCTTTCTCAAAAGTTTTCATAAATCGGTCACTATGACCTGGGTACATCTGCCTAGCCAGTGTCATAGCAGATAGTCTGTCAATAGGATTGTTGAATAGAACCAGATACTGACAGTTTCGCCTCTGCGTTGGGTTCTTGTTCGCATATAGACTCTGCTGGATTGAGATAATTGTGAGAGATCTATCAGTAAACAGATCCGTGATGCATTGATCTTTGACGCAAACCGACATTAAATCATCCAACACCAGCAAATTTATCACTTTAGGATCGAAGAAATCATCATCCTCTAAATCCGCTGGAATTCCCTGTATAAACTCTACAGCTGGTAAACCTGTGTTCTTAATAGCATCATAGAGAGGCTGCCATCTTCTGTATAACCATATTATTCGCTGTATCTTGGGTTGAATTCTAGAAGTATGGTACAGTAGCAAATCTTTCACAAATGTGGTCTTTCCACAAGCTGAAATACATGACATATTATTAGACATTAAATACACTACACACATGAATGATACATAGAGGATCTTACATGAGTGGCTTTCCATATTGAATTTATTAAGCGAGTTGAATAAAATGATACAATGCGAGGCTCTGCCGAGCATTTTATCATTTTTATTCAACGAGTTTAATAAATTCAATATGGAAAGATATGAATGTAAGATTCTTTTTATCACATAAACCAAAATACGCAGTAAAAGTGTGTCACGATTGAACACACTTCCCCTTTAGCAAATGAAAGCCAGAGTAGTACTGCGGTTTCTACTTAATGGGCCAAGAAAATAGTGCGACACTAAATACTCCAATTATTTTCTTTTCTTCCATTGTAAACAGTTTTTAAACTATCACAACATATCAAGTGCAACAATTCAATATTAAACACTTTTAAATTATTTTCAAACAGTCTTTTTTAACAAATACAAAATGTACACGATGTTTTGGCAAATGACGTCACAATCAAAGTTACACAGCACGTGCTAGTTGATGTAAAAATGTATGTCACTGCGAATCGCTATCGCTTTCAATTATTCTTAGACGTTTTCTTGGTGGATTAGATGGGGATACAGTTTTAGGGTTGTTAATGTATACATTGAAAGTACCACCATGGATTGGGCCAGCCAACAGACTTTGGAATCCACCGGTCAGATTAATATTGGAGATGGAGTTTGTATTCATAGAAGTTGCCATGCTTGGTGACGAATATGTGTTGACCTGGTTTGGATATGCTGTGTAATGTGCTTTATCAGGCCTATCAGGATTTGGATGTACAGTGCTGTTGGACGAACTGTTGGACGAATACAGGATTTTGGATATTTCTTTGTGCTGATTTTGATTGATGAGACTGTAGTTGTTGATAGACGATATATGTTTGTGTCCAGAAATTTGCATTATGTTTATTTACTTTTTTGACAGCGCGTATGAATATACAAATAAAGTGATTCGCCCACGCATTTGTCTCATTTGCATATTTAATACACTAGTGTATTACCGAATTTATGACATGGCTTTATTAAACTCCCGCGCCGTAGTTTATGTGATAATAAATATTAATATTTGAAATAGAATATGGCAAATGACAAAACACAGTTGATTACCTGTTGGTCCCGAAATCATCATGGTGAATGGATGCTGCAACACCGTCATGTCCCTGTGGCGTTCCCCGTGGTGGAGGAGGAGGCATATTCCCTCTCGGAGGAGGAGGAGGTATATCCCCTCTCGGAGGAAGAGGCATAGCTCCTCTCGGAGGAGGAGGCATAGCCCCTCTCGGAGGATGAGGCATAGCACCTCTCGGAGGAGGAGTATACGCTTCACTAACTCTCTCTTCTTGCACATGCTTTAGACCACGGTGTCTTAACATATTATCTCTCATTGAAAAACACTGATTACAGTCTGGACAGTTTGCAGAGTACATGTTGCTCCTTGGATGACTAACTTCAGAGTGATGGCATATATCTTTTCTGCTAATATTATATCATTAAGAAAATGACAAAACGTTCCTGTTCGTGTTTAGCCAATCAAATACTGTTATTCAAACCTTTATGCGCATGCGCAGCATCAATATAATAATACGTATGTACTCATACCAACATTTCATTTCCAGATTGAGACACAGCACCATTGCGCATACATTAAAGTAAAGGCGTTCTTACGAAAATCCAGAAAGCAAGGTATCTAAGCATTATTAACAGTTGTGTACATGTATTTATAAAAGGTATTTAATATGTACATTAGTCTCGCCTGGCTATATTGTAATCTCGCCAGGCTAATTGTAGTCTAACGTGACGAGGTGTTTTATTTTGAAGGTATATTTATTTGCAACTATCAAGTTGAAATTGTTGAGTCCTATACAGCCATATCCCTTACACCTACACTTTGTTCTATTTTCAGTCATCAAGAAGTCAATATGAAGTTTTGTTGCCCGGAGTGTGATTACAAAACAGACAAAAAGAGCGAACTACTAAAACATCAGCGCTTTGCCAATCACTGGCAAAAGTTCAACTGTAATAGATGTGGAAAAGTATTCACAAGAAAGGATAATTTAGATAGACATGTTAACAAATACCGGAACGAAAACAAGTTTCATTGTTCAGAATGTGGATGTGCTTTTAGTCGGGAAGACAATCTTTTTAGACATTTGCAAGACAAACATCAAGTTGGCGGCGGACGTAAGCGGGTTGGCACAGCAACATCAGAGGCATCAGCTCCAAAACTGAGAAAGCATCCTGAGCAAGGGAATACTACAATTTGCGTAAAGTCAACGAAAGGGTAATAACGAAGTTTAGGACCAAATCATCGACATACAAGGCCACATTCAAGAACCTGGAAGTTGTGGATTTACAAGACATTTTAACTACATTAAAGGCATTGTTTTCGTCCATATTTAATGATGTCACCAAGGGGACAAGTCAAATGATCTCGTTCGAATTGTTGTGCAAAGTCCAACATTGGATTACCCTATTGTTATTCCATTTGGACCTGTAACAGGCTTAACTGCTGATCGCTTTCTGCAGGAAGTGGAGCGCGTTTTACAGTCAAATGAGGATTTTGTTATCAGTGAGAGTTTGGAGTTCGAAATTACATTGGTAGACATGCCCAGTGGTGGAACAAGAAAACGTTGCAAATTTGTGAACAATGACAGATTTTTGCTGGAAAAGAAATGTATCATTCGGATTAAAAATTCTGACAGTATATACTATGCAAGAGCCATAGTAACAGCAACGTCCAGAATGGAGAAACATGAGAAGTGGGAGAGCATTAGAAAAGGTTACGAACCGCAGGGTGACCTAGCTAGAGTTTTACATAAAACTGCCAATGTGAAGGAAGGCCAGTGTGGGATAAAAGAAATCAAACAATTTCAAACAGTACTAGAGGGATACCAACTACAACGTTCTCTCTAAAGAACATTTCAATGCGATGATTTACACTGGACCAGAGGCGGAAAACAAAATATAATTATATTATCACGAGGAACATTACGATGTGATCACGTCAATGTCCTTGTTTGTGACGAGAAACTACTTCAGCACCACGTGTAATAGAGGGTAAGACCATAAAGACAAACATTTTTGTAACAACGTATGTTCTTCTTGCCGAAATGTACACGAGAAGAATGATTTGGACGACTGGATACATTGCAAAACATGTAACAGATACTTTCAAGGACAGGAGTGCTTTGATCTCCACTCAGCGATCACCTATAAAGGTAATTCAACCTGTTAGACCTATTACAGGTGGGCTGAATGTAGTACGACAATCAACAGAAAAATGCATAGGAAAGATCACGTATGCGGAGTCACATGTATTGTGACACATGCAAAATGTTCGTTAGTGAAACACATCAATGCTTTATGCTACATGAAGAAACCGCGGATGATATGCCAATGTCGATTGAAGAAGAAATTATAGACCAGGTGGAAACTACTAAAACGTTCATCGTCTTCGATTTTGAATGCACACAAGAGGACATTGTAGCATGCATTAAAGGATACCTTCCCGACTCCATTGGAGTTTGTTCCAACTGCAACAAAACAATGTGTGGTTCTCTCGAGCATAAGCCCAACCTGTGTGTGGCTCACAAAGTATGTACACAATGTATGCAGGACGATGTCACCAGCACAAGCCAGTGTGAAAACTGCTACAACAATGAACATATTTTCAAAGGAAGCTCCACTTTAGACGAATTTTGCTTGTGGCTGTTTTCAGAAGAGAATTTTAATACCACAGTGATTTGTCATAACTTCCAAGGATATGACTCATACCCTATACTTCAGTACCTATACCGAAATGCCATCGTACCTAAGAGTGTTCCAAATGGAGCAAAAGTGATGAGTCTGATTGTGGAATCATGCAAGGTGAAAATGAGTGGTTCAATCAACTTTATACCTATGGCACTGGCGAAACTACCGGCTATGTTTGGTATTGAAGAATTGAAAAAGGGTTACTTCCCTCATCTCTACAACCGCATGGAAAACCAAGTGGCTGTACTTGATTGCCTACCATACGTACACTATTACAACTACGACTCGATGAAACCAGCAGACAGAGAAGTATTGGTATGAAATGGTATGAAGAAAGCAAAAACAAACCATTCAACTTTCAGTCGGAATTGTTGGAGTACTGTAGATCTGATGTAGATATACTTAGACGAGGTTGTATAGCATTTCGTGATAACTTCATGAATATCACAAGCATCGATCCGTTCGAGCAATGTATTACAATCGCATCTGCGTGTAATTTAGTATTCAGGACTAACTCTTTAGAATAAGATTCTATCGGCATCATTCCGCATCACGGATATAAACCGGAACAAATGCAATTAGCAAAAGCGTTGCAGTGGATTAAATACATGTCGCATACACAAGGTCACCAAATTCAACATGCAAGAAATGGAGGTGAAAAACACATAGGACCATATATGGTGGATGGTTACTGCGAAACTAATGAAGGCGAAAAGGTCGTATTGGAATTTCATGGGGATTTTTGGCACGGAAATCCGACAAAGTATTCCAGTGCTACAGTAAATCCCATGAGAAAGCTAACCATGGGTGAACTCTACGAGAGGACTCTTGATAAGAAGAAATACTTAGAGGAAAATAGCTTTACATATGTATCAATATGGGAGTCAGAATTTGATCAACAGTTGATCGGAGATCCTGTACTGACGAGATTCATCACTGACTGTCAAACCTTTACAGCCAAGAGACGCGTTTTTCGGAGGAAGAACGGAAGCATTTACACTCTACAAAGAAGCATCGTCGGTAGAGACACTACAGTACTATGATGTCACGTCTCTTTATCCTTTCATTAATAAAACAGCGAAAATACCATTGTGTCATCCTACCATCATCACAGAAATGTGTTGAAAGTCTTGAGAACTACGAAGGTCTTGTTAAATGCAGTTATTCCACCGCGTCAGCTGTTTCACCCTGTTCTGCCATGCAAAGTCAACGGCAAGTTGTTATTTCATTTATGTAAGTCGTGTGCGGAAGTCAAAAATGAAGACAAGTGTACTCATACAAATGAACAACGCTCTTTTGTAGGCACATGGGTGACAGATGAAGTAAAGAAAGCCATTGAAAAAGGCTATCATATAGCGAACATCTATGAAGTCTGGCATTTTGAAAACGTGTCACAATACGATCCCAATACTATGGAAGGAGGAGGCTTTGTTGGCTATGTAAACACCTTCTTGAAACTGAAGCAGGACGCCAGTGGTTGACCGTCGTGTGGTACAACAGAAGAACTAAAGCACACATATATTACGCAATACCACGAGAAGGAAGGCATCTGGTTTGATTATGAAAGCATACGTAAAAACCCCGGCATAAGAGCCTTAGCAAAGTTGATGCTGAATTCGTTTTGGGGCAAGTTTGAACAGCATTCCAATATGTCACAAGTTGAAATTGTCGATGATCCTTCCGTCTATTTCGGTAAATTGACCAGTGAACAAGAAGAAGTCACTTGCGTAAATTATGTAGCAGACGACTTGGTTGAAATGAGGTGGAAATTTAAAGACGATTTTGTAGACACTAGCGGAAAAACAATTGTCATTATTGCTGCATACACCACTGCCCAAGCCCGTCTAAAACGATACAGTTACTTGGAGCCTTTAGCTGAAAGGGCATTGTACACAGACACAGATTCGGTTATATTTGCTACAAAGGAAGGTGAATGGATGCCACTCCTATGTGATTATCTTGGCGATCTTACTGATGAAGCTTCAGGAAACGCGATAATAACTTTCATTACTGGAGGTCCGGAGAACTACGCATATCGTCTAAAAGAGCCAGATGAAGCCGGAAAACAAGTGCAAAATCAGAGGAATCACACTTAGTTACAAGAATTTACAAACAATAAATTGTGAAGACATGAAGACAATGGTAATCCAGAATTCCAAACACTCAATTACAGTAAAGGATCCTTTCAAAATAACAAGAGACAGAGATAGTACGAAACTTATAACTATGTCGCAAAACAAAGATTACCGACTAGGTTTAATTGTTTTAAAAGACAATAATGCTTGTACTGAACATTGATAAGACTGTTGAATGTACAACACACAATGTGTTTAATGTATGTTATCATAGATGAATGAATTAGGTATAATTGCAAACAGAATATTTCATTGTTATACAATTAATGATCACGAAGTACATGTATAATTAACTTGTTTTTATGTAGTACATAGTTCTCGAATAAATCTCACATTAAGATGCTATGGTTATGTATCGCAGTAATAATAAGAATAGAAATAATATTTTGTGACTTATTGATTTGTGTCTTATCATGTCATCTATATTCATGTATATGTATTCAGTTGTAATTAAGAGAACATTTACAATTTATACTATGTTTATATATGACCAATGCATCAACCGATGCGAACATGCTGTATAGAACCAATATCCTGTCATACTGGATGCACACGTACTGCTAGTAGTACATTGTGATGGGCCTATTAACATTCTTAATCGTGTATATACATGTACGTATTACCTCATTGATCTACCTTAAAACATATCCAGCAAATACCCATTCTAATAGCAAATACACTTGCCAAGCAATCAGCATGTCATAAAAAATGTAGCGTATCATTGTTTTACTGTCTTGATAACGTCACGCTCTGTTGGTACCGACAATTCACTCCTCTGAAAATTCCCTCCTCCGAGACCAAGATGGCGGCTTTATATAGAACATATAGGGAAAATGATGACGTCACACTCCCTGAAGAGAGGCACATGACTACTGTAAGAATATATTCCAGTCATATATAGAGTATCAGTCAAAATTTTAATATGACTGTGCCAGTGCAACTTTTAATGTTTGGATGATATTTGCATCACTTATAGTGTTACTAATGGAAGTTGATTGTGTGTGTGTTATACAGATAGTTAACGTCGCTACCGGTTGCCCACATGAGCTACGTCTCTTGAAGAGATTAGTGATGTTAGTGGATTGTGCAATGATACATACATATGTCTTCTCTGCCTCGTTTACGTGTACGGTTTAGAGTCTTATCCGAAAGACTATGATGTGAGTCATTTTAGTATGGTATAGTGGTGAGATTAACCTGCGTGTTAACCACTGGACCGCTACATAATTGAAGTTGATTCTGATCACAAATTATTATTCACTTGTTTATAAGTAACCTCACGTATATAGTTGTGGCTGTCCGATTAGCGCAGTAGTTAATGCGTTCGCTTCTCACTACTGCAACCCGAGTTCGATCCACACACTTGGAAGTATGTGAGATGGTACGGTGGTCACCAGATCAGATATGGGTTTTCTCCGGGTACTTCGGTTTCCTCCGACACGAATGACCACAAATCCGCTCCAACAAGAGTGATCAAGATAAGATGTTACAGCTTGCTTCGCAGTCACTGTTTAATAAATAAAGTTTAAAGTTAACCTCACACAGTTGTCACCGGTGAGCGATTCCATTGGACATAATTAATATACCTCATCACCCCTCTCTTATGTCATAAGACGAAACCTCAACATTTTAAATATCATCTGTAATATTAGAAACCATAATTCCCAGATAATTTGGCTAGTGGATATGTATACTAGCTGTGTTGCAATTATAAGCATTCATTGGGCGACCTGTTAAACTAGCATTAAATAGAATAAAAATAGTGTAAAGTATTGTTTATTTTAATGTCACCCTTATTGAAAGGGCCAGAAATGGCAGGCGAGGTTCAAACTTTCAATATCCCGCTACATATGTGGACGCCTTAAACACTAGGCCACGGAGAATATGCACACGTTCCATATACTGTGTTTGTATAACCCTTTGAACTCTGGTGAGCACACTGGGGCCTTCAAAAGTTCATTGTGCTCTTGTTTAAATTACCTTGCATCCTAGAAATTACTAACCTCAAAATTATTAATTAATGTCACTAATACATTCAGACTTTGATGCTAATTTACTCTTGTTTCAGATTGAACGGTTGGTCCTAGACGGACAGGTTCTGACAGTGTCTTCGGTACTACATGGAAATGTTGGGACGCAATGGAATATACATGGAAATGTTGGGACGCAATAGAACAAACTAATAACCAAATAATATTTGATATTATGGATCTTAATGAAATGAATTGCTGTATAATCATCTGGAATAAAAGTGCATGACAATTGTTTTCTTTCATTTCTTTGTTTCAAATAAAGTTTTAGTTTGAGGGGGAGATAATTTATAGTCAGTAATCCTCAAATCATGTTGAGTCACTGCATATTGTCTGGATATGATTGGCATTATCGCATATATATCCATACTACTTCGATTATTTCACAACATAACGTGCCCAGTTGTTGCTCTATTCTACATAACCTGTAAATAAAACACAATATCAATAATACTGGTACTAAACCAAACTAGAGCCAGTTTACCCTGACAAACCAGACAATGATTACAATTATCATTAATCTACTGATCTGGTTTTGTACGAAGCAACTATTGTGTGAATGAGTTATGACACAATTCAGTACTGCAAGCTGGCCTAGTGTTACACAATGATCCCATTTTAACTCGTACGTTTATATGAAACTATTGACATAATGCTACATCCACTATCTGTCTGCAACACCCACTATATCTCCGTGGATGAGTATCTATGGTAGTCGGTCACCTGCTTCTGAACTATATAGGTTCAACTTCCACTGGTGGTGTCCAATTATATCAGGTTAGTGTTTTACCATATGCATGAAATACTGCTCAGAGGGCACCTGCATACATAAGCTGTTATGCTGTCGGTAATATACACATTTCAGAATCAACATAACATCTAGATAGGCCTGTAAAATAAAACAACCGATTAGGAATCTGGAAACTGGCTGCTTAATACAGGTTTGTTTGCTTAATGGAGATGGCCACTAGGTTTGACTGTAGATATCTCACCACTTCATATGTTGCCTGGGGGTCACTTTAGATAGATCTCTCATTGGAACTTTCAATTATCACAGGATTAACATTTTCAGAAATTATGTATCGGAATATATATATGTGTGTATCATAATGTATATATGAATGTTTCGGAATGTATATATATATATTGGAATGTGTGTATGAATGTGGTTACATAAGGGTGTCCTCCACGTTGCTTAGACTAGACTGGAAATTGCCTACTGTACGTATGAATATAATACAACATTGATATTAGTATTTATTTCCTACATCACACAGTTTTCAACAGGACAGAGATCCTAAGCACGCGTCCAATGCATTCATAGAAGAACACAGGTTAAATTGGGTACCGTACCAACTGGTAAGTTTGATAATCAATCAAAAGGATTCTGGTTAGATAGTGTAGGTTTGATCCACGTCTGACCCTAATAATATTAATAGTTTTTCGGACGAGGCCTCGTGTCGGTGCCTAAACTGGACACTAAAAGAACCAGCGAAGACTTGGTTTAAACATATTTATTCATTCATAATGTACAGTAAATATATCTGTAACGGTCAGAATTTCTATCAAATTCTTTAGTTACATAATCATTGTTTTATTTCATTCCTATAATTTCAATCATTTAGTTTCTTTGTATAGTGGTGGCTTTTACATTATATTTTATAAAAAGGAGATCACTAATGCATTTTCTTAAGCAGATGTTATCTTATAGTATTATCTATAACATGTCTTAGAAGAGTTGTCATAGTTGACATTATTTAGAGTGTATGGTTTCCTTAATATACATACCTTTAGTAGTATAAAGCAGCTACTGGTAATACAATGTATCATTTAGTGGCATAATGCTAGCCACATTAAATTTGCTACAGGACTTATGTTAATTTGTAACTATAAACAATATATGGACATCATTACCCATGCTGGACTGGTAATCCAGGTATCACAAGTTCTGTCCCCCGTCTGACCCGTCTTTCTGATGGGACGTTAAACTGAGGTCTCGTGTCGGTGCTTTACACCGTGCACGTAAAAGAACCACATGAGACTCTGGAATAGGTCTCTGTATCACTGCACTATCCCCCGAAAATCTAAGAGGACTAATCTGTTCAGGAGGCGTCGCTCATATGGGCGACCGGTGTGTTAATTATCATTGTTGCTGGACAATTATATATATAATAAATTAGTAACTGGAATCGTCATTGGTTTAATTCAAATTGACCATACACCATGGACTAACTCCTTCATATGCCACCACTGTGTGTACGCTACTCTGCTCTACCAAGCTAATTCTCCATTTAGAGTTAACCTGCACACAAGTTCAAACCCAGTGAACTCGAGTCGGTGACATATTGTATACAAAACGAAAATGGATTAAATTGAAACCTATAGCTTATTGAGATTATCTCCATTAAATATATATTAAGTGTGTGCACTATCGGCGATTAAGAGATAAACGTATTATGTAGTAATATCAAAATATATAATAAGTGCATGAAACTATAGTTCTATATCAAGTGAAAAACTAATAAAATGGGGATTAGGTGGGGATTGAAAGCGATGAAATAACAAAACAATTTTCAAAGTGAATCACTCTGCAAATGCATCAGTCACTCGAAGAATCTTGAATGGGTCTCTCTGCCTGTATCAGTGTACTATCCTTCAAAACCTAGGACTCTTCAGGTGTCGATCACTTGGGCAACCTGAGTAGCGACTATTACAAAATGTAATGCATGTTAGTATTTATAAACATATAACATAGCAAAATACACTGGACCCGCTACACTCTCTGGCATGGTAGCTTGGGCACGAGCTCGGATTTTATTCATATTCCTGTCTGGCCTCTATACCGTGCAATCGTGGGACAAGCCGTCTGTGTATCGAGTACCTAGTCTGTATATATTACTACATAGTAGTTGTGGCCTAACTAATACAGTTTCGGTAATGACAACGGCAGTCATATTGCAGGATAAAATCTAGATTATTAATCCACAATCGATTTCATAGTTGCATTTAAATTAGCTGGTTAATTTTACAATCAATTTGAAACTGCAGTACTGGGATACACAAGCTTACTTGAGGATGTGTGAAATATCGATAGCTGATTGGAATATCGATTATAATTTGATTGACAGGTGTCGTGATCGATACCAATAGGCTGTTCCATCAATACACGGAAACACGGTTTGGCTTATTATATAGTGCGCACCGTTTTGACCTACTTTCGCCAAAACGAGACTAACAGGTAAACAAACGTAAATATGCATTACTCGTATAGGAATGACACACCCAAGTGTCACATAATCTTGAAATTTACCAGTAGTTAGACGCAATATCTGTTCCTATGAATGTATATGGGTTATATGGTTCAGAGAATTACTTAGTGTGTCGTCCAGTGGTACAGTGGTAGAGTGTCTTATTTGGATTAAAAGGGTCCCGGGTTTGATACTAGTTTGGGGCACATATAGTGTCATTGAGTGAGGCATCTCAGTACTGGTTAGTGACTTAAGTCTGCTAAGCATGTCAAAAAAACATGCCAACGTCCCAACAAGGTGCTTGGCATCAATAAAACATACAATGTACATAAGTAATTGAATGCATTAGTAACATTTAGGTCACACGCACCATATTAACTATAATAACCCATGACATTGGAATGGCCTCCCTCCCCTCAAGGAAGGATCACTGCCGGACCAGTGGAAGTCAGCAAATGTTGCTCCCATTTACAAAAAGTGGACTAGTCACACCCCGCCAATTATAGGCCTATCTCACTTACATGTGTTCTATGCAAGGTTCTAGAACATATACTTAGTTTCCACCTCGATAGTAAAACACTTCACTAACCACAGTATTCTGTACCATTTGCAGCATGGTTTTAGAGAAAAACGGCCATGCTTGACCCAATTAGTTATGCTAATCAATGACTTGGTTACCTCTGTCTACAATAAGCATCAGGTAGATCTCATCGTATTAGACTTCAGTAAGACTTTCTATAAGGTCATCACGAGCAAGTACTACTAAAAATGCATGACTATGGAGTCAGAGGTCAAACATTAAGGTTGATTAAGAGTTTTCTAGATAATAGACTCCAGGCAGTTGTCCTTAATGATATTAGTTCAGATGCCATTCTTCTGGAGTCCCACAGGGATCCGTACTTGGACCCCTGTGTTTCCTAGCCTATATAAACGACCTCCCACAAAACATCAGTTCCAAAGTCTGTATCTTTGCAGATGATACTGCAGTCTATCTATCATCTGCAAATGAATCGGTCACACTCCAAAACGATCTTAAGAGATTAGAGGAGTGGGAGTTGGAGTGGGACATGGAATTTAACCCCTCCAAATATCAAGTTATCCACGTCACCAGAAGGAAACATCCTATTCCCAGTCAATATGAACTCCACTTGAGTCGGTCACCTTAGCCAAATACCTTGGCGTGGATATCTCAAATAACATGTCGTGGGACACTCACATAAAAAGGTCAACTAAGAAAGCAAATAAAACATTAGGATTCCTACGTAGAAACCACCAGGTCAAATCCGAACCCCTTACGTCCATGGCTTACCAGACACTAGTGAGAGTATGTAGAAGGTAGTATATTGCCAAAATACACTAAACCGGTGATTTTATAACGAACGGTTTTAATGTTTGTTTACCTGTTAATAAGAATCTGGGTCAAGACGGTGGCCAAACCGTGTTTCCGTGTATTGACCGCGTATTCGGTAAGTCATGGTTATACACAAACACGGGCGTTTTTAAATCTCATACACTGGAAATTGGAGTCTCATTAGTAGCCTGTATCTACTATCATGTATCTCTGTAAATAATTGAGAAATAAAATGTTTAAACTAAAGTGGAGGACAGATATTTTTATTGACTTTCAATTCTCACAACCTACGATTCTTATACCCGTAGCGTGAGCCCCGTAAATCGCAACTAGCGAACTTTCAATTCTCATTGACTTACGGGGCTCACGTTACACCGGCAAGCGAATGTCAATTTCAGCAATCTACAACTGTTGGGCTCGACAAATGGCAGACCAGTGTATACAATAACAATAATGTATATAATTGTGTCTTACAAGTCAAGTCAACATTTGTATTGGCATAAACATATACATGCCCATTGCCAAGAAACAGGTCTGGCGGTTACATATAAAGCTAAAGAAAAGCATTATATATATAAGGTATGAGTAAGCATAGCATTAACATTTAAGAAATCTAGTGTTGTTTAACATTATAGTTGGTATTCAGTGTCTCACAACACAAGTCATCATTTTACAAGTAGTAACATTCATTTAGTTCTTCTACTTGTTGCTAAATAACTATATTTAGCTAAATTGACAAGTTTGCCTTTTGGTGTTGAATTCATGAGTGTTCTAAACTTATTAATGGTTGGCTATGAATAATAATATCTAGGTAAATATGTATTTCTTATATACTTATAGTAAGGACAAACTAATAAGAAATGATATTCTGATTATACTTGATGCATGTTACATTTTGAGCACAATCTTAAATTTCTTTCAATGTTTCGAAATCTTGATTCTTTTTATTGCCGATTTATGGGCTGAACATCGAAATCTAGATAATGCAGTGCGATGTTTCATATTATTAACACAACTTATATATTTTTCTTGCGTAAATGCAATCTTAAATATACTATAACTTTAGAAAAGGAACTTAATTGCGTGCACGATTGCTGTAGATATTAGTCATATGTTGTTTGTACAACCATATTAACATCTATATTACTAACATTTCCCTTGTTCCACAAATATGCATAACCCAGTTCTGACAACATATTTTTAACATTAATTGACCAGCTATTGACAAGGTTTCCGTTTGCATCAGTTAACAACATCATTATATAGATCAAGGAATTTGGGGCTTTCATAATTTTAAACCAATATTTAGTCATTCTTATTCTACGCAATATTAATAACGGAAATTGACAGAATTCTCCGAAAACAGCAACCTTTTTTTCTGCTGACGAACACATAGCATTTGTTAAAATGTTCTGAAATATCTAAGCTAACTATATCAAATAATTAATTCAGTTAAAACTGAGCTTTTAGAGCTTGGCTAATGCTTTTTGTGCTTGATAAAAACTGCCATTTGATGACAACTTTACACCTAAATAAATAAATGTCTTTACAACATCAAGCAATTTATTGTTATCATACAATTCCACTTTTTCAAGTCTATTGTCTGTTTTAAATACCATCACGACTGTCTTATCAACATTATCAGTTACGCCTACCCGACTGGTTGCCATAAGTATGTAATTACGATTATCTTTGTTTGAATAAAAAATTTAAAATATTCATAAAATGCATCGGTTTCTATTTTATTTTTAACATTTTGTTTCCGATGTTTTTTTATTTCACTCCAAAACTGTTGTAGATTATCTGTAGATAATAAATGAATCTTCCTATTTTGATCTAAAGTATTTAGTACGAGCCCGACGTTTAGCAATTCTAAAACAGCGTCTCTTTACAATAAGGATGTCCATATTTTGAGTTGAACAACGCTTATTATAAATTTTATTTGCATGTTTTAAATCACGCCTTGCATTTTCACATTCCTTGTTAAACCACGGGCTTTTAAATTTACTTTTATGTTCACCCTTTGAACCAGTGATTATTTTCAATTCACCAAATATGCTAAATGCTTTGCTGTACAGCATATCAGATATTCTTTCTATTCCGGAATTTAACTCTGCATTGACAGTTAAAACACTATTTACAATATTATCAATATTCAAAATTTCACCTTCTATTACCTATCTATATGTATTTACATTATCACTGTCTCATTTTAATTGCTCAATAGTAATGCGTTCATTTCGACATGGCAAAGAATCTTATTTATACATCAGTCCAATTGCGTAGGCCTATGCAGTGGAAAGGTATATACGTCATGAGCAATAGGGATATAGGAATACTTATTTGCTGCAGATGGTTACATATGTTCGGTTGTACTGTATCGTTCCTTATGTGAACAGTCAAATGTGTCATATGGGTTGTCTGTGATGAGACATAGCAAAATAATAAGATGATCATGGTACCATTTAAGTGTGATTTGTATGGGAAACAGTCAATACAGTATCTCGAATGTGTTGGAATATTAGTGAAATACATGTAATGATAGAGAGCAGTAACATGTATATTTACTGTAGGCTGTGCAGGTCAATTCGGTTGTAGTAGGACACCTAAAATATATAAATGTTCAAACCTCTAACTGTATTAATAGTTGGAAGAGGTCTGGAAGAAGTGACCTCTTCCCAAGATTTCAGCCAAACTTATTCACTGTCTGACCCAGATAACCATCCGTTAATTACATATTTAAATCATGGAGAAATATTTGCCAACCACTTTATAACTTGGCGAGGTATGCCATTTATTGCAGACCTGTTTACTCCTACAAATTGGTGGTAGTTTCTATGGCAAACTAGTGGAAATTACGCACAATGTTCAAAATAGCCGATTTCGTGTTATCTAATATCGATTAGTTTATTTCCGTTAATACCCTTTTCGATGCTTAAGACGGATACCACAATATAGCATCCTATCGTGTGATTTATAAATGTGTAGATCTTGTAAAAATGACCAAGTTTTGAAGCAGCTACATATATGGCTACCGCAATGTGTGTGTCCGTCCGTCGTGTGAACATGTTCAAGCGTTTTCTCCTCAGCAAACATAGGGTATATGGTCACCATGTATGGCTTATTATTTACTTGTCATCATGGTACACATTCTTCTTCCATCTCAAAGTATTATAAAGTCTTCGAATAATCTTCTCGCAAACCGCCGATTGGATTTTGTCAATATTTAGTAAGATTGATCAATGTAGAACATAATGATATTCTTCATAGTTGTTGCATGAAAACCCTTGTGTGACAAATGGAATCAGGTGAGCGATATACATGTAGGGTCCTCTTTATTGTAAATATACTAAAATACATGTATCATACATATTTGCTCAAGTTGTTAGAAATGTATAATTTCTTATGTAATTGCACGTATATATGTATTTTCAGACTATGTAAATTATGTTCATCAATGTTTTATGATTTGTATCATTTTGCATATATGTGTAGAAACATTGCTGTCATGTACTACGATACTATTTATAGTATTTTACTTTCATTAAACATGTTTATTTCTTAATATTGTCATTAAGTGATTCCCTTAAACAAATCCCCAACCCAGGTCACAGATGATAACACAACTGTTGACCATAGACATTCCTTGTTGTTTCCCCACCAGACTGTACATGCATTTATAAACAAGGAATAAATGACTTAGTAGCAACATTTTGTCAATATTTATGTTTATGTCTTAATGTATTTTAACCAACCACTGCTTCCCAATGTTTAATTGCCATTAACTGCTAATTCCTTGACTTACCTTTTCATCCCTGGTTACAGGTTGAATATACAAATGTGGGTTTCCCCTACCTCCCTTTGTCACGTATGCAAGTGACCTAGTATTTTGAATATAAGATTTCAATGCATTCTTTAGCTAACCTTGTTTATATGCATGTAGTCAGTGCAACAACCCTTTCCTACAACACGAGATTTCTTGGTAATATATACATCCATTCTCTAACCCCTACATCATTATTTATAGCACATGAGTATTGCTATGGCAACACTTGCCATAGCTTTTATTATTATGACTTTGCTGTCTGTACTGGATCAAGATACATAGAACCACACTGCAGCTCTTCACTAGTTTCACATGGTTTTACAACGTTTATATCAGGATAATAACCCATAGGCTGTCCAATTAGCACAGTGGAGTGTGCACTCGTTTCTCACCAATACACCCTGGGTTCGTTTCACACCAATGCATCCTGGGTTCGTTTCTCACCAATGCACCCTGGGTTCGTTTCTCACCAATGCACCCTGCACTCGTTTCTCACCATTGCACCATATGCTCGTTTCTCACCAATGCACCCTGGGTTCATTTCTCACCAATGTACCCTGGGTTCGTTTCTCACCAATGCATCCTGGGTTCGTTTCTCACCAATGTACCCTTGGTTCGTTTCTCACCAATGCACCCTGGGTTCGTTTCTCACCAATGCACCCTCTCACCAATGCATCCTGGGTTCGTTTCTCACCAATGCATCCTGGGATCGTTTCTCACCAAAGCATCCTGGGTTCGTTTCTCACCAATACATCCTGGGCTCGTTTCTCACCAATGCACCCTGGGTTCGTTTCTCACCAATGCACCCTGCGTTCGTTTCTCACCAATGCCCTCTCACCAATGCATCCTGGGTTCGTTTCTCACCAATGCATCCTGGGTTCGTTTCTCACTAAAGCATCCTGGGTTCGTTTCTCACCAATACATCCTGGCTCGTTTCTCACCAATGCACCCTGGGCTCGTTTCTCACCAATGCATCCTGGGCTCGTTTCTCACCAATGTACCCTGTGTTCGTTTCTCACCAATGCACCCTGGGTTCGTTTCGAACCAATGCACCCTGGGTTCGTTTCGAACCAATGCACCCTGGGGTAGTTTCTCACCAATGCATCCTGGGTTCGTTTCTCACCAATGCACCCGGGTTCGTTTCTCACCAATGCACCCTGGGTTCGTTTCTCACCAATGCACCCTGTGCTCGTTTCTCACCAATGCACCCTGGGTTCGATTCTCGAAATGCGATATTAAATATGTCCTTGGCAAATAAATGGTTGTGATATGTTATCATGCCTTTTCCCGGTGCATTTGATACCAGACGGTTTGTACCATACTTCCTATTTTACCGCCAGAGGGAGTTTGTACCATACTGCCGAATTTTGGTGCCATGGGGCTTTTGTAACCATACTGCACTATTTTGCTGCTAAATATAGTTGGTACCATAGTGCCTATTTTTATGTTATTTTAGCTCGATTGCGAAACAAATTCTTACAACTTGTATTGTTCGCTCTCGAAACCTCATTCCTGATGGAACCCATCGCCACGATGAAAGAGAGAGAGAAGATGCAACGTGGAAATTTAATGCCTTGCCTAAGAAGGGCAGAATCGTAACGGCTCAAGCAGGACTCGAACTCCGGATTTTTCGCCCCTGAAGCGAACACGTTACCACTGCGCTATCACGACGTCCACTGTGTTCGTGTTTGGTACAATACGTATTCCGGTACCATAGTGCAGCTTGTACTGCTTAGATATTAAGTCACAAAATATTTAATAATACGTTACATTATTCACACACCAAATTGCTAATCATAGAAAGAACCAGTCCTCTTGTTGCCATAAGGGGGGGACTTCGAGGTTGTATATACGTAAATAGGCAGAAGTGCATCCGCGGTCCACTCGAATGTAGTCCCAATGACTAATATAGTTAATTTGTCTTTTTGGTAAAAATGCATTTTCATGACAGGCAGTGTATTTTGAGAAATTATGTGACTTGAGATGACTTCAGACTAGTTGATGTGTAGAAAAGATGTGGTATAAGAATTCAGGCCATTGCAAACTTACTGTATTATTTGGCGGAGGAATACAGTGTGTAAACACAGTGACGTTATTCACAGGCGAGCACTGGTTATTTGAAACTTAAAATTTGAAATATTCTTGATGTGTTTCAGGCTGATTTGAATACATCTTCACAGTGGATGTGGTATCAGAAAAAATCAAAGATTGGAAATATAAATGAACAGACTGTATGTTTTTACTTTTTACTATGTATTTAATAGGCAATTTATGTGTTGTTTTACAAGCTTAGTTAACATTCGCCGCAGTTACTGATGTTGGCTGCCGCTGTATGTAGACAGAATAGTTCAGAGAGTGTCGATGGATTTTCATGAATCTTTGTGGATTTGTAGAGGGTTGATCGAAGAAGTGATTCCATTTTGGACGAAATAGGTCAAGGCTCCTGGTCCAATCGCATTGATTTCTATAGTAAGGTGTACATGTTGTAGCTCGAAACAAGGCATGCTAGCTCAACTTGAGCACTTACATATAACTTCATATGACCTTTCAAATTAGCCATGCCCGTGACCTTGCATTTCATAATGTCAAATGTGATTTGTATGGAAAAATATGGAATAAGTGTCTTGGTTGTCATTATCGTTTTTGCATTATACACCAAGGACGCGTGTGTGTTTTACGTGTATTGAACGTCGCTACCGGTTGCCCATATGAGTGACGCCTCCTGAAGATATTTGTCAGTTTTAGATCAGTTGAAGCGTCGCGCAATGATACAGACATGTGCAATATTGAAATATTGAATAGTGAAATAATGACAACAAGCAGAAATACTTGTATTTACTCTAGGCAATACATGCAATTATCAGTGCTGTGCTGTGTAAAATGCAGAGCAGTTATGTAGTTTCAAAGATATTGCTCAAAACACTAACGTTTAAACTTTATTTATTTTTAACAACTTCTTCTAATCATTCTCGTTGGCGCGGATGAAAGCTTAAAGGTGGTCATTCGTGTGGGAGAAAAATGGAGTACCCGGAGAAAACCCACCTGTCCGATCTGGCGATCATCGTACCATCTCACATGCTTCCTGATCCGCGGATTGAATCCGTGTTACATTGGTGAGAGGCTAGCATGCTAACCACTGCGCTAATAGGACAAAACACTAGGACACGATGATATATATTTATACTAATATATCACACTTCAGAGCTCATGGATTTTATAATACAAACGTGTGTGTTTATTAGTGTCACCCATATTGAAAGAACATCAGTACTTCCCGATTCCTATGCTTGTATGCTAGGCGCCAGATTTGTAGGCAATCGGTAACCATTATTTAACTAGATGGCGGCTCACCAACCGGCCATATCAGAACGAACCCCTGGCGAGAACCGTTGACCTCCCGCTCCGGAGGCGGACACATTAACAACTATATATAAAATAACATCATATTTACCTTCACCTTTTATTTGTATATATATTAAGCGTATATGTATGTACTAAGCTTAAAAACAATCACACTAACAGTTTAATGAAGTCCAGAATATAGAATATCACAGTCCTAAACCTAGAATATCACAGTCCATAACCTAGATAATCACAGTCCAGAACCTAGATGATCACAGTCCAGAACCTAGATGATCACAGTCCAGCACCTAGATGTTCACAGTCCGGAACCTACATGATCACAGTCCATAACCTAGATGATCACAGTCCATAACCTAGATGATCACAGTCCAGAACTTAGATGATCACAGTCCAGAACCTAGATATTCACAGTCCGGAACCTAGATGATCACAGTCCATAACCTAGATGATCACAGTCCGGAACATAGATGTTCACAGTCCATAACCTAGATGATCACAGTCCGGAACATAGATGTTCACAGTCCATAACCTAGATGATCACAGTCCGGAACCTAGATGATCACAGTCCATAACCTAGATGATCACTGTCCGGAACCTAGATGATCACAGTCCAGAACATAGATGATCACAGTCGAACCTAGATATTCACAGTACGGAACCTAGATGATCACAGTCCGGAACCTAGATGTTCACAGTCCAGAACCTAGATGATCACCGTCCGGAACCTAGATATTCACAGTCCGGAACCTAGATGATCACAGTCCGGAACCTGGATGATCACAGTCCAGCACCTAGATGTTCACAGTCCGGAATCTATATGATCACAGTCCATAACCTAGATTATCACAGTCCGGAACCTACATGATCACAGTCCAGAACTTAGATGATCACAGTCCGGAACCTAGATATTCACAGTCCGGAACCTAGATGATCACAGTCCATAACCTAGATGATCACAGTCCGGAACATACATGATCACTGTCCGAAACCTAGATGATCACAGTCCAGAACATAGATGATCACAGTCAGGAACCTAGATATTCACAGTACGGAACCTAGATGATCACAGTCCGGAACCAATATGTTCACAGTCCGGAACCTAGATGATCACAGTCCAGAACCTAGATGTTCACAGTCCGGAACCTAGATGATCACCACAGTCCGGAACCTAGATGATCACAGTCCAGAACCTAGATGATCACAGTCCGGAACCTAGATGATCACCACAGTCAGGAACCTAGATGATCACAGTCCAGAACCTAGATATTCACAATACGGAACCTAGATGATCACAGTCCGGAACCTAGATGATCACAGTCCAGAACCTAGATGTTCACAGTCCGGAACCTAGATGATCACAGTCCAGAACCTAGATGTTCACAGTCCGGAACCTAGATGATCACCACAGTCCGGAACCTAGATGATCACAGTCCAGAACCTAGATGATCACAGTCCGGAACCTAGATGATCACTACAGTCCGGAACCTAGATGATCACAGTCCAGAACCTAGATATTCACAATACGGAACCTAGATGATCACAGTCCGGAACCTAGATGATCACAGTCCAGAACCTAGATGTTCACAGTCCGGAACCTAGATGTTCACTGTCCAGAAGCTAGATGTTCACAGTCCGGAACCTAGATGATCACAGTCCAGAACCTAGATGATCACAGTCCGGAACCTAAATGTTCACAGTCCAGACCCTAGATGATCACAAACCGGAACATAGATGATCACAGTCTAGAACCTAGATATTCACAGTCCGGAACTTAGATGATCACAGTCCAGAACCTAGATGATCACAGTCCGGAACCTAGATGATCACAGGACAGAACCTTGATGATCACAGTCCAGAAGCTAGATGATCACAGTCCGGAACCTAGATGATCACAGTCCGGAACCTAGAATATCACAGTCCAGAACCTAGATATTCACAGTCCGGAACCTAGATGATCACAGTCCAGAACCTAGATGTTCACAGTCCGGACTGATGTCACCACATCCGGAACCTAGATGATCACAGTCAACCTAGGATCACAGTCCGGACCTAGATGTCACTCCGAACCTAGATGATCACAGTCCAGAACCTAGATATTCACATACGGAACCTAGATGATCACAGTCCGGAACCTAATGATCACAGTCCAGAACCTAGATGTTCACAGTCCGGAACCTAGATGATCACAGTCCAGAACCTAGATGTTCACAGTCCGGAACCTAGATGATCCACAGTCCGGAACCTAGATGATCACAGTCCTAACCTACTGATCACAGTCCGAACCTAGATGATCACCACAGTCCGAACCTAGATGATCACAGTCCAGAACCTAGATATTCACATACGAACTGATGATCACAGTCCGGAACCTAGATGATCACAGTCCAGAACCTAGATGTTCACAGTCCGGAACCTAGATGTTCACTGTCCAGAAGCTAGATGTTCACAGTCCGGAACCTAGATGATCACAGTCCAGAACCTAGATGATCACAGTCCGGAACCTAGATGTTCACAGTCCAGAACCTAGATGATCACAAACCGGAACATAAATGATCACAGTCTAGAACCTAGATATTCACAGTCCGGAACTTAGATGATCACAGTCCAGAACCTAGATGATCACAGTCCGGAACCTAGATGATCACAGGACAGAACCTTGATGATCACAGTCCAGAAGCTAGATGATCACAGTCCGGAACCTAGATGATCACAGTCCGGAACCTAGAATATCACAGTCCAGAACCTAGATATTCACAGTCCGGAACCTAGATGATCACAGTCCAGAACCTAGATGATCACAGTCCGGAACTAGATGATCACAGTCCGGAATATAGATGATCACAGTCCGGAACATAGATTATCACAGTCCGGAACATAGATATTAACAGTCCAGATCAGAGATGATCACAGTCCGGAACCAGATTGAACAATAGTTCCGAGAACCTAGGTTGTCTGTCAGTAGTGAAACATTATTCTTTACACGGGATGATGTGACCGATTGTAGGCACTAGACACAATAGTTTTATATTGATATTGGAGCCGATGACTGATGTGCATTTTCGTGTGTGTTTTACGTTTAGTTATCGGCGCTACCGATTGCCCATATGAGCGATGCCTCCTGAAGAGATTAGTCATTTTTGATAGTGCAATGATACAGACAGAGACCCATTCCAGAGTCTCATCTGGTTCCTTTACGTGCACGGTGTAAGCACCGACACGAGACCTCGGTTTAACGTCCCATCTGAAAGACTGGTAATTTTATTACGGTCAGACGGGGGATCGAACCTGCGATCCCCGGATTACCAGTCCAGCGTTTACGGGTACAGTTTCACGCTGTATATAAATACGCTGTCATGTTGATTTGCCATTACATACTATACTGTTCACACGATTTGACGTGCTCGTCTGTTGGCGTTAGAATCATTGTACTCCGACATGTTGTGTACATTCGGCTGTCTATTTAAATATTTCACAGTCGATTGACATGACGCACTGTATTGTACATGTGTTCACACATGACCACAATGTGGCCCACCATTGGCTCTAGAATCAATATGAAATGTTATTGCCGCTGGTGCCGCCGATTGGTCACATTAATTATATTGACTAAATAACACAATTATATTGACTAAATAACACAATATATTGACTAAATAACACAATTATATTGACTAAATAACACAAACCCAATTAATACAGTCACAGCTATACACACTCTCACTGAATGTCCTGGAAAACAATTGTAGCATAGAGAAGTGTTCTAAATGTTTGCAGGGTTCCCCCTGTCTGAATTGCTGTGCCACTTCTGTCGCCAATTGGAAACAACTGGAGTCAATATAGTTCATATATCAATATTTGAAGACATATATTTGACAAAACATGTTGTGCCAAATCACAGAATTTAGCGCCAGTATTTGTTTTTTGTCGCAATTGCGACACTGGCGACCGACAGCGGGAACACTGGTCTACACGCATATACTATCAGATATAGTAGACTGAAAACAATCATTGTTACACATTCATGACGACATTTGTTTACTTTATTTTATATTTAAGTTTATTTAACGTCAGTTTACCTAACATCACCTTTTCCTGGGCAGGCTCCAGCGGTTAACCAGTACTTTGTGCACCAACCTCCGTAAGAACTGTCAACATTTTCATATAAAAAGACGCATATAGGTCAGCAACACTAACAACTCGACCATGTGGACTATTTGTTTGCTCCCCTTTGTGTATTAAACTTTTATTATTATTATTATTATACCAGATTTGTATAGCACTCTTTTCATACAGAAATGATACGTTCAAACGTGTTTAACATTAATTTAGCATAGTAAAACATTTTTACAACATATATTACAATAGTCAACATTAAGGACAACATATATTAATATAAGTGCAAACTAATAATCTTTATTGATCTCCATTTACCTGAAAAAATGGGAGGAAAATACAAGGTACACAAAAATAATAACACAAACTGTAAAGAATAATAGTAAATAGAGTGTTAATTGAGGCGGATATTCTGTCTGCGAGAAGTACTGTTCAAAGGAAGTACAGTTGGACTTAGTTTCTAAAAAAATATAAGAGCTCGATTGCGAAACAAGTTCTTACAACTGATATTAATCACGCTCGAGACCTCATTCCTGATGGAATCAATCGCCACGAGGGAGAGAGCGAAGAGGCAACGTTGAATTTAAATGCCTTGCCTAAGGGCACAATCGTAACGGCCCCAGCGGGGCTCAAACTCCAGGCCGTTCGCACCTGAAGCGAACGCGCTACCACTACGCTATCACGACTTCCACAGTTGGACTTAATAATGCTTAATAATCATTGAAACCACACACCCATCGTCAGATCAGCCAGTGCGTCACTGGAGACCCTACAACGTACCATTTGTGTTGTATATGTTTTATCAATATAGCTATAGCTCTATATATGACCAGAAAATAAATTGAAAACCATAATGTTGTCTCTTGTTTCCGAGATATACAACATGTAATTAGCTTCCTCTATCTGAAACAATTAGTGTGCGTTTACGTTTATTTATCGCCGCTACCGGTTGCCCATATGAGCGACGCCTCCTGAAGAGATTAGTCATTTTAGATTATTGGAAGATAGTGCAATGATACAGACAGAGACCCATTCCAGAGCTTCCTCTGGTTCTGTTACGTGCACGGTATAAAGCACCGACACGAGACCTCGGTTTAACGTCCCATCTGAAAGACTAGTTAATTTTAGTAGTCAGACGGGGGATCGAACCTGCTATCCCTGGATTAAGAGTCCAGCGTGTTACCAAATGGACTACATATCCGTCTGTAACAATTATAATTTCTAGTTCTACTATATACTGGCGAACAATCAATTTCTGATTATGGCTTAGAGGCCCCTTTATTTTGTTGGGTCACACTCAATGACCATGTAAACCACCTTGAAAGAGAGGCATTGTGGAATTTAAGTTCATTGCTTATTTTAATCATATTTTATTGCATTCATTCTGTATAATTATACAATATTCAGAACAAAACAAATGAACACACTTGTATAATTATGCATAGTATATACGATTTGTGTCATTGTTGTGCACAAGAATTGTCAATAAATGTTGAGGCAAATGGGTTCATTGCTTAAGGGCACACTCGTACCGGCTACAACTGAACGCGAACTCAGGGTTTGTCTTTCACAAACACACGTACTGGCTACCATTGCACGCGAACTCAGGGTTTGTCTTTTACAAACACTCCTACCGGCTACCATTGCACGCGAACTCAGGGTTTGTCTTTCACAAACACACGCATTATTGCAAGTTGTTTCAATAAACATGTTCCATCAATAAAAGTTGTTACTCTCTATGAAGACAAATAAAAATAGTGTCAATAATACGCCTAAACGAAATAGTTTATCCGAAATCCATTCAAGTTGTAATTGACTCAATGTACTGAAACAGAAATAAACGGAAACTGGATGTGCGAAAAGGTGCACACCAACAATTCTAGGATAAGTCTTTAAAGCGACATTACATCTAAAAAATGCCTATTTTGCGTATAAATAGAATTGCTACTATAAATTCTTCCAAAGTAATTCGAACACTAACTTTTAATAATAAAAAGAGTTTTTGCGATCTACAAACTTTCAAAAGTGAAAGTAGCATTTCATATAGCGGTCAGCAGATGTCTGTTTATTATTGGAGTCTATAGTATGTTCGTGCTACAATCGTTCAGAGATAATGTAAATGTGATTATTCTAAAAATAAATATGTGCAGGCACAAAAGGTGAGATATAATGGTAAATCTGCATCACAAATGTTGTTATTCCGGATAAAAACTCATGGATGTTGACCCTTTCACATTATTTTGGTCAACAAATTATGTTGATTAGAGAAAATGTTCAGATACAGTGGCAACTATTTGTAGGACAAAATACCACAATATAGGAAATTGCATGCTGTAGAAATTCGCCTTTTCACCTATGTAGTATCGCTTTAAGGACTTTCTATGTTATTACTAAGTACATAATATTTTAAAAGCATACATGGCCTAAATAGTAATTGTTTGATTGTTATTATATGCAATACAATGTGTCTATGTAAGTAGGCTGTGTGCATATACATGTCTAGATAAATAACTAACACACTAAAACACTTATATATACAACGGGGAAATAACAAAACAAACAAAATATATGTCATTATTCACACCGAATAGCACACATCCATTTCTCTAATATGACACACGCTGCTATAAGTGAGGATATACGAAGCAACAACAGACACAACTATATATAGAGAAGCGGTTAATATATTGACATGTCCAATCTACCAAGCTAAACGTTAACAAAACAGTATAAGCGAAAATAAGGAGGCGGTATTGCGATGCAATATACAGCTCCCCAAAAAGGAGGCGGTATTGTGATGCAATATACAGCTCACTATAAAGGAGGCAGTATTGTGATGCAATATACAGCTCACTATAAAGGAGGCGGTATTGTGATGCAATATACAGCTCACTATAAAGGAGGCGGTATTGTGATGTAATATACAGCTCACTATAGAGGAGGCGGTATTGTGATGCAATATACAGCTCACTATAAGTTAAAGATATTGATCATTAACAGACAGGTAATGTCATAAACCGTAAAATAATTTCTTTATGACATTGACTTTACCATAGGGCAAGGTCACCAACATCATTAATGAAGTATTAAGATAACAGAGTTCAAGGTCACCAACATCATTAATGAAGTATTAAGATAACAGTGTACAAGGTCACCAACATCATTAATAAAGTATTAACATATTAACAGAGTTCAAGGTCAAGATCAGCAAAATGAAAGCACTTTACAACAACAATATAAATTGATCCATAGCATGTGAACATTAAACATTGGAGTCGAAATGTACCCATGCCATGAACTATTTAGGGAGGAACCCCGTGCGTTTAACCTCTACGTGTGACCTTGACCGTAGCTGTGTGCACCACCATGTCATTGTGAATATTTAAAAAACCGCTCAATTCATGTGAGAGTGGATACGAAATATATTCTCTCTATAATTATATGCATTCTAAAAACTGATGATAAGTGGTGATAATTTTACATTGAAGGAAAATGTTCTGGGAACCTGTCCTTTGGATGTATTTGATCACATTGTTTGCTATGAGTATGAACATTGTCCTTTATTATTGCAACCTGTTTTTCGTTCTACTTTCGTTCTGTTGGATAACAACCGAATGATTCAAATATAGGAGTTGATTGGTGGAGTTTAATTTTAAAGAATTTTATTTGAATATATGTGTTCTAACATCTTAAACAACACCCGCAACATAATCATACGTGTATAACATTAGACAAACCACATTACTGCCATCATGATAATCATTTGTATTTACATAATAATCGAACTATAGTTTATGCAATAGCTCGCATTCATTATGCAAACTCATCCTAATTCACATACTAATCGAACTATAGTATATATAATAGCTCGCATTCATTATGCAAATTCATCCTAATTTACATAATAATCGCATTATAGTACATACAATAGCTCGCATTCATTATGCAAACTCATCCTAATTTACATAATAATCGAACTATAGTATATATAATAGCTAGTATATACAATAGCTCGCATTCATTATGCAACATCATTCTAATTAACGTCACTATGCAGTATCATTCTAATTTACTTCATGATGCAGTATCATCATAATTTACTTCACTATGCAACATCATCCTAATTTACGTCACGATGCAACATCATCATAATTTACGTCACGATGCAACATCATCCTAATTTACGTCACGATGCAACATCATCATCATTTACATCACTATGCAACATCATCCTAATTTACTTCACTATGCAACATCATCCTAATTTACTTCACTATGCAACATCATCATAATTTACTTCACTATGCAACATCATCCTAATTTACTTCACAATGCAACATCATCCTCACGATGCAACATCATCATAATTTACGTCACGATGCAACATCATCCTAATTTACTTCACTATGCAACATCATCATAATTTACTTCACTATGCAACATCATCCTAATTTACTTCACAATGCAACATCATCCTCACGATGCAACATCATCCTAATTTACGTCACGATGCAACATCATTCTAATTTACTTCATGATGCAGTATCATCATAATTTACTTCACTATGCAACATCATCATAATTTACTTCACTATGCAACATCATCCTAATTTACGTCACGATGCAACATCATCATAATTTACGTCACGATGCAACATCATCCTAATTTACGTCACGATGCAACATCATCATCATTTACATCACTATGCAACATCATCCTAATTTACTTCACTATGCAACATCATCCTAATTTACTTCACTATGCAACATCATCATGATTTACTTCACTATGCAACATCATCCTAATTTACTTCACAATGCAACATCATCCTCACGATGCAACATCATCCTAATTTACGTCACGATGCAACATCATCATAATTTACTTCACTATGCAACATCATCCTAATTTACTTCACAATGCAACATCATCCTCACGATGCAACATCATCCTAATTTACGTCACGATGCAACATCATTATAATTTATGTCACGATGCAACATCATCCTAATTTACTTCACGATGCAACATCATCATAATTTACGTCACGATGCAACATCATCCCAATTGAGATAATAATCGAACTATTATATATTCAACAGCTCGAGTTCGTTATGCAAAATAACCTCAATTTACTTTACAATTCAACGTCATCTTAATCAATACAATAATAGCACAATAGTATATACAACAATTCCCATTTATTATGCAACGTCATCCTACTCTACATAATCATAGCACACTAGTATATACAACAATTCCCATTTATTATGCAACGTCATCCTAATCTACATAATCATAGCACACTAGTATATACAACAATTCCCATTTATTATGCAACGTCATCCTAATCTACATAATCATAACACACTAGTATATACAACAATTCCCATTTATTATGCAACGTCATCCTACTCTACATAATCATAACACACTAGTATATACAACAATTCCCATTTATTATGCAACGTCATCCTAATCTACATAATCATAGCACACTAGTATATACAACAATTCCCATTTATTATGCAACGTCATCCTAATCTACATAATCATAACACACTAGTATATACAACAATTCCCATTTATTATGCAACGTCATCCTACTCTACATAATCATAACACACTAGTATATACAACAATTCCCATTTATTATGCAACGTCATCCTAATCTACATAATCATAGCACACTAGTATATACAACAATTCCCATTTATTATGCAACGTCATCCTAATCTACATAATCATAACACACTAGTATATACATCAATTCCCATTTATTATGCAACGTCATCCTAATCTACAGAATCATAGCACAATAGTATATACAACAATTCCCATTTATTATGCAACGTCATCCTAATCTACAGAATCATAGCACAATAGTATATACATCAATTCCCATTTATTATGCAACGTCATCCTAATCTACAGAATCATAGCACAATAGTATATACAACAATTCCCATTTATTATGCAACGTCATCCTAATCTACATAATCATAACACACTAGTATATACAACAATTCCCATTTATTATGCAACGTCATCCTAATCTACAGAATCATAGCACAATAGTATATACAACAATTCCCATTTATTATGCAACGTCATCCTAATCTACAGAATCATAGCACAATAGTATATACAACAATTCCCATTTATTATGCAACGTCATCCTAATCTACATAATCATAACACACTAGTATATACATCAATTCCCATTTATTATGCAACGTCATCCTAATCTACAGAATCATAGCACAATAGTATATACAACAATTCCCATTTATTATGCAACGTCATCCTACTCTACATAATCATATCACACTAGTATATACAACAGCTCGCATTTATTATGCAACATCTTCCTAAGTTACATAATCATCACATTATTGCATTCACACCAGCTCACATTCATTATGCAACATCATCCTAATTTACATAATCATCACATTATAATATTCACACCAGCTCACATTCATTATGCAACATCATCCTAATTTACGTCACGATGCAACATCATCATAATTTACGTCACGATGCAACATCATCCTAATTTACTTCACGATGCAACATCATCATCATTTACTTCACTATACAACACCATCATAATTTACTTCACTATGCAACATCATCATAATTTACTTCACTATGCAACATCATCCTAGTTTACTTCACTATGCAACATCATTCTAATTTACGTCATGATGCAACATCATCATAATTTACGTTACGATGCAACAGCATCCTAATTTACGTCACGATGCAACATCATCATAATTTACGTCACGATGCAACATCATTCTAATTTACGTCACCATGCAACATCATCCTAATTTACGTCACGATGCAACATCATCCTAATTTACGTCACGATGCAACAGCATCCTAATTTACGTCACGATGCAACATCATCATAATTTACGTCACGATGCAACAGCATCCTAATGTACGTCACGATGCAACATCATTATAATTTACGTCACGATGCAACATCATCCTAATTTACGTCACGATGCAACATCATTATAATTTACGTCACGATGCAACAGCATCCTAATTTACGTCACGATGTAACATCATTATAATTTACGTCACGATGCAACATCATCCTAATTTACGTCACGATGCAACATCATCCTAATTTACGTCACGATGCAACATCATCCTAATTTACTTCACGATGCAACATCATCCTAATTTACTTCACGATGCAACATCATCCTAATTTACTTCACGATGCAACATCATCCTAATTTACGTCACGATGCAACATCATCCTAATTTACGTCACGATGCAACATCATCCTAATTTACTTCACGATGCAACATCATCCTAATTTACGTCACGATGCAACATCATCATAATTTACGTCACGATGCAACATCATCCTAATTTACGTCACGATGCAACATCATCATAATTTACATCACGATGCAACACCAGCATAATTTACTTCACGATGCAACATCATTATAATTTACGTCACGATGCAACATCATCCTAATTTACTTCACGATGCAACATCATCATAATTTACGTCACGATGCAACATCATCCTAATTTACTTCACGATGCAACATCATCCTAATTTACGTCACGATGCAACATCATCGTAATTTACGTCACGATGCAACACCAGCATAATTTACGTCACGATGCAACATCATTATAATTTACGTCACGATGCAACATCATCCTAATTGAGATAATAATCGAACTATATTATATTCAACAGCTCGAGTTCGTTATGCAAAATAACCTCAATTTACTTTACTATTCAACGTCATCTTAATCAATACAATAATAGCACAATAGTATATACAACAATTCCCATTTATTATGCAACGTCATCATACTCTACATAATCATAGCACACTAGTATATACAACAGCTCGCATTTCTTATGTAACATCATTGTAATTTACATAATAATCATACTATATTTATTTTCACACAAGCTCATATTCATTATGCAACAGCATAGTAATTTACATAATAATCGCATTATAGTATACACACCAGCTCACATTCATTATGCAACATCTTCCTAAGTTACATAATCATCGCATTATTGCATTCACACCAGCTCACATTAATTATGCAACATAATCGTAATTTACATAATAATCATACAATAGTATTTACACAAGCTCATATTCATTATGCAACATCACCCTAATTTACATATTCATCATATGATAATATTCACACCAGCACACATTCATTATACAACGTCATCTTACTTTAGTATAAACACCATAGTCTTTTAATACATTACCATAAAATACATCAATACCATAACTATCGAATTGTATTAGGTACACCAACAGTGTTTCATCATCCTCATCTTCTTACCACAGAAGGCACACATCAATATTTACATCACAATACATCACCATAAAGGACATCATCAATATAATCACCCTACTGCTACACACACAAACACACACACGCACGCACACATACACAAACACGCACACTACTTTCGAGTCTTGTCGAGAAATGAGTGCGGCAACTGAGTCGATGGAAATTATCAAACTGAAGAGGACAGGGTATTCGTTGACATTCAAGTCGGACTGTCATTAATAGCATAAGAAGTAATAATAGATTGATAATTCTTAGCTACCAGCTTGTCAATTATGGAAAAGCAATGGTACTAAGTATGTCTGGACATGTTGAAGAGATTGAGAGGGTATTTGGCTAGACATTTTATAAACCAATATGGGGATACATATTTGTACCAACTATGACTAAATTCCCTCCAACGATTTTCAAGATATTTGCCCCGACGAACATATTTTAGCAATGCAACTGAGTGGAAATATCTCTGGAGCTGCTGATGGTACATAGAAACTGAGCGGAAATATCTCTGGAGCTGCTGATGGTATATAGAAACTGAGTGGAAATATCTCGGGTGCTGCTGAAGGTATATAGAAACTGAGTGGAAATATCTCTGGTGCTGCTGATGGTATATAGAAACTGAGTGGAAATATCTCTGGAGCTGCTGATGGTACATAGAAACTGAGTGGAAATATCTCTGGAGCTGCTGATGGTATATAGACACTGAGTGGAAATATCTCTGGAGCTGCTGATGGTATATAGAAACTGAGTGGAAATATCTCTGGTGCTGCTGATGGTATACAGACACTGAGTGGAAATATCTCTGGTGCTGCTGATGGTATATAGATACTGAGTGGAAATATCTCTGGTGCTGCTGATGGTATATAGAAACTGAGTGGAAATATCTCTGGAGCTGCTGATGGTATATATAAACTATCAGGTAAGATGCAAGCCAGCATGGTGGTATATATTTGTTCCAAACTATATATACATTCCTTGTAAACATTTCAAGATACTGGCTCAGACAAACACTGTTCAGTAATTGAAAGGTTGATTCGAGCATACCCGTTTGGGAGAGTTCACAACGTATCACACCAAAGAAATACATTGGAAGGTATAGCAAATATGGACCGAATGACTGACAAGGTTATCCACTGGTTAATATATAATTATTCAAAATGATAGTTCTATGTCACTGTTCGCGCTATTAAGTACCCCTATATATGTATCAGCTGATAGTATTGTACAACATTTAACTGTTATAATAAATAGTGAGTTTGAAAGCAAATACTTTTCCTGCGGCGTGGGCATTTGCAAAAGTTAAACCATTGTTCAAAAGTGGAGAACTCAACGAAGTCAATACTTATACACTTAACAACATTCCTAATCGGTCACCTTGTATTTCATAATGTTTGGAGTCAATTAATAATCATACAATATAAATATTTTCTTATTGTTGTTTAATGCTTTTAACCGAAATGATTATACAGAAAAATAACGATCTGAAGAAAATATAGCGAATAAGAAGATATCAATATTGGCGTTATTAGTTGCGCCAAATACTGTAAAACATCAGGTGAGCGATTAGGAATTGTGTTGAGTGGACATGTATTTCTATTTTACCATCTTTGTCAAAACGTTGTGAAAGACACGTGCAGATTAATTAAGATTTAATTACTTTTAGATCAGTTCAATATACTTGGTTTTATAGAACTGGTCTCTCAACTGATACTAGTATTCCAAGACCTAGATGTGAAATATACAATAACTATTTAGGATACCCTGGTCCAGAGATATGGAATAGTCTAAAATTTGAAATTAATACGTCTGGGCGTTATAACAACTTTATACTGCGATATATGATTGTAAACCAATATACTGCTATAAATGGTTGTAAACCAATATAATGCTATATATGATTGTAAACCAATATACTGCTATATATGATTGTAAACCAATATACTGCTATATATGATTGTAAACCAATATACTGCTATATATGATTGTAAACCAATATACTGCTATATATGATTGTAAACCAATATACTGCTATATATGATTGTAAACCAATATACTGCTGTATATGATTGTAAACCAATATACTGCTATATATGATTGTAAACCAATATACTGCTATATATGATTGTAAACCAATATACTGCTATATATGATTGTAAACCAATATACTACTATATATGATTGTAAACCAATATGCTGCTATATATGATTGTACACCAATATACTGATATTTATGGTTGTAAACCAATATACTGCTATATATGATTGTAAACCAATATACTGCTATATATGATTGTAAACCAATATACTGCTATATATGATTGTAAACCAATATACTGCTATATATGATTGTAAACCAATATACTGCTATATATGATTGCAAACCAATATACTGCTATATATGATTGTAAACCAATATACTGCTATATATGATTGTAAACCATTATACTGCTATATATGATTATAAACCAATATACTGCTATATATGATTGTAAACCAATATACTGCTATATATGATTGTAAACCATTATACTGCTATATATGATTGTAAACCAATATACTGCTATATATGATTGTAAACCATTATACTGCTATATATGATTGTAAACCAATATACTGCTATATATGATTGTAAACCAATATACTGCTATATATGATTGTAAATCAATATGCAGATGTTGTTTTGGTTTTCAATCAAACTATTGGATTGATTATGAAGTTGTTTAAAATACACATGCATAGTTAATTATGTAACTATGTAATTTTGCTACGATTTTTGTGTATGTAGATTTATACTATGATGTTAATTTAAGAGGGCCCTAAGGAGGAATAGTTCAGAACAAAGTATGGCACCCTCTATAAATTAAGTAATATATCTATCTATCTCTACATTTCCATGGTGATATATTCCTAAACGAACATATTAACTGGTAGACAAGCTTCGCGTTTCATACTTGAACTGATCTCGTTAATATTCATTTCAAGAGCAGCTCATTATTTCAACAAACAAGTATTGTCGATGGTCACATTTCATATGTATATTTTTAACATTTCCATCGAGTTTTGTTCCTAATCTATGAAAAGAAGTATTTAAGTCTTGACATGAGTGTGCGTGCATCTTTTTCTCGTACCCTTTTCCCTCCTTTCATAGCTACTCCGGCTGTACTACGTGCGTCTTTGCTGAACATCTCTGCATCTGATGTTATGTGTGCTCGCTTACGGAATTCGTTAAGAACATGTATTCTCTTGAGATAGTCTGCCTTTTTCTCCATTTTCTCACTTTCTATCATCAAGTCAATATGTTCTGTCATCGACAAAGGATTGGGTCGCAATGCAATGTCCTTCAGTCGCTCATTGCAGCTTTTCACAACTAACATCATGTCTTCAATAGCATCACAAAGATCATCCAATTCGTTACCCATGCTCTCAAGTAGTTGTTCCTGATCTGGTACTTTCCCGGTTGCTTCATGATACCTTTTTTGCATATCTGCATATGTTTTCTGTACTTTGACCGTAACATATTCGAAAATGTATGGCGTGTTGGCGTGTTTTTTCCAGTGACATCTATCAGGACAAACAGTACATTGTCCATTGCTTCCCATAGCACAACAGTGAGCTTTTTGATCATCATTAGCGTAAATACAATTTTCATGACACGTGAAATGGCATTCAGTGCAGTTTGTGGTATGCATTCCTCTGGGCAATTCCTTTTTTTTCTGTTGTGTTTGGTCTACTTCATATGCAAAGTTTGCATTATCTTTGATCTGGGATTTGTTTTTCTCAAATATTTTTATTTCTTGTTTCAACTGATCCACTTTAGCAAGGCCGGCGTTCAGTTGAGGTTGAAGGTTACGAACTGTGGCTTCCATGCGGAACCTTTCATCGAGGACATCCTTCGTAAGCTGAAGACTACGATTTTGTACTTGCTCAATGTGGTTGAAGAATTCCCTGAAACTTTTTAGACCCATTTCCCAAAACATTGGTGACAAACTGGAACTGCTAGTATTCATGTTATTTGCAAATAAACCCGAATTGTTGAAGGTGAAACTTTTCCCAAAAGGCAATCCTGATTCGTTCAATGCAGCAAGAACTGGAGGATCAATGCCGTCCGCAAAGGTCACAAGGGAGCAAATGTTTGACTCAATATCCTTTCCAAATAAAGACATTATAGATTGAAAAATGTACCTTTGAACAGAAGTGAGTCGGGCATCGGGAGCCTTAATCAGAAAACATACAGCATCAATACAAGATATACCTTTCGGTCCGGCATCAGAAAATAGTTGACGAATTTGTTCCACGATCTCTTGATCTCTAGCTAGTCCACGTGTATCACCAAACCCTGGTGTATCTATTATATTTAAACGATAACGAAGGCGACTTCCATTTTCAGGATTGATTGAGTAGCAAGTGATCCATTCCGTTTGAGACAAAGCCTGTAAAAGGATTCAAATATAAGTAATTAACAAGCAAATTCGTTGAATTGGTATCCCCCACCGAATATGACCCTTTGTTAATTTTATAAAATGGCAAGATTAATTAAAAGTTTGATGACAGTCCATAAAGCGGTTACTTATGTTAAGTTTATTGAATTTGTAATCAATTAAAGTGCAATAACTCTAAGGGCCCTCACTGTTTTGTTTGTTTGTTTTTCTTCGGGGTTTTTTCAGGGCCCGTCTCACTGTTACTGAGCTGATGACTGAACTGACGACTGAGCTGGTGCGATCTAAAGTTATACATGTGCACTTTGATGATAATACTTGATTGGAGTTTCATGAAATTCCACCCATTGCTTAAATCCTCATCCGAGATCCTTCAAATCGTTGGAGGTTAATTAATGTTGTTATTATTGATAATGATTAGTTATTTGAAAGTGTGCGAGAGATAGAGAGAGTTACAAAAGAATGTCCTTATTTGTGGGACGGACACCGTTTGTGACGGATCCGTAGACAGGCCGACAAATAATCCGATGCGTCGACCTAATACTTCATCTATAGGGCTAGAGGATTTGCTAATAAGCACTCTATTGTGGAGATAATTCCACAGTAGAAATAACATACAGCTATAATCGGTGACACTCTCTATTATACATGTGTTGTACATTTTATATAGGTTAGATGATACAGCCCAACATGGTGCTGTGCTGATGCAGGCGCAAAACCCGAAATATAATAATAATAGATGATAATCACCTGATTTTTCAGTCTTTCCTTTTCATCTTGCTCCAAGTCAATTATGGTGAATCTAAATGGATCACTCCAGTTCACACCAAGATAGTAGTTAACAAAGCCATCAACTAGAGTGCTCTTTCCTGTTCCTGTGGCACCCACCAGCATAATTGTCTTTTCTTTGTCGATAATTCCCTGTGGTGAGCCTGTCGACAAATACAATTCATAGTATATAAAAGTAAAGTAAAGTGTATGTTTATTATAGTGTCACCCCTATTGAAAGGGCCAGTAATTTCTGACTTATGAGACACCTCTTATGGACATCAGTACTTCACGAATCCTATCATTGAAGGCCAGGCGCCTAGTTGATAGGCAATCCGTAACCGTTATATTTAACTAACTGGCGGCTCACCAACCGGCAATATCAGAACGAGCTCCTGACGAGGTTCGAACCTTCGACCCCCCTCTCCGAATATATATTAATGAGTATCTTGCTGCTTTACAATTGTTATCAATAATATATATTGACAATGATCCAACGTGTACTGGGCGGAACCTAGACTGAAATGTAATAACATCTCGCGCCGGGAATAAACTAGGTTGCCACACCGTGATATGATCCTGTCAATGAAAGTGATCCTGGTTTCAGAGAAAGCAGTATCCTCACATAGTAGTAATACGTGTATATCGATATATAAATCATTAGTTTATTAAATGAAAATACTTCAATTACCTATTTCAAATTTCTTTGTTTTGGCCTTATCGTTCCTTGCATTTAGCGTTTCCGTTATAGGCAGGGCGTGCTTTGGCGGAGGTCCTTGTGCTACAATATTTGCGAACCCAACAATTCTAAAAGCAGGCGACATAGCAGTCACGCATTCGTCACTCGGTGGACTGTATGGTCCCTCTCCATCTTCACAAACAACTCTGACACGAAATATGAACTTAGTATTTGATTTCATGTCATGGAGTATTGCGGTAGCACGGGTATGTTCTTCTGGATGAAACTTCCACCTCCCTGAATTATCCACGTCCTTATAGCTTACCTGTAAATAAGTAAGTGCACTCAATATCTTTGGAGAGTAGCGAATCTAACTGAGCTTATCATCGTACCTAAACAAATAATGAGGAAAAGAGAATAACATTTTTTGGACATAAACATTCTGCTAGCCTGGGTTCCAGTATGTCGATATTTCATTCTGCTAGCCTGGGTTCCAGTATGTCTGTATTTTATTAATTAACTACTGGCAAACTGACGTTGATATTATCAGAAACTCAACATGCCCAATTAATGGTCTGGGTATTTATATGACTGACAAGGCAAAATATATCAACGCCTGTTCCCATTCTATCATTATGCATGAGATGTAATATGCAATTTGCATGAGAGGTAATATGCATTCTGTCGATTGGTACTACATGTTGAACACACACTACTGTCAAGTGATATCCAAAGTGTCGATTAGTATTTTAATAAAGTTATAAATGAAGCACAACACGACGAAAGGACCATAACGAATCAACTAATGTTTGCCTTATCCCACTCGTGACCTCAACTTTGGCCTGATGTGTTTGTTTTCAGGTTTAAGGTCATATCCCCATGGTCAGAAGACAGTATTTGCAAAGCATTAATCGTAAATACCCGTTTGCTGAAACTCCCCAAACCCTCCAAATGGAACTGGCCTGTAGTTTGCAGTCGCAATCTTATTTAGGAACACATACTCTGAATTACACGCAACGTATTTCATTTAATGCACCATAAATGGGATGCGTGGTGGCATTTTAAGAACATATATTAAGATTGCAAAACGTGAACAAAGGACTTAGCGTATAGTTGAAGCAATGAAGCCAACAACCAGGCAACATACATGAAATAACTGTCCAGAAAAAATACAGCATTCCAAGAGAATTCCGTGGAAAAAATCTCTGCATCTTGATTTTCTATAAGATCCATATATATTCAAATTGCCGCACTTGTATATTACACAAAACAAATGCTTGATTTTACAGTGGTATATATTGACATCAATGGTATCTTTTCACATGACTTCAGACTATGATTTGATCTGGACTTATTTGATAATAATGAATGAATGGTGTTTTACGGCGCATCGACATCTAAGGTCATGTAGCGCGCATTAAAGTTATGTTTATTGTCGAGTGTATGAAATAAAATTCTATATAAGTATATGCATTACGTAAAAATTAATACTAAGAAGTTATAAAGACGTAAGATTAATTACAGGTAATATATGAACGAATGATTACTACAAAGGCATGATTAACAATTGATATCACAGCTTATTATAAATTCCTATTGCCTTGATAAATGATATGATGGACTCTACTCTGATAGTGTCGAATAGTTTTTTAATGTTGTCCACATTGTAGTACCAATCCGGTTGCAGTACTTATTTGATAGGTAATATGATAATTCTTATGGTAGGTCTTATTTGATAGGTCATATGGGATTTCCTATGGTAGGACTTATTTCATTGGTCATATGGGATTTCTTATGGTAGGACTTATTGCATAGGTCATATGGGATTTCTTATGGTAGGACTTATTGGATAGGTCATATGGGATTTCTTATGGTAGGACTTATTGCATAGGTCATATGGGATTTATTATGGTAGGACTTATTGCATAGGTCATATGACATTTCTTATGGTATTCCATTAAACGTATAATTATGTCTATCGAGTTACAGGTATGTATAGTTTACAATAGAATTTCGTCAAAGGTCGGCACACTTCCTCCAAAACAAACCATATGTATATCCACAAATGTTCATCAAAATCCATCTACAACGCTTTCAATTATGCTGTTCACAGACACAGGTCGTCACCAAACACCCAAATTGCATAATCAAGATTGTGTCACGTCACCATTTTACAGGGAGCTCTCAACAGGTAATTGCAAAAACGATGTGTACAGCATTAATTTCGACATGTATGTGTGTGGGGGGGGGGGTAGATGAACATGACATGGTACACTGCTTAAACAAACATGAATGTAGTACTGCCATGCAATACAAAGTCCCTTACCACACGTCAATAATAATGTGGTATTTATTATATTTATTATTGTCTCATCAATGTACAACAATAACAGAACGACATCAAAATAATACATGGTATAGTACATTGCCACTCATAAATGAGTTACAAGAGACGGTATTTATCAAAGTATAAAACACATCACATTATGCAGTTGTAATAATATAGTATGATATAATACATGTATTTGTAAACAACGCATGATAAATCTGAATAGCCTACGCTAATCTAACCTAAAATAAGCTTACAATCAAAATGATATCATAAAATGCTGATGATTGTATGAGAGCACTATTGCGCATATTAACAAATTTTTTGAAAAAGCAAATATCAACTCTGATCAGATCAGAATTGAACTGATTAGCATAGACTATTCAGCTGGTATTAAAAATTCATTGGATTATTAAGACAAATTGAAGCATTATGTACAAAGGTAAAAATAACGTCTTTGTAGAATATTAAAACAGGTTTTGGCACTTAATCTCATAATTTCTGCGTTGGAAAATATAAATATTAGCTTATCATTTGGAGAAAGAGCAGCAAAGTGAAAGTTCATCTGTGTTGCTTTCTTAAATAGGATTTGTCTTAAATCTTGATACAGCATACATTCCAAAATCACATGGGCCTCAGTTTCAATACAATTTTCACAAAAAGGACTTTTCTAATGACAAATTTTCATATCTACCTGTCTCTAGTCTCAATGGTGCTACACCACATCTAAATTTAGCAAACGCTGCTCTATGGCGTAAAGGAAGTATAAGTTTGCAATATTCTTCTGTTTTATATTCTGATTTGAATAAACAATAAGTTCGTAATTTATTTCTGCCGGAAGGGCCGACAGTATTATTAATCTGTGTATACCACATTACCTTATATTCATTCATAGCAGCAGCTTTGACTTTACATACAGATGAAGAAGAGATAGGATTCAAAAAATTTAATGGAAATTCTACTCCCATTTCTAATAATTATACGCTTCTGGAATATGTAAAACCAATTTTTACAACGCAAAGAGGCCATTGAATCTGCCCACAATGCAATTCGTTTATTTAACCGTGATGCGTTGGTGATTGGAAATCGTTTGTAGTGCCTAACTGTACACTCCAGTTGGCGAATATATGACGGATCCCATCCCATCTCTCCTAACAAAGCAGCATTCGGTGTATATTTACCAACACCTAAGAAAAATCTGATAGCTCTATTTTGGACAGCAGTAATACAAGAATATTGTTTATAACCCCAAATTCATGCACTGTAACCAATCACTGGCCATACCTTAGAATCATATAATTGTATAAATACTGCATACGGAAGGCCTCCTGCCAGTTTACATCTTGCAATCAATAGACCAAGAGCTCTGCTTGCACTCTGGTCAACATGTTTAGCTGTTGCTTCAAAATCAAGATGTTCAGTCATTAACATACCAAGATACATGTATTTTTCTACTATTTTCAGGACAGTGTTGCCACATTTAAATATAAAGTTTGTCTTTGGACTAGACTGTTTACGAAAATGTACAATATTACTTTTATCATTATTTACAAGCATGTCATTTCTATTGCACCAGTCATGTAATGCATTTAACAGCAATTGTAAGTCATGCTCATATTTGGCAAGTAGCACAATATCATCAGCATATATCATGATACATATAGTGTCATTATCACAGACAATACCTTTTCCAAAAGATTTCAAATAAATGGCAAGATCATTTATGTAGAGGTTAAACAATAATGGTGAGAGTATGCACCCTTGACGAAGACCACAATTTACATCGAACCAATCGGTATACAGCCTGTTAACACGGACACAAGAAGAAACGGATGAATAAAGTGACTTTATGGATAAATATAGTTTTCCTGAAACACCAATATCCGTCAGACGGTTCCATAATTTAGATATATTAATGAAATCGTATGCTTTCCGGAAATCAATAAAGGCGCAGTAAGTAGATTTATTGTTCTTTATCCTGGTATCAATTAAACTTGTTAAAGATGAAATATGATCAACCGTACTTCTGTTCTTTCGGAAGCCATTCTGTTCATCCGTTATCTTGTTGTTATCTTCTGACCATTTCGTCAGTCTACCATTAATAATTGAGCAGTATATTTTATACAAAGATGACGCTAATGATATACCCCTATAAGACAATGGGTCTCTAGGATCATTTGACGACGTCTTAGGTATGGGATTAATAATACATTTACCCCATATTGATGGTACGGTACTGTTATGAAAACAAACATTAAACAGAGAATACAATACACACGTCATTCTTGATAACCTCGGCTGAATTGTATCATAACCACAAGCTTTACCACGATTAGCGATGGCTTTCATTACTTCATTAAATCAACTTGCAGAATTGATATCGATATTTTCTATAGATGTGCTATCAGTATCGCTCGTACTATTTCCAGATAAAAAACGGTTTCCAAAATCAGTTTTCCACCTATTCAGTACATCAGTGGTGTTAGTCGTGGTAGAACCATCTGCATTAACAATTATCATAGGTATACGTTTAGATTTACTGTTAACCCCAATTTTGCCTATAGACTTCCAAAAATTGGACTGATTTGTATCACATTCCTGCATTAAGTCAGACTGTATAGAATACCAATGACGTCGTTTTGCTCGTTGAATTTCCCGGTCAAAGTCTTACGGACTGAGACAAATTCAGCTTTTAATCTCACTTTACTATTGCGGTCATTGCATTTAATCCACTCTCTTTCAGCTAAACATACGTTAGACCATAACTCTGAAAGTGTATTAGTTCACCAAGGTTTACCCGGTTTTCGCTTCTTATTATTGAACCCAGTTTTGATAGTTTTAAAAGGAATGCTATCATACATATTAAGTTTGACAATATTACAAAAATCACCATATATACCATCTATATCTGATTGTGTTTGCAAACTATGTTCTAGAGCAGCAATAACATCGTTTATACATTGAATGGTTTCAGAATTTGACATGAAATTATTTGAAATGGTATTCAGATCAAACTTGTCAAAAGAAGATACACTATCTTCCTGGTTAACAATGTTTGCATCAGCAACATTCAATTTCCATGTTAACAACGAATGGTCTGGCATTCCAGGTGTAACAAAGTTTGACAAATTACTGATTTCTTGCGTTCTTATGAATACGTAGACGGTTGCGCCCAAACCACTGGTATCCTTCAAGAGATAAAATGTCGCTGTTCCTAAGGTGGGTTTCAGCGATGCCCACTATATCAAGATCAATATTTTCAATACAGGCGGCTCTTAACTGAAAATTGTCACTTAAAGGGATAGTTGACCAACCAAGAACATTCCAGAAACCTGATATACGGATCTTTGAGGACCGTGCTGTGAACCTCTGTGTTGACTATCTTGCTTACCCCTAGCCCCATGCGATTGATTGCGGTCAGTCTGTCTATTTTGAAGGTCACGTTCACCACGATTAGGCCTTGAATCATGACCTTGTATACGCGTGTCACTACGGCCTGTATTCTGACGATTATTAGTGTTACGTACGATCCTGGAGCCATGAAGTGAGAGGTTAGTATCACTATGTTTCAATGCAGCCAAAATAGCTCGAAAGTTATCTGCCATCACTCTGTCACTTTTAGACTGGTCATGATTTATATATACCTTGGAGTATTGTTGATTGTGTTTGAGTTTGTTTTTCACAGTCATGATCTTTTTCTTGTCATTGGCAGACTTAAACGTGATTACAATCACCCCAGGTCTATCATCGGAAGATTCCTTACGTTCAGCGGCAATAACGGACACGTCTCTGACTTTTAGTCCATCTCGAAATAACGTATTCACCTTCGTCTTAGCGTTCTCATTGTTGGATTCTCTGAGATTACGTATCACAACATCGCGTGTAAGATCTGGTTGACCATTACTAGGTGAATTAGTGGATAATGAGGACACTTGATTGTTTATATCGTCGATGTCTGAAGCCACATTTAACCTAACAGAATCCCTCATAGTCTCAATATGGGAATCGACTTCTTTCCTGATACGCCCATTTCAGTGTTAATTCGCTTGTCTAGAAGTTGAGACACCTTGATGGAAATACGCTGCTCCAGACCAACCTCGAGTTTATCCATTATGTCACTGAGATTAGCGTACATTAAATGTACATCTGCAGAAAGTTGCTTTATAAGCTGTTCCAGTGTGGAGTCCGCACTAACATGAACCTGTGCATCCGTAACGACTAACCTACGAGGAGCTGGTACAGGAGTCTGAGGCGATCTTCTATTACTATATAGAGACCGCTTAGCTTTAACGGTTACACGTTCACTTTCCGCACATTCATCAGTGTTGGATCAAACCTTCTTCAGAAATGATTCAGCAGACGAAGGTAATGAAAGATTTCTTTTCCGTCCACCTGCTGTCGTACCTGGTGTATCCACACGTAACATTCACTGCGAGCCCATGATAGACTCGACGTAATCTTCCGCATCGCTGTTGATTCAGGTTAACGTGTTTCCATACTTTCACCAGTCGAGCTATACCGGAATCAAGTATATATCTCGTCACCCGTGCTGCCAACTCATGCGTGACGAATAGACGCTCAAGGGGATGTTCTAAACACTGGCTATTCACTGGTCAAAATCGATAAATTTAAAGTACAGGTGTGTTACTATAAATAGAAACACAGGTGATAATATTTGAGAAAAGATGTCTTCAAAAGCAACAAAATGCAAAAAGTTCACCTTCAAGATATTCGTATAAAATAGCACCCTATCTTACATTATGTCCATGCTAAGATTACACGATAAAATTCACAAAATATCCTTCTCACTTTATAAACAAACTGTCTTCACACACATACGCTTGATCCATGTGGTATGTGTATACCTAAAGAAACAGTGTAGTACTGCCATGCAATACAAAGTCCCTTACCACATGTCAATAATAATGTGGTTTCTGTATGCCTAAGCTGAAAACAATTGAAATACATGGGTGGATGAGGAAGTGTGTACATGGATATCGATACGTCATCAAATCAAGATGACCATATGTGCCAATTATTCGACCGCCCTACAATGAATGGTCAAGTTATGCTGTTGACAACTTATCAACAAAATATCAATAACGGTAACCTCCGAGTGTGACATTGACATTTGGAGTGGGGATATAACACGTCGTCTTCATATGAGGTATATAATCCCCTCATGCATGAGAACATTACAGAATGAGACCTATATATATACATCACGATTTGACATAAAGTACACATGTATGACGAAAACTACAGTCCGAACACGAACTATACAAATAGATGATCATTAACTTCTAAGCGCGAGTGTTAATATACCCAGACTACTACTACTACAACCACCACCACCACCACTATCACTACAACTACTACCACCACTACCACTACTATTACTACTACAACTATTACTACTACGGCGAATGCTGTTACTACTACTACTACTACTACCACCACCGCCACCACCACTACCACTACTACCACCACGACCACCACTGCTACTTAAATGACAAGAATAGTGTGTTACGACAAAATGTTTACCTGGTAGTAGGCATTGTCATCAAATACAATCGGGGGATCCCATGATAGTGTAAGCGAGTCTGCTCGAATGTCAGAGGCAACTGGTTTTCCGGGAACATCCTTTACATCCTTTACATAAAATGACAACAAAATGTTAGACAACGCTAATGAAACGTAACAAGATGGTCATGAAGATACTGAATCGCGCACGAGAGATGAAACGCTGAAAGGGCTGTAACACATATCCGCCTCCGTGGTCGAGTGGTTAAGATCGCTGACGTGTATACCACTATAACCTATCATCACTGATGGTCAAGGATTCGAGCCCCGCTCAGATCGTGTCTCATTTATATGAAAAAGTTGGCAGTTTCTTATGGAGGTTGGTGCACCAAGTATTGGTTAACCGCTGGAACCTGCCCATGATAGGTGTTGTTCGGTAAACTGCATGTCGGTGATATAGCCGAAAATGGTGCTGATGTAAAACCCTAGGTAAAACCAGAACAAACAACTATAACACATAGGTCATATGTAATACATGCAAACTATCAATGCTTTGGATATTGTGGTTTCTGAGAAGACTATTTTAGAGAGATGTACTTTTTAAGTCTCTGTAAGCTATGTGACCCTCTACCAGACAATTATTTCCCTAGTATCACCATTTGAGCAAACGTAGTGCGATGCCACGTGCAAAATGGAAAGTATCAAATGAACTTGAATGACTTACTGTGTGAGCCAATGTAAAGTATGTGACATACAGTGGGATAAATATAACCCCAGGACGACACACGTTAAAGCAGCATTACATCGTATGAAATAAAAGATATTTGAAAACTTCAATTTTTACGTATGGGTAGCAATGCTGCTACACATTCTAACATTATACTTTGTATGCTTATGTTCATCTGGTAAACAGTGTTTTTTTTGCGATAAAACAAACTCGAAACCGAAAGTAGGACTTTCCGAGTCGATCTGTCACGCACTTGTTTACAACCGGAACGCATCGTCCGCACTTGTTTACATTCGGAATGCATCGACCCAATTTGTCCCACGTTGTCCTTTTTAATTAAATTACTTGATATGTTAATTCCAACCTCTGTTAGCTAAGTCTTTTAGGAACATTTCTACATCCCCGCGAGGGGTTCGACATAAGAGGAAGATAGATAGATAGTATTTCATGTTCAAAATATATACGTTGTTTTCTACATCCTCTGTTGTTTCACGCATGCGCGTTGTGCGTGTTTACATTTCGTGTGTTGATAAACAAATTCGCGTATACGATGGTTTAAATTTATTGGAATTTTATCGTTTCTGAGTAACTATTTCGATTTTTGTAAACACACACACATTAGTATTTATATTTTACCCAAAACATCCTTTATTACGATGTAATGCTGCTTTAACAAACTTAGTAGAGGTTCTCTAGGCATTGTGGCTTCCGAGAAGATGATATTTAAAGAGTTGTACTACACGTATGCATACATTGAAGTCTACATGAACAATGTGACCTCTCACGTCTTAGTAAGGGTCCATTAGGTGATGCCACATGCACCTTACAAAGCTCTGGACATTGTGGTTTCAGAGAAAATGAATTGTAATGTTTTAAATGATTATGAAATGATAAACCAATTGCCAAATACCAAAATCTTGGAATAGTGGTTACTGATATGAAGCTATTTTTATTCAAACGTTATTCCAACTAGCATTGCCTAATGAATCTCGACTAAGTTAGCTCAAATTGTGATGATGACGTCATATTTGACCCCATATATGACCCCACTGTAAGGGTCACATAATTTAAACTGACATACATCATTTCATAATCATTTAAATTTGAAGTAATATTTTTACTCTATAAGTCTATGTAAACTATGTGACCCTATTGTCGGGCCAAATATGACAAAAGAATCACCATATGAGCAAACTTACAAGTGGTTCACTTGGTGGCGATATATGCTAAATATTAAATATATGGGTATTGTGGTTTCTGAGAAGATTAATTTTAAAGAGTTGTACTATTGAAGTCTATGTACACAATGGCACACGGTAGGGTCAATTATGACCTCGGGCTCACCATTTGAGCAAACCCAGTAGTTGTCCACTAGATGATTGAAATATTAATATTCTGGGCATTGTGGTATTATGTACACCAATGTAAATTATGTGGCCATAGAGTGAGGTCGAATTTGACCCCATGATCACCACGAATGATAACTAGTCCAATAGGTGACAATGGGGGTTTTGGGGATTATTTTATAGAATTTCACTATATATATTACGTGGATATTTGACCCCAGGGTCATTATTTGGGCAAACGTCAACTAGTTAATGCTACATGACAAACATTAACGATCTATGCATTATGGGTTATGAGGACGGTTTTTTAAGGATTTACTATATAATTTTATAGCAAATATGGCAAATCATTTACCCAGCCATTGGCAACAATCAATAGCAAGCATTTGAATACATTAATTTATATTTATCAACGTATCACATATTTCATAAAATACCTGCTCCGTGTGTGCTTCGGATGGACTGTCAACATGCAGACCCAGGTTCTCGGAGTGATGTGTCTCTTTCACGTCACTGATGCCGATGACGTCATGAGTCTTCGTTGCTTTTTGAAATTTATGCGCACGTGTGCATTCTTTACAGAGATTCTCGTTGCACAGTGTACAGTGATTGTCAGCTGGTATGTGTTTTTCAGCTTCCGAACATGGGTCACAAACCGTGATTAGGGCCGTGTCAGGATCGTAAAGGACATGCACTTTTGTAGCTTTCTGGGTGCGATGTCTCGTACTGCATGTGTCACAAAGAAACTCCTTACATTCTTTGCACCACTTAATGGCTGTTCTGGAGATATCAACGCAAGAGCAAGGTTCACACACGTGACTTTTGTTGATCGCCGGTTGTTCTTTTAACTGGACCAACTCGTGTAGTTTCGTGGCTTTTTGGCTCCTGTGTTGTTGTCCACATTGATCACAAAGTCGTTCTTCGCAAATTTCGCAAAAAAGGTTTGCAGGTTCATATGTATTTCTTAGCAAACATAGCTCACAGTTCTGAACTGATGATTGTTTTTCAACCACATCTTTTATCTGATGTGTCTTTGTTATCTTTTGCACTGTATGTCTTTGTACACAGGCATCGCATAACATTTCGTCACATTCTACGCAAAACTTTGCAGCAACAGACTCCAGGTTTTGATGTTTACACGGTTCGCATAATGTGAGAGAAGGTACGGCATGCGTTACATTATGCATCAATGCTACGTGTATTGGCACATGACTCTTCGTAAACTTACTCGCGCGGTGAACATCTGTGCACTTTTCGCAAAGCACCTCTTCACATTCTGTGCAGTATTTAGTTGCTATTGTATCTTTATTGATTATTTTACATGTTTCACACATTTTAAGTAGTTCATCCGACTGAGATGAATGCTCTTTCATCGATGCTATTTCAATCAGCATGTGCTTTCTAGTTGCTTTTCCCATCTTATGTGTGTTTGTACATTCACTACAAAGGTATTCTTCACATTCATCACAAAACATGACGGCTTCAATTAACTTCTCAATAGTTTCGCATGGTTCACATAGTTTTAAACCTCGCATTGTTTTCTGAAGCATAGTGATTGGCTTGTGCAATGTCGTAGCTTTCCTTGATAGATGCCCAGCTAAACAGCCTTTGCATAAATCTTCTTCACATTGTTCGCAGTAGTGTGTTGCTGAACTGCGTTTATCTATTAATTTGCAAGGGTCACACATTACTTCAGCTGTCATCGTATCCT
>CM026404.1:20555970-20583234 GCA_014843695.1 Archivesica marissinica
AAGGGTAAGTCTCTTATCCTATGGTAACTTCTTCAGCACATTATGATGAACATTCCTTCATTCAACTCTATGAACAACTGTTGGATAATTACATGTTGCCACTAAGAAGCAGTGAAACACATAACAAATATAATGGTCCTGCGAAAATATAAACATGAATTTCAAGACTTGTTTGAAATTGAAAGCACAGAAGATGAAAACGGTGATGACTCAGAATATGACGATAGTGGAGATGACTCTGAAAGTGAATAAAAACTGATTACTGCGGGAATAACTATTCATTTATCGTGCGATTGTTGGACATAAAGGAACATGGCTATTTTGGAGTATTTAAAGAAAATATATTACGATCCATCGCATTCGGGAAGTTTTGCTGGACCTCAAAAAGTATACAAAGTAGTGAAAGATGAAGGAAAATACAACATCGGTATACACCGCATACGGAAATTTCTTCACAATCAGGAAGCGTATAGTCTTCATAAACCAGTAAGAAGACGCTGTAAGAAAAATCACGTAGTCAATGCTGGCAAAGACGATTTGTGGATGGCTAACCTCATGGACATGGTCAAATATGCGAAATGGAACCAATGGTTCAAATACGTTCTACTCGGCATAGACACATTCTCCAAATACTTATGGTTGAGACCATTACAAAGCAAGACTGGTCAAGCCGTGGCAGATGCTTTTAAAGATATATTCGCGAAGTCTTGTCGATCACCAGCAAGGCTCATCACAGATAAAGGTTATACATAAATCATTATAACATCATTTACATAACCTGATATTATTTACTGAAGTTGCTAAACAGTTGTAATATAGCTGTAGTAGTAATGTGCTTTTGTAATGAATGAATAAAATAAATAATTTCATGTCTAAGATCCTTTAAAACTAATGAACGCACAACCCCCATTAGATTGATGACTGGGTTTTTACGGCATAATGGTAAAAGCGACATCTGAAATTTATGTAATTTTATACCACTTTTAATTGTTTCTCTTAACGTTTCAGGTCCAGAATTTAATGCCAAGACTGTTCAACAACTCATGAAAGAGAAGGACATCATGTACTCACCTACCCAGAACTCAGAGACTAAAGCTAGTACAAGTGAACGCGCAATATTGACGATCAAAACAAGACTCAGTCGTTATTTCACTTACAAAGATGAATACAGTTATCTCCCCATATTGCAAGATGTAGCAACTAGTTATAACAGCACATATCACAGAACAATTGCAATGACTCCTGCTAGTGTGAACGCCAACAGTGAAGAAGAGGTCCGGCTTGCAACGTACTTTGCACAGAATAAACCCGGAATAAAACCAGAGGCACACAGACGATTCAAATATAAGATGGGTGACAATGTTAGAATCACATACTTGAGGAATGTGTTTACTCGTGCATATGATCAGACGTATTCTGGTGACGTCTTCGTGATCTCCAATCGTTATTATAGAGGAAATATTCCAGTGTACAGGCTACGTGACTTAAGAAATGAGGACATCAAAGGAACAATCTATCAGAGCGAACTACAGAAAATTAATTACAATCCTAATCAAAACTTTAAGATTGAAAAAATCCTTAAAACACGTGGCAAGGGACGTAATAAACAATTCTTTGTTCATTGGAAATTTTACCCCAAATCCATGGACCAGTGGATCTCAGAATCTGATTTAGTGAACTAATGGCTATTAATGTCCATTATTGTTCTGTACATAAATTATAGTGTAATGTGTATACATACTATTTTACTTTTAGAATTACAATAAACAGTACATGTATAAATACGTGCAATTGTATGTCAATAGCTTTATTAAATCTAGAATCAATGAGTGAATGCACTAACAGACTAACCGTACTATGTTACCTTAGTAAATATATACTACTATTATCCCTATTATCTGATGTAAATGTGTGTACTATAGATACGTAAATAAAACGTAGAAAAACTGCCATGTATTACATTATTGTTTTAAACGCACTCACCAATATCTCTTCAGTTGCAACTCTAATCACGTCTGAAAAGACAATACGATATTAACAGCATTTGTTTCAATAACTCATATGACTGTAAGGTAACAAAACGTAACACGATGCAATTTTATCATTGAAAACATATGGGTTTCCGACAAAATAATACAAATGCTATCAGAGACCCGTCTCCTAGAGCAAAGGGGCGTGATTAAAATCACCAGGGTCGGGGGAGGGGATTCTAATATGCATCAAAATACCACAGTGATACAGACTACATGACATGCATCAGCACTGGGGATGCGGCGTCGCACCCATGGGTTTCCGACAAACTGTAAAATGCCATCAAAGTCCCACCCTCATAAAGTAAAGCAATTGTATTTTTAAGAAAACGGGGTCTGGACTCTGGAGTCCTCATAGGGATAAAAACTACGATGGAACTAAAATGTCTAAGTTCCAGTCATAGACACTCCAGTCCCACAGTATGTCGCCCCGCGGGTGAAATAAATATTGTACGAGTATAAAACTACAATAAAGCGATAACATAAAGCAATAAAATAACCATTTTACCACGTGAGACCTCGCGCGCCACCACCACGCCTAGTCTCGTTGAGCTAATTATGGTCTTTCAAGATCCCAGCTCAGTATATAAAAGAAGAAGAAGATAATATCATGCTTGAAACCTTAAACAAATATGCATTGTTAAAATTATATCAAAACGAAATTAATTATCAACAGTATTAAACCCCAGTGATTTACTATATTATATTATTATATAGGTTACATCAGCTTAATGGTAAATATGACTTATAAATGGAAAGTTTAAAAGGTAAAAACTAAATTGGCGAATCGTTTCGTTCTCGGTTTCATATAGTTCGTCAATGGCTTCATAGCTGTAATACACGGAAACACGGTTTGGCTTATTATATAGTGCGCACCGTGTTGACCTACTTTCGCCACAACGAGACTAACAGGTAAATAAACGTAAATATGCATTACTCGTATAGGAATGACACACATGAGTGTCACATAATCTTGAAATTTACCAGTAGTTAGACGCAATATCTATTCCTACGAATGTATATGGATTATATGGTTCAGAGAAGTACTAAGTGTGTCGTCCATTGTCCAGTGGTACAGTGGTATATTGTCTTATTTGGATTCAATGGGTCCTGGGTTGATACTAGTTTGGGGCACATATAGTGTCATTGAGTGAGGCATCTCAGTACTGGTTACAGTGGATAGTGACTTAGGTCTGCTAAGCCTATCCAAAAAACATGTCAAGGTCCCCACAAGGTGCTTGGCATCAATAAAACATACAATGTACATACGTAATTGAATGCATTAGTAACATTTAGGTCACACGCACCATATTAACTATATTAACGCATGGCATTGACCTGGCTTCCCTTCCCTCAACGAAAGACTACTGCCGGCCCAATGGAAGTCAGCAAATGTTGCTCCCATTTACAAATAAGGGGACAAGTCACAACCCGTCAACTATAGGCCTATCTCACTGACTATGCACGGTTCTAGAACATATACTTAGTTATTAGTACTTAGTTACTCCTCCATAGTAACACACTTCACTAACCATAGTATTCTGTACCATTTGCAGCATGGTTTAGAGAAAAACGGTCATGCGTGACCCAATTAGTAATGCTAACCAATGACTTGGTTACCTCTGTCTACAATAAGCATCAGGTAGATCTCATCCTATTAGATTTTAGTAAGACTTTCGAATAGGTCAATCACGAGAAAGTACTACTAAAATGCATGACTATGGAGTCAGAGGTCAAACATTAAGGCGTATTAAGAGTTTTCTAGATAATAGACTCAAGTCAGTTGTCCTTAATGGTATTAGTTCAGATGCCATTCCTCTGGAGTCCCACAGGGATCCGTACTTGGACAACTGCTTTTCCTAGCCTATATAAACGACCTCCCACAAAACATCAGTTCCAGAGTCTGTATCGTTGTAGATGATGCTGCAGTATATCTATCATCTGCAAATGAATCGGTCACGCTCCAAAACGATCATAAGAGATTAGAAGAGTGGGAGTTGGGGTGGGACATGGAATTAAACCCCTCCAAATGTCAAGTTATCCACGTCACCAGAAGGAAACATCCTATTCCCAGTCAATATGAACTCCACTTGAGTCGGTCACCTCAGCCAAATACCTTGGCGTGGATATCTCAAATAACCTGTCGTGGGACACTCACATAAAAAGGTCAACTAAGAAAGCAAACCAAACATTAGGATTCCTACGTAGAAATCTCCAGGTCAAATCCGAACCCCTTAAGTCCATAGTTGGATAAAGGCTGACTGCTATCGTACCTCTAGTGTTACAGACATGCTACATTCCCTAAGTCTATGCAGACTAGATCAACGGCGTATTGACAATAGGTTATCCCTTCTGTATAAAATTCATAATGATATTGATGCTATTCCCATTGAAAATTACCTAGTTCCCCTCTCCCGTCCTGCTCGCCATTGCCATTCCTTAAGCTATATGTTAATTACTATTAACCACAACTTATTTTCATTACTTTCTTAAATTATGCTTTTAACTATGCATACTTTCTTTTGACGTGCAACATGTCTACATTCCCGCAAGGGGTTCGACATTAAAGGAAGATAGATAAAGGTAGATAAAGGTAGGTAGATAAGGGTAGGTATATAAAGGTAGGTAGATAAAGGTAGGTAGATAAGGGTAGATAAGGATAGATATATATATTAGTATAAGATACTATGTACAGTCTAGCACCAGCCTTTACCATTAATTTTTTGCTGAGCGGCTGGCCACTACCACTCGGGACTGTTTTTGACCTCAGTATGTGGTTATTTTCAACAGTCTGTGTCTCAAATGAGATGTTTATTACCGGTCCCCGACAAGCGTCACCCTGTCAAACTCAGTAGTGTATACTGGGAGTACCCAGTATATGTGGATGAATAAGTTACTACCCGAAATCATCGTTAGACGAAAGGGTTTTTTAGACGAAACTAGTACGTAAATTCGTGTTTACTCTCTAATTCACTTCTGTTATCAGTAGTTATATAAATACGGATAGAATACAGTTACAAAACAACCTAACAAAGTAAACAGAGTATGTCGAAGGTAGTATATTGCCAAAATACGCTAAACCGGTGATAAGAATCTGGGTCAAGACGGTGTCCAAACCGTGTTTCCGTGTATATGTTGACATTATGACTAATTGAGCGTTAAACTATCGCGGTTAAGTTACAATGTTATCTTTGCAATGTTGTCTTTATTTAAAACATAGAATATGACCATGTTGTCTACATTACAGGCCCGTAGCCACACTGAGGCACACTGAGGTAGCTGCCTCGGTTAAAATTTCCAAAACAAAATAAAAGAGGAAAAATTAAATAAATAAAATGCAATAAATATCCCTTTGCAGTATAAAATGTTGACTTCTGGTTTGACTCTAATGTTCGTTCACAAAAATATGCCAATTGACCATTTGGAAATTCTTCAGATGTGGGAGTGTTGCTTTTGATACATGAATATTGAAATGGAAAAAAAACATTACACTTTATAAATCACATTGTCAGCTTATTAATGTCTTGAAAATAATCCTTAGATAGACAGAAAATGTAGGAAATCGCTTCTATATCCCTATTATATTCCGGGGAGCATACTCCCGGACGCCCACATACTGCCTTGGTTTAAAGTTGCCTTTGGCTGCGCTACTGCATTAAATAATACTAATTCGCCTTTGCTGACTTGTACTTACATAATTTAAATGTTTAATCAAAATAGCTGACGGGCTTAATTACGTTCAATTGATTAAAACATTATCTGAGAAAATTCCCTCCTCCGAGATCAAGATGGCGGCTTTATATAGAACATATAGGGGGAATGATGACGTCACACTCCCTGAAGATTATGGATTAATACACTATTTGTTCAAGTCTGCCCCCATCTCATTGCAATGCCCACACATGCACCAATATTGTGTGCTAACAGCTGGTTGTAGAGGTCTGGTTATGAGATTGAGTACCAGATTATGCATCTTCTCAACACCCATGTGCTCAATGACAATCTGTAAATGCATTGGTGGCCAAGTTTGTTGTGAGGGCATATCTGAGGAGAAAATGTTTAATTTATAATATGTAATTACTGAACGTTCATTATGTCCTTTATTTTATTGTATTACAATACACAATGATGATGATGATGGTGGTGGTGATAATGAGGGTGATGATGATGGTGATGATGAAGATGATGAGGGTGGTGATGATGGTGGTGATGATGGTGGTGCTGATGATGATGATGCTGATGATGATTATATTGATGATGATGAGGGTGATCGAGTAGTCGAACTTTATTATAAAGATGTGAATTTATAATAATCATTGTTGTAACAATTACCATTGCTAACATTACAGTCATACCATACCATACCATACCATACCATGCCATACCATGCCATGCCATACCATACCATGCCATACCATACCATACCATGCCATGCCATGCCATGCCATGCCATGCCATGCCATACCATGCAATGCAATGCCATGCCATGCCATACCATACCATACCATACCATACCATACCATACCATACCATGCCATACCATACCATACCATACCATGCCATACTTAAAATGACTGTATAAATCATATTGTTGATGTAATCATTGTGACTTCTATATGATGTTTATATGTATAACAATTTAATATGTAGGTGACTTATAGATCCATCGGGTCGGGTGCTATTTTCATGTATTTATGTATGTATTGAAATATGTTAATGCACATGTCACTATAATAAACTAGGTACTTACTTACTTACATTGTAATAATTATTGAGGCCGTTTCAACTTACTGTAATCGTTCATACTTCAATCTTGCTGGAATATATTTTCATCATTGCCGAAGGTGGACGATTCATTCCGAATGAACATCCGGTTCCGATTGTAAACAAACGCGCGTGACCTGACCGACTCGGTCCTACTTTCGGTTGCGAGTTTGTTTTATTGCAAACAAATACACTGTTTACTAATTGAACATAATTATACAAATTATAATTTAAGAATGTGTTGCAGCATTGCTACCCATACGTAAAATTTGAGTTTTTCAAATATATTTTATGTCATACGATGTAATGCTGCTTTAAAGCTAAGCTAAATGAATGTAGCTTATAGCAGTATTGTAATATTGGTAATCCTGCACCTAAACGTTTAATTGTTGACAAGGTTCAGACATTTGTAATGGATAAATGTATACTAGATTGGCAACAATCTATTAACATACCGGTTGGCAGCTCAGACAGAGGTCGGAACAAGTTAAGAATGTATTGCACTTTCAAGTCTGAATACTGTGTGGAAACGTACTGTCAGCTAATAATGTCTTCTGTACACCGGTCTGCCTTCTGTAAGTTTCGTTGTGGTGTCGCTCCCATAAGACTTGAAACTGGGAGATATGAGAACTCAGCAGTTAATGATCGCACATGCCCTTTCTGTAGAACTGTTGTTGAGTCTGAAGCGCATGTATTAATAAACTGTTCTTTATACATTGATCTTAGGGACATACTGTTTGATGGAGCATTAAGCTTAGAACCCAATTTTCTGAAGATAGTGTTTATTTTCACTACTACCTCACTTATTAGAATGTGTGCCAAAACCTGCTTTCTTATTATTAACAGACGCTGAGAAGTAGCTGATAATCAGTTCACCTACTGTCTGACTGGGGTAATATATGATCTTGTAAAATATTTTTTAAGATTAGTTAGTGCTTATTTTCTCTACTCAGTGTTTTAATATTATTTTCATTTAACCAATTTTAATGTAAAGATTAGCAACTACTCCTTCGCTTTTATATTATAGATACAAGTATATGTCAATGATGATGCCTATATATTGAGTTTTAGTCTCTTATAATTCATATATTGAACGAAAATGAGGATGCGGAGCACTATCTATTTCGCTGTCTATTCTATGTAAATTCCAGACGCGTACTATTCGTAAACACTCGTACTTATCATCCCTTAAATACAAGAAAACTACTGTTATGCTTCGAAAACTTAGCGGACAATGAAAACGAATATATTTTCACACAAGTTCAAACATATATTAAAACGACTAAACGCTTCGAGTAAATAACCACATGATCTGTATATATATACATAGGCTGTTCTCTTGTGACGATCTATGTTAGGGTGTGGTGACGGGTGTGGCTGGCTGGGTAACGTTGTATGGTGGGACACTTGATAGTAGTAGCTATTACAGTTACATTTCCTAAACTTTTTTTGGTTTGTTTATTGTTGTTTTTTTGTTTCTAAATTCTTATTACCTAAAATGCTGCTTATTCTCTTAATCATTTTACCCTTTTTCTATTAGTATCATTAAATTAGTAAAGTACTAGCACAACTCTTGTATTCAGTCTCTTTGTTAATTACAATCTAGTCTTATGGGGAGGGCCGTAACTAATGTTGTTAAAACTGGTGGCCCAACCCATTTGCTTCAACATATAATGACAATCCTTGAGCAAACAATGCCACAAATCATGCATTATGGATAGTTATACATGTTTGTTCATTTGTTTTGTATTGTACATTGTATATATAGAATGCAATAAAATATGATTAAATATATTGAATGGCACTGCATATTATTTTATTGCGTATCATATTGTGATTTGTGAATGTATTGTGTGATATGCATTGATGAGACGATAATAAAGATTTATATTGTCAATAAACTAGATATAGAGGATAATGAATACCACATACTTGGAGCCGTTAAATGGTAATTTAATGCGCTGTTATATTAAGCCGACCATGCACACACGAGACGTCACATTATGGTCATGACGAACAAAACATAATTGATCTATTGCTATTGATGTTTAGAAATATTCAAGTCAATACAATTTAGATTATATTCTTTGTTGTCTACGTATTGGAAATATGTTACGCTCAGATTTGAAGAATATATTTTCGGTTTGATATACTTATCAGGGGCGGTTCCAGGATTTTGGTTTGGGGTGCGTACTTTCCATCGATCATCGCAGATGAGAGCTAGCTAATGGGTCTGGGGACATGCTCTCCAGACATGTTTACGTAATATATATAGAAATGTTGGCGCACCTTACGGTACATTTTATCAAATAAATTTGAAGAGAAAATAGCACGTTCAACCTACAGACAGGTGGTAAATTTAAGTTTAATTTTCTAAATATAACTGTTGACACTCATTTTGTAGTTGTGCATGTCGTAGATAATACTAGTGTGCATAGTCCAACACTCTCCTTGTTTACTCGACCATGATGCTATGGAGCAACTTCCTACGTGGATATTGCTGTGCATATAGAGTGTAACTATTACATGCAGGTCTAACTCGATGCCCCTGACATAAGAGCATTAAAGCGTTCCTGTCCTATCGTGCTTCAACTTCAAAGTAGAGTTTGATCGCTCTACACTAGCGGCAGTTACAGAGGTAAACATAATGAAAGTAAGTATTTTCGTAATATTAATGTACATGATTCTACATGGCCGTTCAAGAGTTGCTGTATTAGTGGAAGGCTTGTCAGTACTGTCCCAAGCTGGCTTCCATAAGTCAAGCTCTTGATGGAAAGCGTCTGGTATGTAATCTTTATAGTGGGATGCTAGTAATTCGATGGAGTCTCCATTCAGCATGTCAATGTTGTTTGGTATTAAACACAGATCGAGAGTAGCCTGTTTCGTCATTGTGTTAAACCGCATTCCGAGCTGTTGGCACACTAGTCTGAAATGAAGGCAATTGTGTTGCAACAATAACATGAAGTATGTCTTTACATGATTATTTACGTCTCAATTTGTTGCATACATTTCGCTTTTAATATAATCTATTTGGATCATTGAAAACCCTCAATGTTTGACAACTTTATAAAACAATAGAACCTCTACCCCCGACAAGTCTCCAAGCCCACCAGTCGAGGGTAGAGGTGCTAGTTGTATTCCGAGTATTTTAAACACCTGCCACTAGTACTAAGCCCTTTTTTGAAAGATACATACAAGTAACATATGCAACCTGTGGCATTTTATAAAGTTACCCTGATTTTAATAAATGTTATGGATATTATTTGGATTTAGCAAAAGGACAAACATACTTGTACTATAGTGTATAATCTACGGTACGATCAAAATGTCGGGGTTTGAACAGAGAACACGTAAGACAAGTCAAGTGCTGATCCGCTGGACCATCAAAGCTTCAAATCTATTTGCATTCGTGAGCGTTTTGAACCGTGCGCGGCCATTTTGTGTGTTTTACGTTTAGTTATCGTGTCTACCGGTTACCCATATGAGCGACGCCTCCTGAAGATATTAAACATTTTAGATGTTGGAGGATAGTGCAATGATACAGACAGAGACCCATTCCAGAATCTCCTCTGGTTCTTTTACGTGCACGGTGTAAAGCACTGACACGAGACCTCGGTTTAACGTCCCATCTGAAAGACTGTTAATTTTATTAGGGTCAGACGGGGGATCGAACCTGCGATCCCTGGATTACCAGTTCAGCGTGTTACGACTGGACTACAGACCCGTCTGTATTTTTCTTTGTTATTGTAGCTTATATAGTAGCGGCAAGCAGATAATAATTAAACGCAAACGGTGACTGTTCAAATACGGGAAAGTCGGACAAATTAGTATTCTAGACTAGTTATTGATTATATAATCTAATACTTTTTATGTTCAATATTCAGTATGTTTTACGCTTTATTCATAAATTACTATTATATATTATGTTTTAACAATTTGCTTATATACGTGTATGCTCGACGAGTGTTATGGGGGCGCGCACCCCTGGATACGCTAGTGCTTATATCAGCCCACATGCTATGCTTTCGAAAAACCCATTTTCAATGTCGAAGTATATATTCACAAGGTGACCGGGCGTATTCAGTGCGGGAGGAAAAATCATCGTGGCAAGTCATTTGTGTTGCAAGATACAACCGTAGCCTGGATATACGCTCACAGTAAGAAGATATATATTATAATATAAAACACTGATTATTAGAAAATTATACTGTTGTATGTTACTATGTTTTTCCCGAACATGTTTTCTGCAAGACATTATACTTTTATTGTTCAGACATAATTCTAAACTTGTAATATGCAACCATCTAATACATGAGATGTAATAAATATAGTATATAGATAAAATAAAAAAAGAGATGCGACTATGATACTATCGAACAATATTATTTTCTGTTCATCGGCGGTCAAGAGGAGCAGCCCTATATCGTATGAAATAAACGATATTTGAAAAATTCAAATTGTATGCATAGGTAGCAATGCTGCTACACATTCTTGCATTATAATTTGTATAATTATGTTCAATTAGTAAACAGTGTTTTTGTTGCGATAAAACAAACTCGAATCCGAAAGTAGGACTTTACGAGTCGTTCGGCCAAGCACTTGTTTAGAATCGGAACCGTATTTACATTCGGACTGCATCGTCCTCTTTCGGCAATGATGAAAACAAACATGGCGTCTTATCGTGAATATTCCACCAACCAGATTGAAGTATGAACGATTACATTACCTTGAAATGGCCTCAATTATTATTACCATGTATCTCAAATAGTGTAAATGTGATTGGGTTTTAATTGGAAACCGTGCACAATGTTTCATATGCCGAATATGTGTTAAATTAATGTGAAACAACTTCAGAAGCTGTCATTGGGGAGCACGTGGGATATTTTTAACATAATTTTCATAAATCATTATAAAGACAATATATCGTTTCTCACGATTGTTTTGCAGAATTTGAGCATAAAGTATCAGGATAATCTTTATTAATTAATAGCTGCCGGGGGCGGAGGGTTTGCTTACATACCCTGTTTTTATTATTGGCTGAAGTGCAGTTTGCCAACGATTGTTCAGGTATTTAGCTAGACAAAGATCTTTCCATTTTAGTCAATTCGCCCTCGGTTCCACATTCGTAAAGCAATACAATACCATGTAATCTTGAAATCGTGCACATAAAGACCGGGGTTCTGGAGAGCAGTGTTGTGGGATGTTGTCGAACTGGTACTTATTCAAAACACAGAATAATTTATTACAAATAGATATACTAAGCCTTGCTGAACTACAAATTGGCGTGAGGCGTTCGTGGGCCAGCGTCGCATTTGGAATTAAATGGTCCCGTGTTCGATATTTGGTAAGACACGAAAGTAATGTCAATGAGCTAGGCACCTTACACACATTGCTTAGTAGGATGCATTATGGTTATACCGCGGTACTAGCTATTCAAAACCAAAATACAGATATACTCTTATGTACCTGAATTTAACCTCATTTTGCATTTCCACTTCAACATTACAAATACACAAAGAAGAAATACTATTGGGAATCAGTTGTGTTTATCATGTGTTTGCCGCCATCGTGTCAGCAGTTACGTAATCAATAGCCTTGATTTGGGTGTTTATTCAAAGGTAGTCATAATACAAATTATGTGGTATTTGATATAGATTTTAATCTGTATAATAGGTAAGTCTAGCAATACATTTATTATTATTAACATGAATATCTTTAATCTCCCACAAGAAAACAACACTTAGCTTTAGGCCTACGATGATGGGCCTACTTTTTATGAATAATAAAATGCGGGCATCTGGCTATATCAACACATATCAATAGATGTACATCACAGGAGAAAGTTCCAGAGATATGAACATGAACCTTTTTTAATAAAATATACTAAATTTGGGAGGAAAACTGTTTTCAAAAATAATCATTCAGTAGAAAAAGCGCGACACGGGCCATATTATTATGTCCATATTTGGTAGTTACCGGAAGTACGTAGTAACTTAAACACGTGATCAAAACAGTTTCATTCATAAATATAAGAATAGCAGGCCGCCATTTTACAAGTTGGAAGAAACATAACAAGAAAAGCTATGACAACAATTGTTGCCATAGCAATACTCATCTGCTAAAAATAACTACGCATGGGGTTAGAGAATGGAGGTATATATTAGCAAGACATCTCAACCCCCACCCCCCCCATTTTTAAAAGTCGCCATCGCATAAATGCCTTTGGGTGACTAAGTTTTCTAAAACGTTTAAAATAAACATCATCTAAAAGTGATGAGCCTGACCCTCTCAATATCAAATATTTCAGATGGGACTATAAACGAGAGACTCGCCTCGTTGCTATACAACATGCATATAAAACAACCAACGTGTGGACACTAGTTGGGTGGATCTGTAGTCCAGTGGTAACACGCTGGACTGGTAATCCAGGGATCACAGGTTCGATCCCCCGTCTGACCCTAATACAATTAACAGTCTTTCAGATGGGACGTTAAACCGAGGTCTTGTGTCGGTGCTTTACACTGTGCACGTAAAAGAACCAGATGAGACTCTGGAATGGGTCTCTGTCTGTATCATTGCACTATCCTCCAAAATCTAAAATGACTAATCTCTTCAGGAGGCGTCGCTCATATGGGCAACCGGTAACGACGATAAATAAACGTAAAACACACACTATTTATACTAAGAATAACTATGCATGGTTTACTGTTAAGCACGAGAAACGACAGTGTTTTAGGAAAGGGTTGTTGCACTGACTACATGCATATAAACCAATTTAGCTAAAGAATGCCTTTAAATCTTAATGTATATTCATTATGCTAGGTCACTTGCATAAGTGGTGAAGGGTGGTAGCGGAAACCTACATTTGTATAGTCGACCTGTAAATAGGGATGAAAAGGTTAGACAAGAAAGTAGCAGTTAATGGAAATCAAAAATTGGGAAGCAGTGGTTAGGACAATACATTAAGACATAAAAAAATATATATTGACAAACTGTTGCTACCAAGTCATTTAGTCCTTGTTTATAAATACATGTAGGCCTACAGTCTGGTGGGAAAAAACAAGGAATTTCTGTAGTCAACAATTGTGTTATCATCTGTGACCTGGGTTGGGGATTTGCGTCAGGGAATCACTTAATAACAAGATTAAGAAATAAACATGTTTAATTCAAGTAAAATACTACAACAACAACAACAACATTTTTTTATTTAGCCTCTGGTTACAGGTTATGTAACAACATGACATGAATATGTTGTACAAAATATAAACATTGGGTATACATGCATGGGGGGGGGGGACAGCAATTGTACTATATGACATACAAAAATTATAGACAATTACAAAAATGTAATATAAGTTACACAAACAAACATCAAAATATACATCCACGTGAATGTATAGACATATTGATGTGGATTATTTCTAAATACGTATGCATGCTCATATGAATATCGGTGTCTGTGAAAGATATATAAACATTGACCAAATCAATTAATCACTAATATGCTACTACATACGGCAATACGACTGTTTAGAAAAATACCGTGAGAACATTGTCACACGGTCATATTCGTTGCGCACGGGATTAAGTTGATATGAATCAAACCTATATAATTATAGTAGTTTTACATTGGTTTATATTTGTATGGAAAACATTTACGTCACATACACAAGTCGGAAAGTGGTGGGCAATGAATTAACCGCGCATTTGTAATTCACAATTATGCAAGTTAGGATTTTCTGTCTATAAATACGGGTTCATACATATGCGCAATATGCGGGTTGCTTTAACTTGAAACTGTTCGATTAATAATTTCAAGTTGTGCTAAGTTATTTTCGTTACATAATTATGTATGTACTGGAGTGGTAGGATAATTGATATGCTCCGCAAAATATAGCTATTCACGTTTAAATTGAGTCATTATGATATTCGCAAATATAGCGAGTCGAGTTAGAGTCCTAACTGATTTTGTACATAGTAAATCTTTATATTTCAGCGTATTGGGGTTACAATAATAACGACGTGCGATATAGACTTTTCTTGAAGTTGAAAAGAACGGGCATTTTAAGAGGTAGTGTAATTCATCGCCTATGTCATTAAGGGGGCATAACCTACATGTACGGTTTTCAAGTGGTATAAAAGACTGTGACCAACGTCCGGTTTCCACCGGTAACCTGTGATTTCCAGTCCTAAAATGGAATAGAGATAAACGTAAATTTATTGAAAGCGACGTTAAATATGTTTCCAGGACAGCGTCTTCCTTGTATAATCTATAATTGATACCTTTAGATGAATTGTTTAGATTGCCGTTCCAATTTTGTATAAACTGATCTGTTAAATTTCGTTTTACTATTATGTGGATATTTTTTTAATCAATGGTTTTCTGGGCTACCCAAACAAAAGTGTTTCCTGTTGAATTTAAAATATGTTTGACAAAATTGAGCCATTTGTAATCAATTGCTGAACATAACATGTTCTCATAACAAACTCTTGATAACTTTGTTTCGCTAACAGCTAATATTTTTGCCCAATATTTTATCAGTCGTGATTTAATAATAATATATATTGGGTATCTCCCTAATTCTCCGTATAGCATGTAAAGTGCGTTACTTCTCTTGCTTTTTGTAATTTTTCGTAGAAAATCTGAATGTACTCCTTCTATAATATCATTATTTTCGAACCCCCAAGCCTCACAATTGTATGTTAAAATAGGTAGTAGTGTCTGGTCAAAAAGCTTTAGTTGTATATCTATAGGTAAATCAAGATAATATATTCTAGAATATAAAATATGCATAGCTTTATTGGCTTGGCTAACTAGTTGCTTTTTCGCATTTGAGAAACTGCCTGAAGACGAAACTAACAAACGCAAATACTTGTATTCTTTAACCGTTTCTACTACTTGTCCATTTAAAGTAAATTTAAAATTACCCGGTTTATTAGTGCCAAAAACTATAACTATACAAATATCATCATAGTACATGACAGCAATGTTTCTACACAGATATTCAAAAAGATGCAAATCATAAAACATTGATGAACATAATTTATATACATGTAGTCTAAATAGATATATACATGTAATTGCATAAGAAATGATACATTTCTAACAACTTGAGCAAATATATATGATGTTTTAGTTTATTTACAATAAAGTGGACCACGATGGCCCTATATAGCTCACCTGACTCCATTGTTCACACAAGGGTGTCATGCAATAACTATGAATATCATTGTATTGTACAGTGATCAATCTTATTAATTGTCGGTGGTAGATTTTCCGATTTTGAGATGGAAGAATTTGTACCATGATGACAAGTAAATACTAACTCATAAATGGTGACAATAGACCCTATGGTTGCTGAGGAGAAGACGCTTGAACATGTTCATTGTGACGACGTCGGACGGGCGGTAACAATATATGTAGTTTCTTCAACACTTGATAAAGTTTTTCAGGATTTACGCATCTATGAACTACATGAGAGGATGCTATATTGTGATATTCGCTTTAAACATCGAAAAAAGGTTATTAACGGAAATAAACTAATGATCGAAAATGGATTTTGAACATTGTGCGTAATTTCCACTTGTTTTCCATAGAAACTACCGCCAATCTGTAGGAGTAAACAGGTCAAGTAGTTGGAAAATATTTCTCCATAATTTAAATATGTAATTAATTGATGGTTGTTTGGGTCAGGCAGTCAGTGATTAAGCTTGGCTGAAATCTTGGGAAGAAGTCACTTATTCCTAACTTCTTCTCACTATTCATACAGTTAGCAATTTGAAAATGTACAGAGAAGTATAACTTCAACTACTGTATTCAAGAATGTATGTTTAAATGTTAAACCAAATTGACCTGCATGGCCTACAGTAAATAAATATGTTATTGCTCTCTATCGTGACATGTATTTCACTAATGTTCGGAAGCACTATTTCGGGTGCCGAGCTAGAGGCTTAACCACAGATTGTTCGATTAAGTATTGGAACAGTGGGATTGATGTGTATAAAATCGAGTGTAGAAACATAAGGTTGAAAATAAAACAGTGACAGAAAAATCCTCTTGTTCGTGCATGTTAGCCCCTTCTCATAACTGACATCGTAACGTACAACTAATATTCCAACACATTCAAGACACTGTATTGTGTGCTATCCATAAATCACAATAAATGGTACCATGATCATCTTATTATTTTGCTATGTCTCATCACAGACAACCACTATGACACATTTGACTGTTCACATACGGAACGATACAGTACAACCGAACATCTGTGACCATCTGCAGCAAATATGTATTCCTGTAAAACACAATATATAAATTCTTGTTATTGTATATACAGGCCCAACAGCTGTAGATTGCTGTAATTGACATTGGCTTGCTGGCATTAGTGTCAAGATCACTGGAATTCAAAAATAAATGCAGGAACAAAAATATAAGTTTTGGTATTATAATTTTTAGTGGCTTTACTGCGAGTACATGTGTGCACTACAATAACGTGGGTTGTTGGGAACATGATCTGATCGGACAAATATATAATGTGGACCAATCTCCGAGTTTGTTGAATGCTAGACCTCATGTGTATTTCTAGGATCCTATCTACATGTTCCTGGTACTTGCAAAAATAATCCACCGTATTGGAAATCTTAAAATCATCAAATATTATGGGAATTATAATAGAAATAGTAAACGAATTTAAAATGGTAGACATATTGAATGGCAATTGGCAGTTTCGTGGAATCAAGTATAAGTTTTGAGAAGCGATTAAGAAAAAACGGCACACAAGACAGGCAAAGAACATGGTATCAATTGTGAGAACAAGCTGTCAATAAATCACAAAGTTGTGATAAACTTCAGTCAAACATGGAAGCGTTTCGTACATGAACGGTTATAAATGTGTGCATTGGTGTTAAGAATAATCCTAATCATAGATATTAAGAACGTTTAAAATATATTGTCTAACCGTTGTGCATATCATTTAGCTGTTTGTAGTCGAGAGGTGAGATTCTCCCATTTTTTCTGGGCAGTCTTCACAAAAGAAATCCAAATGAAATCGTTTTAGTACATTTCATGCGTATGAACAATTGAATATTAAACAAAATCTTATTTGGTTCACCGTAATGGCATTGAGATAAATCTTGTAAACATGTTCGTGTAATTATTTCTATTTTTGTTTTTCGCAATAATCAAATAGTCAAAATGGACGATTTGGAATGGCGAAACTCTGCCATGAAATTTAAACGTTGATTTCTTGTATAGTAGTGTGTCAAGAGATGTAATAGACCGTGCATAATTCAAACAACGGTATGTGTGTTCATCTTGTTAACAATTTATAAAAACAACTTTTTTAGAATATAAAATATGCTACGCTTAATTGAGGCTTAGCATTTAGATTTGGAAAAATGCCTGGATAGACAGGCACAATACACAAAAAAGATGTTTTGGCCTATGGTCATAATTATATTAAGTAATGTTACTTACTATATGACCATAGGGCAAAACAAAATTGTGCCTGTGCCTAAATAGTAAAAGGACGCCACCCATTTTTCTTCAACAATTCAATGGGAAATCCAGGTGTAATTGTAAAGTTTTTAAAAGATCCCAACATACCCAAACTCATTAAATGCATTAAACAATGCAAACACACATCATGCAACAAAATACTATTATATTAACATACTGATATCGGAATGTAATGATGTATGACGGGAACAAATATGTTTTAACAAAATACCCCACCCACCACAGGCTTTGATAAATAATACGCATTAATGCCGTTATCTAACAGGACAATGTTGCGACCTTCAAGATAAATGGGTTTATCTCTGATAAATGACAAATATATATCGTGATCTGAATGACTGCTCGAGAAAAAGATTTTACGTACAAAACAGTTCAATGTAACTGAATGCTATGATTTTTGGAAAGTAGGTCAACACTGAAAAACAGGTTCTAATAATTACGCCAAATAGACTACATCTATTAGTACCATAAAGAAATATTTCCCAAATCAAAACGATATTACTTACTTGTTATTATTATTAGACATATAACGTTGCTAACATTATATCACAGGCTGCAACACACCATGTCCCGGTCTGATCTATTCTGTTCGCCGTGAAATGGTGCTATTTTTTAATTGTACATGTATGCAATTACTGTGTAGTGATTTTTGTGCCAACAACGCCCAACACCAAATATATTTTCCCAATAACAACTCACTAACATTTCACCTCATGGATTGATGTTGACTATTATAAATGAACAAATATAACAAACGTATATGAAACTATTTTGATTTTAGTGGTTTCGTTTGTGAGGTCGGTCGATTCTATTACACAGATGGGGGAGATGGGTTTTTAGCTGCATTTACATACACTAATATTATACATAAATAGAGTTATATCATTTTAATAACATATTAATACTAGAGAAACGACTTACTAAGTTAATAATATGACAAGAAATGACATAAATAGAACATATTTGACATATATACAACATTGTTATACTTTATTACATCCCTAATTGCTGGGTAAATCCATTTTTACCCCAATACCAATCATACATAAAGAATAGTTATACAGAATTGTTATTCATATAAATATATATATGATGGATATTTGGAGCATGTTTTCAGATAAAGGGGTGGGGTAATTTTACATAGACCGTGATATTCAGGTAAGCATCTATGCAAGTGTTTTACTTACCATTTATGTTGACAGTTGCGATTTCTTGTTTATCAACACATGTTTGCCGTTCTGGGTCAACACTGATTCAATGGAAAGAATGATAGGTGGCGTTATTTTACCTCGTTCTGAAAAAGTGTGTTTACCGCGGTATGTCAATACCAGCGGTATGTTAAGAAACGACTATACTGCTTAACCGCTTAAGACGGTTAAGTCTGCCCAGGACAACATGTCTAGGTCACCGCAAGGGGTTTGACATTAATGGAACATACATAGATACAAATTGGTTTGCTTCGGAAAATGTCGCTCTTGCCCAGGATTCATACCTGGCACAAGCGAGCGAGAACTGCTTGATACATTGAATATATACGACGTAGTCTATAAACTTGTAAAACTGTGAATGCTTAAATTTAAAAGGAAGAATTAGAAAGAATAGAATTGCAATAAATGTAATTCAGTTGCAATCAATGCTGATTTTCTGCCACCCATTCTAAATCAATACATGCAAATTGTACAAGACTTAGTATATACATATATTACAAATCGTGTATTGTTGCAACCGTATATAATAACGAACATGTATTATTTTATTTTCACAGCCATTATAGTGAAGAGACGGGGAAGAGCTTGGTAGGGAGGTGAACGTGCAGAGGGGTTGTGGTACGGATGGCAGAGATGAAGTTCTAGGAGTATAAATATAGGAAGAGGTAATTATGAATGCCCCTGACAAAAGAAACTAAATAATTAATATCCTTGCAAACACGCTTAATGGTAGGTAGTCCTGCTTCGTGTTGCGAATGAATGGGGGGGGGACATTGTAGTCCCGCTTCGTGTCGCGAATTAATGGGGGAGGGGCATTGTAGTCCTGCTTAGTGTCGCGAATTAATGTAGTCCCGCTTCGTGTCGCGAATTAATGGGTGAAGGGCATTGTAGTCCCGCTTCGTGTCGCGAATTAATGGGGGCATTGTAGTCCCGCTTCGTGTCGCGAATTAATGAGGAAGGGGCATTGTAGTCCCGCGTCGTGTCGCGAATTAATGGGGGCATTGTAGTCCCGCTTCGTGTCGCGAATTGATGGGGGCATTGTTGTCCCAATTCGTGTCGCGATTTAATGGGGGCATTGTAGTCCTGCGTCGTGTCGCGAATTAATGGGGGCATTGTAGACCCGCTTAGTGTCGCGAATTAATGAGGAAGGGGCATTGTAGTCCCGCGTCGTGTCGCGAATTAATGGGGGAGGGGCATTGTAGTCCCGCTTCGTGTCGCGAATTAATGAGGGAGGGGCATTGTAGTCCCGCTTCGTGTCTAGAATTCATTGGGGATACATTGTAGTACTGCTTCGTGTCTAGAATTCATTGGGGATACATTGTAGTACTGCTTCGTGTCTAGAATTCATTGGGGATACATTGTAGTACTGCTTCGTGTCTAGAATTCATTGGGGATACATTGTAGTACTGCTTCGTGTCTAGAATTCATTGGGGATACATTGTAGTACTGATTCGTGTCTAGAATTCATTGGGGGTACATTGTAGTTCCGCTTCGTGTCTAGAATTCATTGGGGGTGCATTGTAGTCCTGCTTCGTGTCTAGAATTCATTGTGGGTGCATTGTAGTACTGATTCGTGTCTAGAATTCATTGGGGGTACATTGTAGTTCCGCTTCGTGTCTAGAATTCATTGTGGGTGCATTGTAGTACTGATTCGTGTCTATAATTCATTGGGGGTACATTGTAGTTCCGCTTCGTGTCTATAATTCATTGGGGGTGCATTGTAGTCCTGCTTCGTGTCTATAATTCATTGTGGGTGCATTGTAGTACTGATTCGTGTCTAGAATTCATTGGGGGTACATTGTAGTTCCGCTTCGTGTCTAGAATTCATTGGGGGTGCATTGTAGTCCTGCTTCGTGTCTAGAATTCATTGGGGTGCATTGTAGTCCCGCTTCGTGTCGCGAATTAATGGGGGAGGGGCATTGTAGTCCTGCTTCGTGTCTAGAATTCATAGGGGTGCATTGTAGTCCCGCTTCGTGCCTATAATTCATTGGGGTGCATTGTAGTCCTGCTTCGTGTCTAGAATTCATAGGGGTGCATTGTAGTCCTGCTTCTTGTCTAGAATTCATTGGGGTGCATTGTAGTCCCGCTTCGTGTCTAGATTTCATTGGGGGAGGGGCATTGTAGTCCCGTTTGGTGTCGCGAATGAATGGGGGGACATTGTAGTCCTGTTTGGTGTCGCGAATGAATGGGGGGGGGGCATTGTAGTCCCGTTTGGTGTTGCGAATGAATGGGGGGCATTGTAGTCCTGTTTGGTGTCGCGAATGGGGGGGGGGCATTGTAGTCCCGTTAGGTGTCGCGAATGAATGGGGATATTGTAGTCCCGTTTGGTGTCGCGAATGAATGGGGGGCATTGTAGTCCCGTTTGGTGTCGCGAATGAATGGGGGGGGGGACATTGTAGTCCCGTTTGGTGTCGCGAATGAATGGGGGGCATTGTAGTCCCGTTTGGTGTCGCGAATGAATGGGGGGGGAAAAATTGTAGTCCCGTTTGGTGTCGCGAATGAATGGGGGTGATTGTAGTCCTGTTTAGTGTCGCGAATGAATGGGGGGGGGGGACATTGTAGTCCCGTTTGGTGTTGCGAATGAATGGGGGGGGGCATTGTAGTCCTGTTTGGTGTTGCGAATGAATGGGGGGGACATTGTAGTCACGTTTGGTGTTGCGAATCAATGGGGGCATTGTAGTCCCGCTTCGTGTTGCGAATGAATGGGGGGGGGACATTGTAGTCACGTTTGTTGCGAATGAATGGGTGGGCATTGTAGTCCCGCTTCGTGTCGCGAATTAATGGGGGCATTGTAGTCCCGCTTCGTGTCGCGAATTAATGGGGGCATTGTAGTCCCGCTTCGTGTCGCGAATTAATGGGGGCATTGTAGTCCCGCTTCGTGTCGCGATTTAATGGAGGTATTGTAGTCGCGATTTAATGGGGGGGGACATTGTAGTCCCGCTTCGTGTCGCGATTTAATGGGGGAGGGGCATTGTAGTCCCGTTTGGTGTCGCGAATGAATGGGGGGACATTGTAGTCCTGTTTGGTGTCGCGAATGAATGGGGGGCATTGTAGTCCCGTTTAGTGTCGCGAATGAATGGGGGGCATTGTAGTCCCGTTTAGTGTCGCGAATGAATGGGGGGACATTGTAGTCCTGTTTGGTGTTGCGAATGAATGGGGGGGACATTGTAGTCCCGTTTGATGTTGCGAATGAATGGGGGGCATTGTAGTCCCGTTTGGTGTCGCGAATGAATGGGGGGGGCATTGTAGTCTCGTTTAGTGTCGCGAATGAATGGGGGGGGGACATTGTAGTCTCGTTTAGTGTCGCGAATGAATGGGGGGGGCATTGTAGTCTCGTTTAGTGTCGCGAATGAATGGGGGGGGACATTGTAGTCTCGTTTAGTGTCGCGAATTAATGGGGGGGCATTGTAGTCTCGTTTAGTGTCGCGAATGAATGGGGGGGGGGGCATTGTAGTCTCGTTTAGTGTCGCGAATGAATGGGGGGGCATTGTAGTCTCGTTTAGTGTCGCGAATTAATTGGGGGGGGGGGATTGCAGTCTCGTTTAGTGTCGCGAATGAATGGGGGGGGGCATTGTAGTCTCGTTTAGTGTCGCGAATTAATGGGGGGGGGACATTGTAGTCTCGTTTAGTGTCGCGAATTAATGGGGGGGCATTGTAGTCCCGTTTGGTGTCGCGAATTAATGGGGGGGGGCATTGTAGTCCCGTTTGGTGTCGGGAATGAATGGGGGGGGGACATTGTAGTCACGTTTGGTGTTGCGAATGAATGGGGGGGACATTGTAGTCACGTTTGGTGTTGCGAATGAATGGGGGGGGGGACATTGTAGTCACGTTTGGTGTTGCGAATGAATGGGGGGGACATTGTAGTCCCGTTTGGTGTTGCGAATGAATTGGGGGGGGGACATTGTAGTCCCGTTTGGTGTTGCGAATTGAATGGGGGGGACATTGTAGTCCCGTTTGGTGTTGCGAATGAATTGGGGGGGACATTGTAGTCCCGTTTGGTGTTGCAAATGAATGGGGGGGACATTGTAGTCCCGCTTCGTGTTGCGAATGAATGGGGGGGGACATTGTAGTCCCGCTTCGTGTTGCGAATGAATGGGGGGTTGACACCGTGATTGACAAAGTCCTTCATGATAGGAAGGTAATCAGCTGGGTTGAGTGGTTACGGTCGTTGACTTCAAATCACATGTCCCTCATCACTGTAGGTTCGAATCCCGTGTGCCCAACCGTGCCTGAAATACTGCTCGGAGGGCATCTGTGATCGTCATCCACAAATAATAGCTCGCGATTGGTGGTTCAACCCAGGTACCCAGTTGTGGTGATTGGTGGTTCTACCCAGGTGTCCAGCTGTGGAGATTGGTGGTTCTACCCAGGTGGTGGCCAGCTGTGGAGATTGGTGGTTCTACCCAGGTGGTGCCCAGCTGTGGAGATTGGTGGTTCTACCCAGCTGTGGAGATTGGTGGTTCTACCCAGGTGCCTAGCTGTGGTTATTGGTGGTTCTACCCAGGTGCCTAGCTGTGGTTATTGGTGGTTCCACCCAGGTGCCCAGCTATGGTTATTGGTGGTTCTACCCAGGTGCCTAGCTGTGGTTATTGGTGGTTCTACCCAGGTGCCTAGCTGTGGTTATTGGTGGTTCTACCCAGGTGCCTAGCTGTGGTTATTGGTGGTTCTACCCAGGTGCCCAGCTGTGGTTATTGGTGGTTCTACCCAGCTGTGGTTATTGGTGGTTCTACCCAGGTGCCCAGCTGTGGTTATTGGTGGTTCTACCCAGGTGCCCAGCTGTGGTTATTGGTGGTTCTACCCAGGTGCCCAGCTGTGGTTATTGGTGGTTCTACCCAGGTGCCCAGCTGTGGTTATTGGTGGTTCTACCCAGGTGCCCAGCTGTGGTTATTGGTGGTTCTACCCAGGTGGTGGCCAGCTGTGGAGATTGGTGGTACTATCAAGGTGTCCAGCTGTGGAGATTGGTGGTTCTACCCAGCTGTGGAGATTGGTGGTTCTACCCAGGTGCCTAGTTGTGGTTATTGGTGGTTCTACCTAGTTGTGGTTATTGGTGGTTCTACCTAGTTGTGGAGATTAGTGGTTCTACCCAGGTGCCCAGCTGTAGAGATTGTGGTTCTACCCAGGTGCCCAGCTGTGGAGATTGGTGGTTCTACCCAGGTGCCCAGCTGTGGAGATTGGTGGTTCTACCCAGGTGCCCAGCTGTGGAGATTGGTGGTTCTACCCAGGTGCCCAGCTGTGGAGATTGGTGGTTCTACCCAGGTGCCCAGCTGTGGAGATTGGTGGTTCTACCCAGCTGTGGAGATTGGTGGTTCTACCCAGGTGCCCAGCTGTGGAGATTGGTGGTTCTACCCAGGTGTCCAGCTGTGGTTATTGGTGGTTCTACCCAGGTGCCCAGCTGTGGTTATTGGTGGTTCTACCCAGGTGGTGGCCAGCTGTGGAGATTGGTGGTTCTATCAAGGTGTCCAGCTGTGGAGATTGGTGGTTCTACCCAGCTGTGGAGATTGGTGGTTCTACCCAGGTGGTGTCCAGCTGTGGAGATTGGTGGTTCTACCCAGCTGTGGAGATTAGTTGGTCTACCCAGGGGCCCAGCTGTGGATATTGTGGTTCTACCCAGGGGCCCAGCTGTGGAGGTTGGTTGATCTACCCAGGTGTCCAGCTGTTGAGATTGGTGGTTCTACCCAGGTGGTGCCCAGCTGTGGAGATTGGTGGTTCTACCCAGCTGTGGAGATTGGTGGTTCTACCCAGCTGTGGAGATTAGTGGTTCTACCCAGCTGTGGAGATTGGTGATTCTACCCAGGTGGTGCCCAGCTGTGGAGATTGGTGGTTCTACCCAGCTGTGGAGATTGGTGGTTCTACCCAGCTGTGGAGATTGGTGGTTCTACCCAGCTGTGGAGATTGGTGGTTCTACCCAGGTGTCCAGCTGTGGAGATTGGTGGTTCTACCCAGCTGTGGAGATTGTGGTTCTACCCAGCTGTGGAGATTGGTGGTTCTACCCAGCTGTGGAGATTGGTGGTTCTACCCAGCTGTGGAGATTGGTGGTTCTACCCAGCTGTGGAGATTGGTGGTTCTACCCAGGTGTCCAGCTGTGGAGAGTCGACATATGACCTAAGCAGACAAACACTCTTTTTCTGGGATTCTCCGATGTATGAAATGTCAGCTTTTGCCTTTGGTTTTTAGGCAAAGTGCCCGTTGACTTTCAGCAAAGAGAGTATTTTACCCCCTGGTATAACATTCAATGAAATGTGAGTTGTCAATATAAGTCGTTTACCCCTCAAGATCACAACACAATACTTATTTATATTCTAACATGTGCCCTACATTACTGAGGGTGACACGCCCCCTTTTGGTACGCGGGATTCAGGGCATATTTAGTCCGTATTCGGGACGCAAGAGAATCGTACGCGGTACGCAATAAAAACATCTTTTGGTATTCAGTACGCAAGATTTCCAATATAAATTGTTTCCTTGGACAATAATCTACATTCTATTACCAATTTAACGACAACAATACCACGAAACATGCTTCAAATGTTTACCCCTCAAAATCACAACACAATACTTAAAAATAGAAAAGACAAAACAACTACGATTAAACACCTTACATTTTTATTCTAACATGTGCCCTAAAAATAAGAAGTATTCGGGATTCGGGGTGGAAGGGGGTGGAACCTACATTAGTTTCCTCGTATACAAACTCAAAAGCGTTGCTCCAAGTGAAGAGTGAATGTTTTCCTTTCGTCCCCGTTTTGATTCTGCCATTGTATAAAACGAAAGTAAATGTTGTAAAACAACAAATAAATTGCCTATTAAATACATAGTTAAAAGTAAAAAAAACATACAGTCTGTTCATTTATATTTTATATCAATATTTGTGCACGGAATTTTGTGTACTGGCTATTGACTACATTTCGAGTATTATCCCATGCTCCACGTATTCAATTTAATCGATACTGCGCGTTGAACCACGCAATGTCAAAATCAACACAATGCACGAGGAAATGGTGCAAATCTACCCCAGAACTATGTACGACGTTATCTCCCTTCCATGCAACGACGGTGCCAAGCTGTGATCCGCAGTCAGGTTGGGCATACGCGATATTAGAATAATTAATTCTCATCAGAGTTTTATCATTGACATTATCATTTTACAACATTGACTTTTTACGCACCATCACATTACTTAGTCATGTATGTTAAATTTGTGTTTGTTATGAAATAAAATCAATGGAATATCATGAAATATATCTAAACTGTATTTGCTGAAAATGTCATCATTATCGGGTCAATATTGACGTGGATATGAGACCATTTATACATGCACACTTATAAGAGTTGTTAAGTGTATTAGTCATCTGCACTACATTCGATGTACGGAATCCGATGTACTTCCGCCTATTTACGTATATACAACCTAAGACCGGGAAAACATTATCATTTAGTTCTCGTCTCAATCAATATATGCACAGCGCTATTATTGAAGCCGAGAACAACAGACGATGGCTCCCGTGTCATCCCACACAATCAAATAAACATATCCATTGTTATTATTGAAGACTAGGAACAAACTCGGTGCTATTAGATTAAATTAATTAGTCCGATACGCTAAGGAATATGTTACACAGCATAGCGCCGTAATCGATGAAATGCAGACAATAGAAATTAGCGTATATATGTCGCTCATTGCTAAATGTAGAATTTAATAGCCATTTTACCGGTGTGCAAAACCCCAATTTGCACGAAATATTTA
>CM026404.1:20584234-20662518 GCA_014843695.1 Archivesica marissinica
AGCCAAAACATTCACCAGCTTTCGCTCTACCTTTAGCTGGCCTGGTAGTTCCACTACCCCTCTGCTGCTTTACCTCTGCAACAATTATGTCCAGCCCTATCCGTAGCTGTTCCTCCAACTGAGTTTGCAACGTTTTCATTATTGCTCCAATAGAGGTCAGTTCAGGGGTGCCTTCACTCCCTTTCCCTCCTTTATTGGGCAACGTTGCCCGGTCTTGTACCGCATACACAGCGCGATGGTCATCCTCATGATCCATCTTTCGCTGTACCCGTTTGGTCTTACCAAACATTGCTTGGTGTACGTGCTGATAGCGACGTACATCATTCATGGCTTCCTCCATGGTGCTAGGATTCTGTATGCACACATGATGCCCTGCTTCCCGATCCATAAGCCCTTGGCAGAAGCGAGTTATTGCTTACTGCGTGGAGTAATACTCGGGCAGGTCGCGAAACGCCTTGGTGGCTAATGTGAGGACTCTATCTGCCCAATCCTCTAAAGCCTCTGTATGTGACTGGGCTGCCTGCTGAAACCGGACCTGTGCTGTTGCCGGAAGCTCTCTCGCACCAAAACCGACTCTCTAGCTTTTGCATGAGTCTGCGATAAGACAGATCTTCTCTACGCTCTGTTAATATAGCGTAGACGTCTGTAGCCTTTCCAGTAAGGCTCCAGCACAGACAATTCAAACATTCATCCTTGGTCCAATCACATGCATGTGCAAAACGGACAAACTTCTGCTTGAATGCAGTCCAATTACCCTTGCCATCATACGTTAGATTTTTGGGCAACATGTTTATTACATCTCTATCTCGTTTTCGCCTATTATACAGGTCCTGACCTGCTTACTTGCGACCTTTGTCAATACGACTCTGTCGTATACTGAATTCATCATCAGGCGCATAACACCTTTTAGATATTGGTTCCCGAACATCTCGTGTTCCACTGAACATATCAGTTGCCTGATGCCCAACATGTGTACCATGGTCCCCACTTATCGGGTCATACACATTCGGGTTATAGTCTGGCCTTCGTGAAGGCCCCGGCGATGCCATATACATCATACTCCCGGAGCCTACTTTCCCGTTTCTCACTTTTAAAGGGGTAGCGCTCCTCAGCAGTAGGTGGTTTATACAGGGCAGAGTCAATCACTGGTTTCTCTATTGAGCCCTTTTCTCCCACCCTCTGTTGGACCAGACCAGTCGCCGTGTTCAATGTCTTGAGAACATCGGTCCAATCAGACTGTCTAGCCTCCTCGGATAGCGGTAATCCATCACCACGTTTGAGCATACTTATCATCATGATCAGACTCTGAAGAAGAAGATTCTCCGGATGGTAGCTGACCATTTGGTTTAAAATCTATCATCCGAACAGCCTCCCTGGTCAGTTTACCCCTTGTAATGGAGGATAACACCTCCGGAATAATATTGCCATTATTCTATCTAATGAGAACGATCGTATGGGGTTTGCTTTAATCCCAGGGATCGTGACCAGTTGCTCAATAGTTGCATAATTAATGGCGATTTGCCTCCCTTCTAGGACTGAGTTACTATCAGACATAGTTACAGGTATATTATGCTAACTACTATATAGACAGACAACACAAATGTACACTTACTTGTGAGTTTTTCCAATTTCCTGAAAAACAAAAGCAAACGGAGACACTACACAGGACAGAGACCCTCCTTCCCCTTTTAAGAAAGTATTTTACTATATAATGTGTTGAGACCAACTATAAAGGCCAGGAAACTGTTCCAATGTCGTAAATCCGTTCACTTCCGGTAATGTACGTGCGTAAATGTCTGCCTATGTTGAAGGTTTTCTATCAGCAAAAACAAGCAAACTGCGCCTTGTTTTTGTGAAATCGACGGGTAAAGGACGTCTTACGCCTGTCCCCTAACGATTAAAACCGGATTCCTCAATCCAACAAGCAACCACCACGTTCTTACAACACTTGCGAACTTTACAACCTGAAAATCACACAACAGGTGCTCGCTGTGTTATTCCGTGTATTTCACGGCGTGTAGTCCTTTATCCAACAAACTTCTGACACCATTGAAGCAGTTACTATAGGATAAGAGACTTACCCTTCGTGTACCCTACATAAGCTTCTATTTCTTGTGGATAAATACGTCTTGACAGGCGTATAATCAGAGCGTGTATGACGTGCTTGCTTTGTTCACCCCCGGATCTAGAATGCCCCACTTCCGGTCCAGACGGTGTCCACCTCCCGCATCAGACGGTGTCTCTATAGGAACCATATTGCCATGCACAACAGTGCCATGCGTTCTTTTGTCATATCCTTGGCATCTTCTTTAGTTTCGCCTGCTGACATATATTGATCATAAATCATGTCATGTTTATCCCCGCCTCTCTCTTTTGCCTTTTCCCATAGCTTCTGATAGCATTCATTATCTTCTATATCCTCATTGTTATCAGAGTCGCTGTCATTAGTAACTTCCAGTTGTTTTTGTTTCTTAAGTGGTGGTTCATTGGTCTCAGGACACGCCCCACGTTTGATATGTCTGTTGCACATCGTGCTTTGTGTCGAACAATAGACCACAATCGTCGCAGCCATATTTCCAGATAGGTTAAGCAATTCCTCTGCTTGATTAGTTTCCTCCGCTTGAATATTTTCTTCTCCGATGTGCACTGTTTGAGATCCAACTGACGAATGAGCGTTTTGGCAGATGCTATCTTCTTTTATAGGTATCGTGTCTTGCCCTACCCATGTGACCTCATGTTTCATCCTGTTTGTGTCGGACGTAAATGGCTTTAAATCAACTAACATATACCCACAAGGGTACTTGGTAGCTTTCTCAAAGGTTTTCATAAATCGGTCACTATAACCTGGGTACATCTGCCTAACCAGTGTCATAGCAGATAGTATGTCAATAGGATTGTTGAATAGAACCAGATAATGACAGTTTCGCCTCTGCGTTGGCTTCTTGTTCGCATATAGACTGCTGGATTGAGATAATTGTGAGAGATATATGATGGGAAGCTTCAGTAAACAGATCCGTGATGCATTGATCTTTGCCGCAAACCGACATTAAACCATCCAACACCAGCAAATTGTTCACTTTAGGATCGAAGAAATCATCATCCGCTAAATCCGCCGGAATTCCCTGTATAAACTCTACAGCTGGTAAAGCTGTGTTCTTAATAGCATCATAGAGAGGCTGCCATCTTCTGTATAACCATATTATTCGCTGTATCTTGGGTTGAATTCTAGAAATATGGTACAGTAGCAAATCTTTCACAAATGTGGTCTTTCCACAAGCTGAAATACGTGACATATTATTATTATTATTATTATGAATGATACATAGAGGATCTTACATGAGTGGCTTTCCATATTGAATTTAATAAATTAAATATGGAAAGATACGAATGTAAGATTCTTTTTATCACATAAACCAAAATACGCAGTAAAAGTGTGTCACGATTGAACACACTTCCCCTTTAGCAAATGAAAGCCAGCGTAGTACTGCGGTTTTTTTATTTTCTTCCTTGTAAACAGTTTTTAAACTATCACAACATATCAAGTGCAACAATTCAATATTAAACACTTTTAAATTTAAATTATTTTCAAACAGTCTTGTTTAACAAATACAAATACAAAATGTACACGATGTTTTGGCAAATGACGTCACAATCAAAGTTACACAGCACGTGCTAGTTGATGTAAAAATGTATGTCACTGCAAATCGCTATCGCGTTCAATGATTCTTAGACGTTTTCTTGGTGGATTAGATGGGGATACAGTTTTAGGGTTGTTAATTTATACATTAAAAGTACCACCATGGATTGGGCCAGCCAACAGACTTTGGAATCCACCGGTCAGATTAATATTGGAGTTGGAATTTGTATTCATAGAAGTTGCCACGCTTGGTGACCAATATGTGTTGACCTGGTTTGGATATGCTGTGCAATGTGCTTAATCAGGCCTATCAGGATTTGGATGTACAGTGCTGTTGGACGAACTGTTGGATGAATACAGGATTTTGGATATTTCTTTGTGCTGATTTTGATTGATGTGACTGTAGTTGTTGATAGACGATATATGTTTGTGTCCAGAAATTTGCATTATGTTTATTTACTTTTTTGACAGCGCGTATGAATATACAAATAAAGTGATTCGCCCACGCATTTGCCTCATTTGCATATTTAATACACTAGTGTATTACCGAATTTATGACATGGCTTTATTAAACTCCCGCGCCGTAGTTTATGTGATAATAAATATTAATATTTGAAATAGAATATGGCAAATGACAAAACACAGTTGATTACCTGTTGGTCCCGAAATCATCATGGTGAATGGATGCTGCAACACCGTCATGTCCCTGTGGCGTTCCCCGTGGTGGAGGAGGAGGCATATTCCCTCTCGGAGGAGGAGGAGGTATATCCCCTCTCGGAGGAAGAGGCATAGCTCCTCTCGGAGGAGGAGGCATAGCCCCTCTCGGAGGATGAGGCATAGCACCTCTCGGAGGAGGAGGATACGCTTCACTAACTCTCTCTTCTTGCACATGCTTTAGCCCACGATGTCTTAACATATTATCTCTCCTTGAAAAACACTGATTACAGTCTGGACAGTTTGCAGAGTACATGTTGCTCCTTGGATGACTAACTTCAGAGTGATGGCATATATCTTTTCTGCTAATATTATATCATTAAGAAAATGACAAAACATTCCTGTTCGTGTTTAGCCAATCAAATCATGTTATTCAAACCTTTATGCGCATGCGCAGCATCAATATTATAAATACGTATGTACTCATACCAACATTTCATTTCCAGATTGAGACACAGCACCATTGCGCATACATTAACGTAAAGGCGTTCTTACGAAAATCCAGAAAGCAAGGTATCTAAGCATTATTAACAGTTGTGTACATGTATTTATAAAAGGTATTTAATATGTACATTAGTCTCGCCTGGCTAAATTGTAATCTCGCCAGGCTAATTGTAGTCTAACGTGACGAGGTGTTTTATTTTGAAGGTATATTTATTTGCAACTATCAAGTTGAAATTGTTGAGTCCTATACAGCCATATCCCTTACACCTACACTTTGTTCTATTTTCAGTCATCAAGAAGTCAATATGAAGTTTTGTTGCCCGGAGCGTGATTACAAAACAGACAAAAAGAGCGAACTACTAAAACATCAGCGCTTTGCCAATCACTGGCAAAAGTTCAACTGTAATAGATGTGGAAAAGTATTCACAAGAAAGGATAATTTAGATAGACATGTTAACAAACACCGGAACGAAAACAAGTTTCATTGCTCAGAATGTGGATGTGCTTTTAGTCGGGAAGACAATCTTTTTAGACATTTGCGAGACAAACATCAAGTTGGCGGCGGACGTAAGCGGGTTGGCACAGCAACATCAGAGGCATCAGCTCCAAAACTGAGAAAGCATCCTGAGCAAGGGAATACTACAATTTGCGTAAAGTCAACGAAAGGGTAATAACGAGGTTTAGGACCAAATCATCGACATACAAGGCCACATTCAAGAACCTGGAAGTTGTGGATTTACAAGACATTTTAACTACATTAAAGGCATTGATTTCGTCCATATTTAATGATGTCACCAAGGGGAGCAAGTCAAATGATCTCGTTCGAATTGTTGTGCAAAGTCCAACATTGGATTACCCTATTGTTATTCCATTTGGACCTGTAACAGGCTTAACTGCTGATCGCTTTCTGCAGGAAGTGGAGCGCGTTTTACAGTCAAATGAGGATTTTGTTATCAATGAGAGTTTGGAGTTCAAAATTACATTGGTAGACATGCCCAGTGGTGGAACAAGAAAACGTTGCAAATTTGTGAACAATGACAGATTTTTGCTTGAAAAGAAATGTATCATTCGGATTAAAAATTCTGACAGTATATGCTATGCAAGAGCCATAGTAACAGCAAAGTCCAGAATGGAGAAACATGAGAAGTGGGAGAGCATTAGAAAAGGTTACGAACCGCAGGGTGACCTAGCTAGAGTTTTACATAAAACTGCCAATGTGAAGGAAGGCCAGTGTGGGATAAAAGAAATCAAACAATTTCAAACAGTACTAGAGGGATACCAACTACAACGTTCTCTCTAAAGAACATTTCAATGCGATGATTTACACTGGACCAGAAGCGGAAAACAAAATATATTTATATTATCACGAGGAACATTACGATGTGATCACGTCAATGTCCTTATTTTTGACGAGAAACTACTTCTGCACCACGTGTAATAGCGGGTACGACCATAATGACAAACATTTTTGTAACAACATATGTTCTTCTTGCCGAAATGTACACGAGAAGAATGATTTGGACGACTGGATACATTGCGAAACATATAACAGATACTTTCAAGGACAGGAGTGCTTTGATCTCCACTCAGCGATCACCTATAAAGGTAATTCAACCTGTAAGACCTATTACATGTGCGCTGAATGTAGTACGACAATCAACAGAAAAATGCATAAGAAATATCACGTATGCGGAGAAAGGTATTGTGACACATGCAAAATGTTCGTTAGTGAAACACATCAATGCTTTTTGTTACCTGAAGAAACCGCGGATGATATGCCAATGTCGATTGAAGAAGAAATTATAGACCAGGTGGAAACTACTAAAACGTTCATCTTCTTCGATTTTGAATGCACACAAGAGGACATTGCAGCATGCAATAAAGGATACCATCCCGACTCCATTGGAGTTTGTTCCAACTGCAACAAAACAATATGTGGTTCTCTCGAGCATAAGCCCAACCTGTGTGTGGCTCGCAGAGTATGTACACAATGTATGCAGGACGATGTCACAAGCACAAGCCAGTGTGAAAACTGCTACAACAATGAACATATTTTCAATGGAAGCTCGACTTTAGATGAATTTTGCTTGTGGCTGTTTTCAGAAGAGAATTTTAATACCACAGTGATTTGTCATAACTTCCAAGGATATGACTCATACCTTATACTTCAGTACCTATACCGAAATGCCATCGTACCTAAGATTGTTCCAAATGGAGCAAAAGTGGTGAGTCTGATTGTGGAGTCATGCAAGGTGAAAATGATTGATTCAATCAACTTTATACCTATGGCACTGGCGAAACTACCGGCTATGTTCGGTATTGAAGAATTGAAAAAGGGTTACTTCCCTCATCTCTACAACCGCATGGAAAACCAAGTGGCTGTACTTGATTGCCTACCATACGTACACTATTACAACTACGATTCGATGAAACCATCAGACAGAGAAGTATTGGTATGAAATGGTATGAAGAAAGCAAAAACAAACCATTCAACTTTCAGTCGGAATTGTTGGAGTACTGTATATCTGATGTAGATATACTTAGACGAGGTTGTATATCATTTCGGGATAACTTCATGAATATCACAAGCATCGATCCGTTCGAGCAATGTATTACAATCGCATCTGCGTGTAATTTAGTATTCAGGACTAACTTTTTAGAACAACATTCTATCGGCATCAATCCGCATCACGGATATAAACCGGAAAAATGCAATTAGCAAATGCGTTGCAGTGGATTAAATACATGTCGCATACACAAGGTCACCACATTCAACATGCAAGAAATGGAGGTGAAAAACACATAGGACCATATATGGTGGATGGTCACTACGAAACCAATGAAGGCGAAAAGGTCGTATTGGAATTTCATGGGGGCTTTTGGCACGGAAATCCGACAAAGTACTCCAGTGCTACAGTAAATCCCGTGAGAAAGCTAACCATGGGTGAACTCTACGAGAGGACTCTTGATAAGAAGAAATACTTGGAAGAAAATAGCTTTACATATGTATCAATATGGAAGTCAGAATTTGATCAACAGTTGATCGGAGATCCTGTAATGACGAGATTCATCACTGACTGTCAAGCCTTTACAGCCAAGAGACGCGTTTTTCGGAGGATGAACGGAAGCATTTACACTCTACAAAGAAGCATCGTCGGTAGAGACAATACAGTACTATGATGTCACGTCTCTTTATCCTTTCATTAATAAAACAGCGAAAGTACCATTGGGTCATCCTACCATCATCACAGAAATTTTTTGAAAGTCTTGAGAACTACGAATGTCTTGTTAAATGCAGTCATTCCACCGCGTCAGCTGTTTCACCCTGTTCTGCCATGCAAAGTCAACGGCAAGTTGTTATTTCATTTATGTAAGTCGTGTACGGAAGTCAAAAATGAAGACAAGTGTACTCATACAGATGAACAACGCTCATTTGTAGGCACATGGGTGACAGATGAAGTAAAGAAAGCCATTGAAAAAGGCTATCATATAGCGAACATCTATGATGTTTGGCATTTTGAAAACGTGTCACTTGCGTAAATTATGTAGCAGACGACTTGGTTGAAATGAGGTGGACATTTAAACGCGATAATAACTTTCATTACTGGAGGTCCGGAGAACTACGCATATCGTCTAAAAGAGCCAGATGAAGCCGGAAAACAAGTGCAAAGTCAGAGGAATCACACTTAGTTACAAAAATTTACAAACAATAAATTTTGAAGTCATGAAGACAATTGTACTCCAGAATTCCAAACACTCAATTTCAGTAAAGAATCCTTTCAAAATAACAAGAGACAGAAATAGTACGAAACTTATAACTATGTCGCAAAACAAAGATTACCGACTAGTGTTTGACAAACGGGTCATTCGAGAAAACTACATCTCTTATCCATTTGGATTTTAATTGTTTTAAAAGACAATAATGCTTGTACTGAACATTGATAAGACTGTTGAATGTACAACACATAATGTGTTTAATGTATGTTATCATAGATGAATGAATTAGGTATAATTGCAAACAGAAGATTTCATTGTTATACAATTAATGATCACGAAGTACATGTATATTTAACTTGTTTTTATGTAGTACATAGTTCTCGAATAAATCTCACATTAAGATGCTATGGTTATGTATCGCAGTAATAAAAAGAATAGAAATAATATGTTGTTACTTATTGATTTGTGTCTTATCATGTCATCTATATGCATGTATATGTATTCAGTTATAATTAAGAGAACATTTACAATTAATACTATGTTTATATATGACCAATGCATCAACCGATGTGAACATGCTGTATAGAACGAATATCCTGTCATACTGGATGCACACGTACTGCTAGTAGTACATTGTGATGAGCCTATTAACATTCTTAATCATGTACATACATGTACGTATTACCTCATTGATCTACCTTAAAACATATCCAGCAAATACCCATTCAAATAGCAAATACACTTGCAAAGCAATCAGCATGTCATAAAAAATGTAGCATAGCATGTTTTACTGTCTTGATAACGTCACGCTCTGTTGGTACCGAAAATTCACTCCTCTGAAAATTCCATCCTCCGAGACAAAGATGGCGGCTTTATATAGAACATATAGGGGAAATGATGACGTCACACTCCCTGAAGAGAGGCACATGACTACTGTAAGAATAGATTCCAGTCATATATAGAGTATCAGTCAAACATGACTGTGCCAGTGCAAGTCCTAATGTTTGGATGATATTTGCATCACTTATAGTGTTACTAATGGAAGTTGATTGTGTGTGTGTTATACGGAGAGTTAACGTCGCTACCGGTTGCCCACATGAGCTACGTCTCTTGAAGAGATTAGTAATGTTAGTGGATTGTGCAATGATACATACAGAGTCTTCTCTGCCTCGTTTATGATATAGTGGTGAGTTTAACCCGCTTGTTAACCACTGGACCGCTACATAATTGAAGTTGATTCTGATCACAAATTAGTATTCACTTGTTTATAAGTAACCTCATGTATATAGTTGTGGCAGTCCGATTAGCGCAGTAGTTAATGCGCTCGCTTCTCACTACTGCAACCCGAGTTCGATCCACACACTTGGAAGTATGTGAGATGGTACGGTGGTCACCAGATCAGACATGGGTTTTCTCCGGGTATGAAATGAATTGCTGTATAATCATCTGGAATAAAAGTGCATGACAATTGTTTTCTTTCATTTCTTTGTTTCAAATAAAGTTTTAATTTGAGGGGGAGATAATTTATAGTCAGTAATCCTCAAATCATGTAGAGTCACTGCATATTGTCTTGATATGATTGGCATGATCGCATATATATCCATACTACTTCGATTCTTTCACAACATAACGTGCCCAGTCAATAATAATGGTACTAAACCAAACTAGAGCCAGTTTACCCTGACACACCAGACTGATTAAAATTATCGTTAAACTACTAATCTGGTGTTGTACGAAGCAACTATTGTGTGAATGAGTTATGACAGCATTCAGTATTGCAAGCTGGCCTAGTTTTACACAATGATCCCATTTTAACTCGTACGTTTATATAAAACTATTGACATAATGCTACATCCACTATCTGTCTGCAACACCCACTATATCTCCGTGGGTGAGTATATAAGGTAGTCGGACACCTGCTTCTCAACTCTATAGGTTCAAATTCCACTGGTGGTGTCCAATTATATCAGGTTGGTGTTTTACCATATGCATGAAATACTTCTCAGAGGGCACCTGCATACATAAGCTGTTATCCTGTCGGTAATATACACATTTCAGAATCACCATAAAATCTAGATAGGCCTGTAAAATAAAACAACCGATTAGGAATCTGGAAACTGGCTGCTTAATACAGGTTTGTTTGCTTAATGGAGATGGCCACTAGGTTTGACTCTAGATATCTCACCACTCCATATGTTGCCTGGGGGTCACTTTAGATAGATCTCTCATTGGAACTTTCAATTATCACAGGATTAACATTTTCAGAAATTATGTATCGGAATATATATATGTGTGTATCATAATGTATATATGAATGTTTCGGAATGTATATATATATATTGGAATGAGTGTATGAATGTGGCTACATAAGGGTGTCCTCCACGTTGCTTAGACTGGAAATGTCGCGTTTACACATATGTAATGTAAATACGACGGCCCACTGTACGTATGAATATAATACAACATTGATATTAGTATTTATTTCCTACATCACACAGTTTTCAGGACAGCGATCCTAAGCACGCGTCCAGTGCATTCATAGAAGAACACAGGATAAATTGGGTACCGTGACCAACTGGTAAGTTTGATAATCAATCAAAAGGATTCTTGTTAGATAGTGTAGGTTTGATCCATGTCTGACCCTAATAATATTAATAGTTTTTCGGACGCGGTCTCGTGTCGGTGCCTAAACTGGACACTAAAAGAACCAGCGAAGACTTGGTTTAAACATATTTATTCATTCATAATGTACAGTAAATATATATGCAACGGTCAGAATTTCTATCAAATTCTTTAGTTACATAGTCATTGTTTTATTTCATTCCTATAATTTCAATCATTTAGTTTATTTGTATAGTGGTGACTTTTACATTATATTTTATACAAAGGAGATCACTAATGCATTTTCTTAAGCAGATGTTATCTGATAGTATTATCTATAACATGTCTTAGAAGAGTTGTCATAGTTGACATTATTTAGAATGTATGGTTTCCTTAATATAAATACCTTTAGTAGCATAAAGCAGCTACTGGTCTAATCTGTTCAGGAGGTGTCGCTCATATTTAATTCAAATTGACCGTACACCATGGACTAACCCCTTCATATGCCACCACTTTGTGTACGCTACTCTGCTCTACCACGCTAATTCTCCATTTAGAGTTAACCTGCACACAAGTTCAAACCCCGTGAACTCGAGTCTGTGACATATTGTATACAAAACGAAAATGGATTAAATCGAAAGCCTATAGCTTATTGAGATTATCTCCATTAAATATATATTAAGTGTGTGCACTATCGGCGATTAAGAGATAAACGTATTATGTAGTAATATCAAAATATATAATAAGTGCATGAAAATATAGTTTTATATCAAGTGAAAAACTAATAAAATGGGGATTAGGTGGGGATTGAAAGCGATGAAATAACAATACAATTTTCAAAGTGAATCACTCTGCCAATGTATCAGTCACTCGAAGACTCTCGAATGGGTCTCTCTGCCTGTATCATTGTACTATCCTTCAAAATCTATGACTCTTCAGGTGTCGATCACTTGGGCAACCTGAGTAGCGACTATTACAAAATGCAATGCATGTTAGTATTTATAAACATATAACATAGCGAAAGACACTGGACCCGCTACACTCTCTAGCATGGTAGCTTGGGCACGAGCTCGGATTTTATTCATATTCCTGTCTGGCCTCTATACCGTGCAATCGTGGGACAAGCCGTCTGTGTATCGAGTACCTAGTCTGTATAGATTACTACTTAGTAGTTGTGGCCTAACTAATACAGTTTCGGTAATGACAACGGCAGTCATATTGCAAGATAAAATCTAGATTATTAATCCACAATCGATTTCATAGTTGCATTTAAATTAGCTGGTTAATTTTACAATCAATTTAAAACTGCAGTATTGGGATACATACGCTTACTTGAGGATGTGTGAAATATCGATAGCCGATTGGATTATCCATTATAATTTGATTGACAGGTGTCGTGATCGATACCAATAGGCTGTTCCATCAATACACGGAAACACCGTTTGGCTTATTATATAGTGCGCACCGTTTTGACCTACTTTCGCCAAAACGAGACTAACAGGTACACGAACGTACATATGCATTACTCGTATATGAATGACACACCCAAGTGTCACATAATCTTGAAATTTACCAGTAGTTAGACGCAATATCTGTTCCTACGAGTGTATATGGTTTATATGGTTCAGAGAATTACTTAGTGTGTCGTCCATTGTCCAGTGGTACAGACGGATATGTAGTCCAGTGGTAACACGCTGGACTGGTAATCCAGGGATCGCAGGTTCGATCCCCCGTCTGACCCTAATAAAATTAACAGTCTTTCAGATGGGACGTTAAACCGAGGTCTCGTGTCGATGCTTTACACCGTGCACGTAAAAGAACCAGAGGAGATTCTGGAATGGGTCTCTGTCTGTATCATGCACTATCATCCAAAATCTAAAATAACTAATCTCTTCAGGAGGCGTCGCTCATATGGGCAACCGGTAGCGACGATAAATAAACGTAAAACACACACACCAGTGGTACAGTGGTAGAGTGTCTTATTTGGATTAAGAGGGTCCCGGGTTTGATACTAGTTTGGGGCACATATAGTGTCATTGAGTGAGGTATCTCAGTACTGGTTAGTGACTAAAGTCTGCTAAGCATGTCCAAAAAAAACATGCCAAGGTCCTCACAAGGTGCTTGGCATCAATAAAACATACAATGTACATAAGTAATTGAATGCATTGGTAACATTTAGGTCACACGCACCATATTAACTATATTAACCCATGACATTGGAATGGCCTCCCTCCCCTCAACGAAGGATCACTGCCGGCCCAGTGGAAGTCAGCAAATGTTGCTCCCATTTACAAAAAGGGGACAAGTCACACCCCGCCAACTATAGGCCTATCTAACTTACATGTGTTCTATGCAAGGTTCTAGAACATATACTTAGTTTCCTCCACGATAGTAAAACACTTCACTAACCACAGTATTCTGTACCATTTGCAGCATGGTTTTAGAGCAAAACGGTCATGCTTGACCCAATTAGTAATGCTAATCAATGACTTGGTTACCTCTGTCTACAATAAGCATCAGGTAGATCTCATCCTATTAGACTTCAGTAAGACTTTCGATAAGGTCAATCACGAGAAAGTACTACTAAAAATGCATGACTATGGAGTCAGAGGTCAAACATTAAGGTGGATTAAGAGTTTTCTAGATAATAGACTCCAGTCAGTTGTCCTTAATGATATTAGTTCAGATGCCATTCCTCTGGAGTCCCACAGGGATCCGTACTTGGACCCCTGTTTTTCCTAGCCTATATAAACGACCTCCCACAACACATCAGTTCCAAAGTCTGTATATTTGCAGATGATACTGCAGTCTATCTGTCATCTGCAAATGAATCGGTCACACTCCAAAACGATCTTAAGAGATTAGAAGAGTAGGAGTTGGAGTGGGACATGGAATTTAACCCCTCTAAATATCAAGTTATCCACGTCACCAGAAGGAAACATCCTATTCCCAGTCAATATGAACTCCACTTGAGTCGGTCACCTCAGCCAAATACCTTGGCGTGGGACACTCACATAAAAAGGTCAACTAAGAAAGCAAATCACACATTAGGATTCCTACGTAGAAACCTCCAGGTCAAATCCGAACCCCTTAAGTCCATGGTTTACCAGACACTAGTGAGACCCCAGCTTGAATATGGCTCCGAGATCTGGTTGCCCCATACCCAAACATTGATAGACCATATGAAGGTGTCCAGCGAAGAGCAGCCCGTTGGATAAAGGCTGACTTCTACCGTACATCTAGTGTTACAGACATGCTACATTCCCTAAATCTATACAGACTAGATCAACGGCGTATTGACAATATAGGCTATCCCTTCTGTATAAAATTCATAATGATATTGTTGCTATTCCCATTGAAAATTACATAGTTCCCCTCTCCCATCCTGCTCGCCATTGCCATTACATAAGCTATAGGTTAATTACAGCAACTACACACTACTACACATTTTTCGCTTTTTCCAAGAACAATCTACCATTGAAACCATCTCCCTCCTGACATTGTCCATCTCCCTACCACAGCAATTCAATACGACAGTTTGCCATATTGACCATGTCAGTCCCTAGTTGTTCTGTGCAGCTGCTTTTAAACTTTTACCAAAACTTATTTTCATTACTTTCTTAAATTATGCTCTTAACTATTCATACTGTTAACTTCTTTGCGGTTTTTGACGCGCAACATGTCTACATCCCCGCAAGGAAGATAGATAAAGGTAGATACAGATAGGTAGATAAAGGTAGGTAGATAAGGATATATAGATAGATTAGATAGCTAGATAGATAGATTAGTATAAGATACTATGTACAGTCCAGCCCCAGCCTTTACCATTTTTGCTGAGCGACTGGCCACTGTACCACTCGGGACTGTATTTGACCTTAGTATGTGGTTATTTTCAACATTCTGTTTATCAACGGTCCCCGACAAGCGCCACCCTGTCATACTCAGTAGTGTGTGCTGGGAGTAACCAGTATATGTGGATGAATAAGTTACTACCCGAAATCATTGTTAGATGAAAGGGTTTTTTAGACGAAACTAGTAAGTGAATTCGTGTTTACTCTCTAATATTCACTTCTGTTATCAGTAGTTATATAAATACGGATATAATACAGTTACAAAACAACCTACCAAAGTAAACAGAGTATGTAGAAGGTAGTATATTGCCAAAATACGCTAAACCGGTGATTTTATAACGAACGGTTTTAATGTGTGTTTACCTGTTTATAAGAATCTGGGTCAAGACGGTGTCCAAACCGTGTTTCCGTGTATTGACCGCGTATTCGGTACGTCATGGTTATACACAAACACGAGCGTTTTTAAATCTCATACACTGGAAATTGGAGTCTCATTAGTAGCCTTTATCTACTATCATGTATCTCTGTAAATAATTGAGAAATAAAATGTTTAAACTAAAGTGGAGGACAGATATTGTTATTGACTTTCAATTCTCACAACCTACGATTATTATACCCGTAGCGTGAGCCATGTAAATCGCAACTAGCGAACTTTCAATTCTCATTGACTTACAGGACTCACGTTACACCGGCAAGCCAATGTCAATTTCAGCAATCTACAACTGTTGGGCTCGACAAATGGCAGACCTGTGTATACAATAACAATAATGTATATAATTGTGTCTTATAAGTCAAGTCAACATTTTTATTGGCATAAACATATACATGCCCATTGCAAAGACACATGATTGGCGGTTACATATAAAGCTAAAGAAAAGCATGATATATATATAAGGTATGAGTAAGCATTGCATTAACATTTAAGAAATCTAGTGTTGTATAACATTATAGTTGGTATTCAGTGTCTCACAACACAAGTCATCATTTTACAAGTAGTAACATTCAGTTAGGTCTTCTACTTGTTGCTAAATAACTATATTTAGCTAAATTGACATGTTTGCCTTTTGGTGTTGAATTCATGAGTGTTCTAAACTTATTAATGGTTGGCTATGAATAATAATATCTAGGTAAATATGTATGTCTTATATCATTATAATAAGAACAAATTAATAAGAAATGATATTCTGATTCTACTTGATGCATGTTACATTTTGAGCACAATCTTAAATTTCTTTCAATGTATCGAAATCTTCATTCTTCTATTGCCGATTTATGGGCTGAACATCGAAATCTAGATAATGCAGTGCGATGCTTCATATTATTAACACAACTTATATATTTTTCTTGCGTAAATGCAGTCTTATACTATAACTTTCTAATTTAGAAAAGGAACTTAATTGCGTGCACGATTGCTGTAGATATTAGTCATATATTGTTTGTACAACCATATTAACATCTATATTACTAACAGTTCCCTTGTTCCACAAATATGCATAACCCAGTTCTGACAACATATTTTTAACATTAATTGACCAGCTATTTACAAGGTTTCAGTTTGCATCAGATAACAACATCATTTTATAGATCAAGGAATTTGGGACTTTCATAATTTTAAACCAATATTTAGTAATTCTTATTATACGCAATATTAATAACGGAAATTGACCGAATTCTCCGAAAACAGCAACATTTGTTTTCTGCTGACGAACACATAGAATTTGTTAACATGTTCTGAAATATCTAAGCTAACTATATCAAATAATTAATTCAGTTCAAACCGAGCTTTTAGAGCTTGGCTAACGCTTTTTGTGCTTGATAAAAACTGCCATTTAATGACAACTTTACACCTAAATAAATAAATGTCTTTACAACATCAAGCAATTTATTGTTATCATACAATTCCACTTTTTCAAGTCTATTGTCTGTTTTAAATACCATCATGACTGTCTTATCAACATTAACAGTTACGCCTACCCGACTGGTTGCCATAATTATGTAATTACGATTATCTTCGTTTGAATATAATTTTTTAAAATGTTCATAAAATGCGTCGGTTTCTATTTTATTTTTAACATTTTGTTTCCGACATTTTTTTTATTTCACTCCAAAAACTTTTGTAGATTATCTGTAGATAATAAATGCATCTTCCTATTTTGATCTAAAGTATTTAGTACGAGCCCGACGTTTAGCAATTCTAAAACAGCGTCTTTTTACAATAAGGATGTCCATGTTTTGAGTTGAACAACGCTTATTATAAATTTTATTTGCATGTTTTAAATCACGCCTTGCATTTTCACATTCCTGGTTATACCATGGGCTTTTAAATTTACTTTTATTTTCACCCTTTGAACCAGTGATTATTTTCGATTCACCAAATATGCTAAATGCTTTGCTGTATAGCATATCAGATATTCTTTCAATTCCGGAATTTAACTCTGCATTGGCAGTTAAAACACTATTTACAATATTATCAATATTCAAAATTTCACCTTCTATTACCTATCTATATGTATTTACATTATCACTGTCTCATTTTAATTGCTCAATAGTAATGCGTTCATTTCGACATGGCAAAGGAATCTTATGGATATAGGAATACTTATTTGCTGCAGATGGTCAAATATATTCTGCTGTACTGTATCGTTCCTTATGTGAACAGTCAAATGTGTCATATGGGTTGTCTGTGATGAGACATAGCAAAATAATAAGATGATCATGGTACCATTTACGTGTGATTTGTATGGGAAACAGTCAATACAGTATCTCGAATGTGTTGGAATATTAGTGAAATACATGTGATGATAGAGAGCAGTAACATGTATATTTACTGTAGGCTGTGCACGTCAATTGGGTTGTAGTAGGACACCTAAAACATTTAAAGATAAATTCGTAAACACAGTTAAAGTTATACTTCTCCATAAATGTTCAAGCTTCTAACTGTATGAAGAGTTGGAAGAAGTCTGGAAGAAGTGACCTCTTCCCAAGATTTCAGCCAAACTTATTCACTGCCTGACCCAGATAACCATCCGTTAATTACATATTTAAATCATGGAGAAATATTTGCCAACCACTTTATAACTTTGCGATGTATGCCATTTATTGCAGACCTGTTTACTCCTACAAATTGGCGGTAGTTTCTATGGCAAACTAGTGGAAATTACGCACAATGTTCAAAATAGCCGAGTTCGTGTTATCTAATTAATTTTAAAATTAGTTTATTTCCGTTAATACCCTTTCCGATGTTTAAGGCGGATACCACAATATAGCATCCTCTCGTGTGATTTATAAATGTGTAGATCTTGTAAAAATGACTAAGTTTTGAAGCAACTACATAATTATATGGTTACCGCAATGTGTGTGTCCGTCCGTCGTGTGAACATGTTCAAGCGTTTTCTCCTCAGCAACCATAGGGTCTATAGTCACCATGTATGGCTTATTATTTACTTGTCATCATAGTACAAATTCTTCTTCCATCTCAAAGTATTATAAAGTCTTCGAATAATCTTCTTGCCAAACCGCCGATAGGATTTTGTCAATATTTAGTAAGATTGATCAATGTACAATATAATGATATTCTTCATAGTTGTTGCATGACAACCCTTGTGTGACAAATGGAATCAGGTGAGCGATATACATGTAGGGTCCTCTTTATTGTAAATATACTAAAATACATGTATCATACATATTTGCTCAAGTTGTTAGAAATTTATAATTTCTTATGTAATTGCACGTATATATGTATTTTCAGACTATGTAAATTATGTTCATCAATGTTTTATGATTTGTATCTTTTTGCATATATGTGTAGAAACATTGCTGTCATGTACTACGATGCTATTTGTAGTATTTTACTTGCATTAAACATGTGTATTTCTTAATCTTGTCATTAAGTGATTCCCTGAAACAAATCCCCAACCCAGATCACAGATGATAACACAACTGTTGACCATATAAATTCCTTGTTGTTTCCCCACCAGACTGTACATGCATTTATAAACAAGGAATAAATGACTTAGTAGCAACATTTTGTCAACATTTATGTTTATGTCTTAATGTATTTTAACCAACCACTGCTTCCCAATGTTTAATTGCCATTAACTGCTAATTCCTTGACTTACCTTTTCATCCCTGTTTACAGGTTGAATATACAAATGTAGGTTTCCCCTACCTCCCTTTGTCACGTATGCAAGTGACCTAGCATTTTGAATATAAGATTTCAAGGCATTCTTTAGCTAACCTTGTTTATATGCATGTAGTCAGTGCAACAACCCTTTCCTACAACACTAGATTTCTTGGTAATATATACATCCATTCTCTAACCCATACATCATTATTTATAGCACATGAGTATAGCTTTTATTATTATGACTTTGCTGTATGTACTGGATCAAGATACATAGAACCACACTGCAGCTCTTCACTAGTTTCACATGGTTTTACAACGTTTATATCAGGATAATAACCCATAGGCTGTCCAATTAGCACAGTGGATTGTGCGCTCGTTTCTCACCAATGCACCCTGGGTTCGTTTCTCACCAATGCACCCTGCGCTCGTTTCTCACCAGTGCACCATACGCTCGTTTCTCACCAATGCACCCTGGGTTCGATTCTCACCAATGCATCCTGGGTTCGTTTCTCACCAATGCACCATGCGCTCGTTTCTCACCAATGCACCCTGGGTTCGTTTCAAACCAATGCATCCTGGGTTCGTTTCTCACCAATGCACGCTCGGTTCGTTTCTCACCAATGCACGCTCGGTTCGTTTCTCACCAATGCACCCTGGGTTCGTTTCTCACCAATGCACCATGCGCTCGTTTCTCACCAATGCACCCTGGGTTCGTTTCTCACCAATGCATCCTGGGTTCATTTCTCACCAATGAACCCTGGGCTCGTTTCTCACCAATGCACCCTGGGTTCGTTTCTCACAATGCATCCTGGGCTCGTTTCTCACCAATGCACCCTGGGCTCGTTTCTCACCAATGCATCCTGGGTTCGTTTCTCACCAATGCACCCTGGGTTCGCTTCTCACCAATGCACCCTGTGTTCGTTTCTCACCAATGCACCCTGGGTTCGTTTCTCACCAATGCATCCTGGGTTCGTTTCTCACCAATGCACCCTGCGTTCGTTTCTCACCAATGCACCCTCTCACCAATGCATCCTGGGTTCGTTTCTCACCAATGCATCCTGGGTTCGTTTCTCACCAATGCATCATGGGCTCGTTTCTCACCAATGCACCCTGGGCTCGTTTCTCACCAATGCATCCTGGGCTCGTTTCTCACCAATGCACCCTGGGTTCGTTTCTCACCAATGCACCCTGGGCTCGTTTCTCACCAATGCACCCTGGGTTCGATATTAAATATGTCCTTGGCAAATAAATGGTTGTGATATGTTATCATACCTTTTCCCGGTGCATTTGATACCAGACGGTTTGTACCATACTTCCTATTTTACCGCCAGAGGGAGGTTGTACCATACTGCCGAATTTTGGTGTCATGGGGCTTTTGGAACCATACTGCACTATTTTGCTGCTAAAGATAAACCATAGTGCCTATTTTGATGTTATTTTAGCTCGATTGCGAAACAAGTTCTTACAACTTGTATTATTCGCTCTCGAAACCTCATTCCTGATGGAACCCATCGCCACAATGAAAGAGAGAGAGAAGATGCAACGTGGAATGTTAATGCCTTGCCTAAGAAGGGCAGAATCGTAACGTCTCCAGCAGGACTCGAACTCCGGATTTTTCGCCCCTGAAGCGAACGCGTTACCACTGCGCTATCACGACTTCCACTGTGTCCGTGTTTGGTACAATAAGTATTCCGGTACCATAGTGCAGCTTTTACTGCTTAGATATTAAGTCACAAAATATTTAATAATACATTACATTATTCACACACCAAATTGCTAATCATAGAAAGAACCAGTCCTCTTGTTGCCATATATGTTGTATATACGTAAATAGGCAGAAGTGCATCCGCGGTCCATTCGAATGTAGTCCCAATGACTAATATAGTTAATTTGTCTTTTTGGTAAAAATGCATTTTCATGACAGGCAGTGTATTTTGAGAAATTATGTATTATTTGGCGGAGGAATACAGTGTGTAAACACAGTGACGTTATTCACAGGCGAGCACTGGTTATTTGAAACTTAAAATTTGAAATATTCTTGGTGTGTTTCAGGCTGATTTGAATACATCTTCAAAGTGGATGTGGTATCAGAAGAAATGAAAAATTGGAAATATAAATGAACAGACTGTATGTTTTTACTTTTTACTATGTATTTAATAGGCAATTTATGTGTTGTTTTACAAGCTTAGTTAACATTCACCGCAGTTACTGATGTTGGCTGCCGCTGTATGCAGACAGAATAGTTCAGAGTGTGTCGATGGATTTTCATGAATCTTTGTGGATTTGTGGAGGGTTGATCGAAGAAGTGATTCCATTTTGGAGGAAATAGGTCAAGGCTCCTGGTCCAATCACATTGATTTCTATAGTAAGCTGTGCATGTTGTAGCTCGAAACCAGGCATGCTAGCTCAACTTGAGCACTTACATATAACTTCATATGACCTTTCAAATTAGCCATGCCCGTGACCTTGCGGTTAGCATTTCATAATGTCAAATGTGATTTGTATGGAAAAATATGGAATAAGTGTCTTGGTTGTCATTACCGTTTTTGCATTATACACCAAGGACGCGTGTGTGTGTTTTACGTGTATTGAACGTCGCTACCGGTTGCCCATATGAGCGACGCCTCCTGAAGATATTTGTCAGTTTTAGATCAGTTGAAGCATCGCGCAATGATACAGACATGTGCAATATTGAAATATTGAATATTGAAATAATGACAACAAGCAGAAACACTTGTATTTACTATAGGCAATACATGCAATTATCAGTGCTGTGCTGTGTAAACTGCAGAGCAGTTATGTAGTTTCAAAGATATTGCTCAAAACACTAATCTTTAAACTTTATTTATTTTTAACAACTTCTTCTAATCATTCTCGTTGGCGCGTATGAAAGCTTAAAGGTGGTCATTCGTGTGGGAGAAAAATGGAGTACCCGGAGAAAACCCACCTGTCCGATCTGGCGATCACCGTACCATCTCACATGCTTCCTGATCCGCGGATTGAATCCGTGTTGCATTGGTGAGAGGCTAGCATGCTAACCACTGCGCTAATAGGACAAAACACTAGGACACGATGACATACATTTATACTAATATATCACAAACATCAGAGCTCATGGATTTTATAATACAAACGTGTGTTTATTAGTGTCACCCATATTGAAAGAACATCAGTACTTCCCGATTCCTATGCTTGTATGCTAGGCGCCATATTTGTAGGCAATCGGTAACCATTATTTAACTAGATGGCGGCTCACCAACCGGCCATATAAGAACGAACCCCTGGCGAGAACCGTTGACCTCCCGCTCCGGAGGCGGACACATTAACAACTATATATAAAATAACATCATATTTGCCTTCACCTTTTATTTGTATATATATTAAGCGTATATGTATGTACTAAACTTACAAACAATCACACTAACAGTTTAATGAAGTCCAGAATATAGAATATCACAGTCCTAAACCTAGATAATCACAATCCAGAACCTAGATGATCACAGTCCAGAACCTAGATGCTCACAGTCCAGAACCTAGATGATCACAGTCCAGAACCTAGATGATCACAGTCCGGAACCTAGATGTTCATAGTCCAGAACCTAGATCACCACAGTCCAGAACCTAAATGTTCATAGTCCATAACCTAGATGATCAGAGTCCATAACCTAGATGATCACAGTCCAGAACATACATGATCACAGTCCAGAACATAGATGATCACCACAGTCCGGAACCTAGATGATCACAACAGTCCGGAACATACATGATCAGAGTCCATAACCTAGATGATCACCACAGTCCGGAACCTAGATGATCACCACAGTCCGGAACCTAGATGATCAGAGTCCATAACCTAGATGATCACAGTCCAGAACATAGAGGATCACCACAGTCCGGAACCTAGATGATCAGAGTCCAGAACCTAGATGATCACAGTCCGGAACATACATGATCCCAGTCCAGAACCTAAATGATCACAGTCCAGAACATAGATGATCACAGTCCGGAACCTAGATATTCACAGTCCGGAACCTAGATGATCACAGTCCGGAACCTAGATGATCACAGTCCGGAACCTAGATGATCACAGTCCGGAACCTACATGATCACAGTCCAGAACCTAGATGATCACAGTCCGGAACCTACATGATCACAGTCCATAACCTAGCTGATCACAGTCCGGAACATACATGATCACTGTCCGGAACCTACATGATCACAGTCCAGAACTTAGATGATCACAGTCCGGAAACTAGATATTCACAGTCCGGAACCTAGATGATCACAGTCCATAACCTAGATGATCACAGTCCGGAACCTACATGATCACTGTCCGGAACCTAATGATCACAGTCCAGAACATAGATGATCACAGTCCGGAACCTAGATATTCACAGTCCGGAACCTAGATGATCACAGTCCGGAACCTAGATGATCACAGTCCAGAACCTAGATGTTCACAGTCCGGAACCTAGTTGATCACAGTCCAGAACCTAAATGATCACAGTCCGGAACCTAAATGATCACAGTCCGGAACCTAGATGATCACCACAGTCCGGAACCTAGATGATCACAGTCCAGAACCTAGATATTCACAGTCCGGAACCTAGATGATCACAGTCCAGAACCTAGATGATCATAGTCCAGAACCTAGATGTTCACAGTCCGGAACCTAGATGATCACAGTTCGGAACCTACATGATCACAGTCCGGAACCTAGATGATCTCAGTCCGGAACCTAGATGATCACAGTCCAGAACCTAGATGTTCACAGTCCGGAACCTAGATGATCACAGTCCAGAACCTAGATGTTCACAGTCCGAAACCTAGATGATCACAGTCCGGAACCTAGATGTTCACAGTCCGGAACCTAGATGATCACAATCCAGAACCTAGATGTTCACAGTCCGAAACCTAGATGATCACAGTCCGGAACTTAGATGATCACAGTCCAGAACCTAGATGTTCACAGTCCAGATCAGAGATGATCACAGTCCGGAACCAGATTGAACAATAGTTCCGAGAACCTAGGTTGTCTGTCAGTAGTGAAACATTATTCTTTACACGGGATGATGTGACCGATTGTAGGCACTATACGCAATAGTTTTATATTGATACTGGAGCCGATGACTGATGTGCATTTAGGTGTGTGTTTTACGTTTATTTATCGTCGCTACCGATTGCCCATATGAGCGATGCCTCCTGAAGAGATTAGTCATTTTTGATAGTGCAATGATACAGACAGAGACCTATTCCAGAGTCTCATATGGTTCCTTTACGTGCATGGTGTAAGCACAGATACGAGACCTCGGTTTAACGTCCCATCTGAAAGACTGGTAATTGTATTACGGTCAGACGGGGGATCGAACCTGCGATCCCCGGATTACCAGTCCAGCGTTTACGGGTACAGTTTCACGCTGTATAAAATTAGGCTGTCATGTTGATTTGCCATTACATACTATACTGTTCACACGATTTGACATTTTGTGTATATTCGGCCGTCTATTTAAATATTTCACAGTCGATTGACATGACGCACTGTAGTGTACATGTGTTCACACATGACCACACTGTGGCCCACCATTTGCTCTAGAATCAATATGAAATGTTATTGCCGCTGGTGCCGCCGATTGGTCACATTAATTATATTGACTAAATAACACAAATATATTGACTAAATAACACGATTATATTGACTAAATAACACAAATATATTGACTAAATAACACAATTATATTGACTAAATCACACAATTAATACAATCACAGCAGAAGTATACACACTCTCACTGAATGTCCTGGAAAACAATTGTAGCATAGAGAAGTGTTCTAAATGTTTGCAGGGTTCGCCCTGTCTGAATTGCTGTGCCACTTCTGTCGCCAATTCGAAACAACTGGAGTCAATATAGTTCATAGATCAATATTTGAAGACATATATTTGACAAAACATGTTGTGCCAAATATTTTCGCCAAATCACAGAATTTAGCGCCAGTATTTGTTTATTGTAGCAGTTGCGACACTGGCGACCGACAGCGGGAACACTGGTTTACACGCACATACTATCAGATATAGTAGACTGAAAACAATCATTGTAACATTAGGTTACAATGCCAAGTTTCGTAATATGTTTAATTGAGAGAAAACCACTAATCTGCAATTATAAACTCAACATCAGCATAAACATTCATGACGACATTTGTTTACTTTATTTTATATTTAAGTTTATTTAACGTCAGTTTACCAGTTCAACATCACCATTTCCTGAGCAGGCTCCAGCGCCTAACCAGTACTTTGTGCACCAACCTCCATAAGAACTGTCAACTTTTTCATATAAAAAGACGCGGTCTGAGCGGGGTTCGAACCCGTGACCAACAGAGATGATAGATTACAGTGGTATATAGGGCAGCAACATTAACCACTCGACCATGTGGACTATTTGTTTGCTCCCCTTTGTTTATTAAACTTTTGTTATTATTATTATTATACCAGATTTGTATAGCACTCTTTTCATACAGAAATGATACGTTCAAACGTGTTTAACATTAATTTAGCATAGTAAAACATTTTTACAACATATATTACAATAGTCAACAGTAAGGACAACATATATTAATATAAGTGCAAACTAATAATCTTTAATGATCTCCATTTACCTGAAAAGATGGGAGGAAAATACAAGGTACAAAAAAATAATAACACAAACTGTAAAGAATAATACTAAATCGAGTGTTAATTGAGGCGGATATTCTGTATGCGAGAGGTACTGTTCAAAGGAAGTATAGTTTCTAAAACGATATTTGAGCTCGATTGCGAAACAAGTTCTTACAACTGATATTAATCACGCTCGAGACCTCATTCCTGATGGAATCAATCGCCACGAGGGAGAGAGCGAAGAGGCAACGTTAAATTGAAATGCCTTGCCTAAGGGCACAATCGTAACGGCTCCAGCGGGGCTCAAACTCCAGGCCGTTTGCACCTGAAGCGAACGCACTACCACTGTACTATCACGACTTCCACAGTTGGACTTAATAATACTTAATAATCATTGAAACCACACACCCATCGTCAGATCAGCCAGTGCGTCACTGGAGACCCTACAACGTACCATTTGTGTTGTATATGTTTTATCATTATAGCTATAGCTCTATATATGACCAGAAAATAAATTGAAAACCATAATGTTGTCTCTTTCCGAGATATACAACATGTAATTAGCTTCCTCTATCTGAAACAATCAGTGTGCGTTTACGTTTAGTTATCGCCGCTACCGGTTGCCCATAATTATGAGCGACGCCTCCTGAAGAGATTAGTCATTTTAGATTTTTGGAAGATAGTGCAATGATACAGAAAGAGACCCATTCCAGAGCCTCCTCTGGTTCTTTTACGTGCACGGTGTAAAGCACCGACACGAGACCTCGGTTTAACGTCCCATCTGAAAGACTAGTTAATTTTATTAGAGTCAGACGGGGGATCGAACCTGCTATCCATGGATTAACAGTCCAGCGTGTTACCACTGGACTACAGATCCGTCTGTAACAATTATAATTTCTAGTTCTACTTTATACTGGCGAACAATCAATATCTGATTATGGCTTAGAGGCCCCTAAACTACCCAGAAAGAGAGGCATTGTGGAATTTAAGTTCATTGCTTATTTTTTTATTGCATTCATTCTGTATAATTATACAATGTTCCGAACAAAACAAATGAACACACTTGTATAAGTATGCACAGTATATACGAATTGTGTCATTGTTGTGCACAAGAATTGTCAATAAATGTTGAAGCAAATGGGTTCATTGCTTAAGGGCACACTCGTACCGGCTACCACTGAACGCGAACTCAGTGTTTGTCTTTCACAAACACACGTACCGGCTACCACTGAACGCGAACTCAGGGTTTGTCTTTCACAAACAAACGTATTATTGCAAGTTGTTTCAATAAACATGTTCCGTCAATATAAGTTGTTCTTACTCTCTATGAAGACAAATAAAAATATTGTCAATAATACGCCTAAACGAAATAGTTTATCCGAAATCCATTCAAGTTGCAATTAACTCAATGCACTGAAGCAGAAATAAACGGAAACTGGATGTTCGAAAAGGTGCACACCAACAATTCCAGGATAAGTCTTTAAAGCGACATTACATCTAAAAAAATGCCAATTTTGCACATAAATAGAATTGCTACTATAAATTCTTCCGAAGTAATTCGAACACTAACTTTTAATAATAAAAATAGTTTTTGCGTTCTGCAAAGTAGGATTTCATATTGCGGTTGTCTGTTTATTATTGGAGTCTATAGTATGTTCGTGCTACAATCGTTCAGAGATAATTTAAATGTGATTATTCTAAAAATAAATGTGTGCAGGCACAACAGGTGAGATATAATGGTAAATCTGCACCACAAATGTTATTCCGGATACAAACTCATGGATGTTGACCCTTTCACATTATTTTGGTCAACAAATTATGTTTATTAGAGAAAATGGTCAGATACAGTGGCAACTATTTGGAGGACAAAATACCACAATATAGGAAATTGCATTCTGTAGAAATTCGCCTTTTCACCGATGTAGTATCGCTTTAAGAACTTTCTTCTATGTTATTACTAAGTACATAATATTTTAAAAGCATACATGGCCTAAATAGTAATTGTTTAATTGTTATTATATGCAATACAATGTGTCTATGTAAGTAGGCTGTGCATATACATGTCTAGATAAATAACTAACAAACTAAAATACTTATATATACAACGGGGAAATAAGAAAACAAACAAAATATATGTCATTAGTCACACCGAATAGCACACATCCATTTCTCTAATATGACACACGCTGCTATAAGGATATACGAAGCAACAACAGACATAACTATATATAGAGAAGCGGTTAATATATTGACATGGCCAATCTACCAAGCTAAACGTTAACAAAACAGTATAAGCGAAAATAAGGAGGCGGTATTGCGATGCAATATACAGCTCACTATAAAGGAGGCGGTATTGTGATGCAATATACAGCTCCCAAAAAAGGAGGCGGTATTGTGTGCAATATACAGCTCACTATAAAGGAGGCGGTATTGTGATGCAATATACAGCTCCCCAAAAAGGAGGCGGTATTGTGATGCAATATACAGCTCCCAATAAAGGAAGCGGTATTGTGATGCAATATACAGCTCACTATAAAGGAGGCGGTATTGTGATGCAATATACAGCTCACTATAAAGGAGACGGTATTGTGATGCAATATACAGCTCCCAATAAAGGATGTGGTATTGTGATGCAATATACAGCTCCCAATAAAGGAGGCGGTATTGTGATGCAATATACAGCTCCCAATAAAGGAGGCGGTATTGTGATGCAATATACAGCTCCCAATAAAGGAGGCGGTATTGTGATGCAATATATAGCTCACTATAAAGGAGGCGGTATTGTGATGCAATATTCAGCTCCCAATAAAGGAGGTGGTATTGTGATGCAATATACAGCTCCCAATAAAGGAGGCGGTATTGCGATGCAATATACAGCTCACTATAAAGGAGGCGGTATAGTGATGCAATATACAGCTCCCAATAAAGGAGGCGGTATTGTGATGCAATATACAGCTCTCAATAAAGGAGGCGGTATTGTGATGCAATATACAGCTCACTATAAAGGAGGCGGTATTGTGATGCAATATACAGCTCCCAATAAAGGAGGCGGTATTGTGATGCAATATACAGCTCACTATAAAGGAAGTGGTATTGTGATGCAATATACAGCTCCCAATAAAGGAGGCGGTATTGTGATGCAATATACAGCTCCCAATAAAGGAGGCGGTATTGTGATGCAATATACAGCTCACTATAAGTTAAAGATATTGATCATTAACAGTAAGATAATGTCATAAACCGTAAAATAATTTCTTTATGACATTGACTTTACCATAGGTCAAGGTCACCGACATCATTAATGAAGTATTAAGATAACAGAGTTCAAGGTCACCAACATCATTAATAAAGTATTAACATATTAACAGAGTTCAAGGTCAAGATCAGCAAAATGAAAGCACTTTACAACAACAATATTTAATTGATCCAAAGCATGTGAACATTACACATTGGAGTCGAAATGTACCCATGCCATGAAATATGTAGGGAGGAACCCCGTGCGTTTGACCTCTGCATGTGACCTTGACCGTAGCTGTGTGCACCACCATGTCATTGTGAATATTTAAAAAACTGCTCAATTCATGTGAGAGTGGATACGAAATATAGGTTTAATCCTTTTATTCCCACCTGCTGTTGTCCAGTAGACATATATGTCATATGCATACAACTTAAAGTTATGACGAATGCACAAGTTCAAATTGAGTTTGTCCGCCACAAACGCGGTGGACAAAGTATTGTTGTTGGTGGTTACAGGTTCATGTTATGTATATATATGGTTGCTGTCTGTCTGCGTGCCTGTCCGTCCGTTTGAATGTATTTGATCTTAAACACTCTTAAACACATTATGTCTGTCTGCATGTCTATCCGTCCCACACCCGTTGTTACCTAAAGTTATATAAGTGGGAACAATAGGATTACACCGAAATATCCTCTCTATATATGCATGCTAAAAGTGATAAGTGGTGCTAATTTTACATTGAAGGAACATGTTCTGGGAAAAGGAAAATGTTCTGGGAAACCGTCCTTTGGATGTATTTGATCACATTGTTTGCTACGAGTATGAACATTGTCCTTTATTATTGCAATCTGTTGTTCGATCTACTTTCGTTCTTTTGGATTAAACTCATCCTAATTTACATAATAATCGAACTATAGTATGTACACTAGCTCGCATTCATTATGCAAACTCATCCTAATTTACATAATAATCGAACTATAGTATATATAATAGCTCGCATTCATTATGCAAACTCATCCTAATTTATATAATAATCGAACTATAGTATATAATAGCTAGTATATACAATAGCTCGCATTCATTATGCAACATCATCCTAATTTACGTCACTATGCAGTATCATTCTAATTTACCTCACGATGCAGTATCATTCTAATTTACTTCACTATGCAACATCATTCTAATTTACGTCACGATGCAACATCATTCTTATTTACGTCACGATGCAACATCATTCTAATCTACTTCACGATGCAACATCATCATAATTTACGTCACTATGCAACATCATCCTAATTTACGTCACGATGCAACATCATCATAATTTACGTCACGATGCAACATCATCCTAATTTACGTCACGATTCAACATCATCCTAATTTACTTCACGATGCAACATCATCATAATTTACGTCACCATGCAACATCATCATAATTTACGTCACGATGCAACATCATTCTAATTTACGTCACAATGCAACATCATCCTAATTAAACGTCACGCTGCAACAACATCCTAATTTACTTCACGATGCAACATCATCCTAATTTACGTCATGATGCAACATCATCATAATTTACGTCACGATGCAACATCATCCTAATTTACGTCACGATGCAACATCATCCTAATTTACTTCACGATGCAACATCATCCTAATTTACGTCACGATGCAACATCATCCTAATTTACTTCACGATGCAACATCATCATACTTTACTTCAAGATGCAACATCATCCTAATTTACGTCACTATGCAACATCATCATAATTTACGTCACGATGCAACATCATCCTAATTTACGTCACGATGCAACATCATCCTAATTTACTTCACGATGCAACATCATCCTGATTTACGTCACGATGCAACATCATCATAATTTACTTCACGATGCAACATCATTCTAATTTACGTCACGATGCAACATCATCATAATTTACGTCACGATGCAACATCATCATAATTTACGTCACGATGCAACATCATTCTAATTTACGTCACGATGCAACATCATTCTAATTTACGTCACGATGCAACATCATCCTAATTAAACGTCACACTGCAACAACATCCTAATTTACTTCACGATGCAACATCATCCTAATTTACGTCACGATGCAACATCATTCTAATTTACGTCACGATGCAACATCATCCTAATATACGTCACGATGCAACATCATCCTAATTTACGTCACGATGCAACATCATCCTAATTTACTTCACGATGCAACATCATCCTAATTTACTTCACGATGCAACATCATCCTAATTCGCTGCACGATGCGACATTATCCTACTTTACGTCACGATGCAACATCACCCTAATTTACGTCACGATGCAACATCATCCTAATTTACTTCACGATGCAACATCATCCTAATTTATTTCACGATGCAACATCATCATAATTTACTCCACGATGCAACATCATCATAATTTACGTCACGATGTAACATCATCATAATTTACGTCACGATGCAACATCATCATAATTTACGTCACGATGCAACATCATCATAATTTACGCCACGATGCAACATCATTATAATTTACGTCACGATGCAACATCATCCTAATTGAGATAATAATCGAACTATATTATATTCAACAGCTCGAGTTCGTTATGCAAAATAACCTCAATTTACTTCACTCTTTAACGTCATCTTAATCAATACAATAATAGCACAATAGTATATACAACAATTCCCATTTATTATGCAACATCATTGTAATTTACAAAATCATAGCACACTAGTATATACAACAATTTCCATTGATTATGCAACGTCATCCTAATCTACATAATCATAGCACACTAGTATATACAACAGCTCGCATTTCTTATGTAACATCATTGTAATTTACATAATATTCAAACTATATTTATTTTCACACAAGCTCATATTCATTATGCAACAGCATAGTAATTTACATAATAATCGCATTATAGTATACACACCAGCTCACATTCATTATGCAACATCTTCCTAAGTTACATAACCATCGCATTATTGCATTCACACCAGCTCACATTAATTATGCAACATAATCGTAATTTACATAATAATCATACAATAGTATTTACACAAGCTCATATTCATTATGCAACATCATCCTAATTTACATATTCACCATATGATAATATTCACACCAGCTCACATTCATTATGCAACATCATCCTAATTTACATATTCATCATATGATAATATTCACACCAGCACACATTCATTATACAACGTCATCTTACTTTAGTATAAACACAATAGTATTTTAATACATTGCCATAAAATACATCAATACCATAACTATCGTATTGTAGTAGGTACACCAACAGTGTTTCATCATCCTCATCTTCTTGCCACAGAAGGCACACATCAATATTTGCATCACAATACATCACCATAAAGGACATCATCAATATAATCACCCTACTGCTACACACACAAACACACACACGCACGCACACATACACAAACATGCACACTACTTTCGAGTCTTGTCGAGAAATTCGTGCGGCAACTGAGTCGATGGAAATTATCAATAATCAAACTGAAGAGGACAGGGAATTCGTTGACATTCAAGACGGACTGTCATTAATAGCATAAGAAGTAATAATAGATTGATAATTATTAGCTACCAGCTTGTCAATTATGGAACAGCAATGGTACTAAGTATGTCTGGACATGTTGAAGAGATTGAGAGGGTATTTGGCTAGACATTTTATAAACCAATATGGGGATACATATTTGTACAAACTATGACTAAATTCCCTCCAACGATTTTCAAGATATTTGCCCCGACGAACATAATTTAGCAATGCAACTGAGTGGAAATATCTCTGGAGCTGCTGATGGTATATAGAAACTGAGTGGACATATCTCTGGTGATGCTGCTGGTATATAGAAACTGATTGGAAATATATCTGGTGCTGCTGATAGTATATATACACTGAGTGGACATATCTCTGGTGCTGCTGATAGTATATAGACACTGAGTGGAAATATCTCTGGAGCTGCTGATGGTATATAGACACTGAGTTGAAATATCTCTGGTGCTGCTGATGGTATATAGAACGTGAGTGGAAATATCTCTGGTGCTGCTGATGGTATATATAAACTGAGTGGAAATATCTCTGGTGCTGCTGATGGTATATAGACACTGAGTGGAAATATCTCTGGAGCTGCTGATGGTAAATAGAAACGATCAGGTAAGATGCAAGCCAGCATGGTGGTACATATTTGTTCCAAACTATATATACATTCCTTGTAAACATTTCAAGATACTGGCTCAGACAAACACTGTTCAGCAATTGAAAGGTTGATTCGAGCATACCCGTTTGGGAGAGTTCACAACGTATCAAACCAAAGAAATACATTGGAAGGTATAGCAAATATGGACCGAATTTGAAATTGGTCACCATGTATTTCATAATGTTTGGAGTCAATTAATAATCATACAATATACATATTTTCTTATTGTTATTTAATGCATTTAACCGAAATGATTATACAGAAAAATAACGATCTGAAGAAAATATAACGAATAAAAAGATATGAATATTGGCGTTGTTTTGTTATTAGTTGCGCCAAATACTGTAAAACATCAGGTGAGCGATTAGGAATTTTGTTGAGTGGACATGTATTTCTATTTTACCATCTTTGTCAAAACGTTGTGAAAGACACGTGCAGAATAAGATTTAAATACTTTTAGATCAGTTCAATATACTTGGTTTTATAGAACTGGTCTCTCAACTGATATATATATATATATATATACTATAATTCCAAGACCTAGATGTGAAATATACAATAACTATTTAGGATACCCTGGTCCAGAGATATGGAATAGTCTAAAATTTGAAATTAATACGTCTGGGCGTTTAAATATTTTCATAACAAAATGGAAAGTAATGTTATAACAACTTTATACTGCGATATATGATTGTAAACCAATATACTGCTATATATGGTTGTAAACCAATATACTGCTATATATGATTGTAAACCAATATAGTGCTATATATGATTGTAAACCAATATACTGCTATATATGATTGTAAACCAATATACTGCTATATATGATTGTAAATCAATATGCAGATGTTGTTTTGTTTTTCAATTAAACTAGTTGTTTAAAATACCCATGCATAGTTAATTATGTAACTATGTAATTTTGCAACGGTGTTTGTGTATGTAGATTTATACTATGATGTTAATTTAAGAGGGCCCTAAGGAGGAATAGTTCAGAACTAATTATGGCACCCTCTATACATTAAGTAATATATCTAGCTATCTCTATATTTCCATGGTGATATATTCATAAACGAACATATTAACTGGTAGACAAGCTTTGCGTTTCATACTTGAAATGATCTCGTTAATATTCATTTCAAGAGCAGCTCATTATTTAAACAAACACGTATTGTCCAGGGTCTCATTTCATATGTATATTTTTAACATTTCCATCGAGTTTTGTTCATAAATTATGAAAAGAGGAAAGATTTAAGTCTTACCATGACTGTGCGTGTATCTTTTTCTCGTACCCTTTCCCCCCCTTTCATAGCTACTCCGACTGTACTACGTGCGTCTTTGCTGAACATCTCTGCATCTGATGTTATGTGTGCTCGCTTACGGAATTCGTTAAGAACATGTATTCTCTTGAGATAGTCTGGCTTTTTCTCCATTTTCTCACTTTCTATCATCAAGTCAATTATGTTCTGTCATCGACAAAGTATTGGGTCGCAATGCAATGTCCTTCAGTCGCTCATTGCAGCTTTTCACAACTAACATCATGTCTTCAATAGCATCACAAAGATCATCCAATTCGTTACCCATGCTCTCAAGTAGTTGTTCCTGATCTGGTACTCTCCCGGTTGCTTCATGATACTTTTTTTGCATATCTGCATACGTTTTCTGTACTTTGACCGTAACATATTCGAAAATATATGGCGTGTTGGCGTGTTTTTCCCAGTGACATCTATCAGGACAAACAGTACATTATCCATCGCTTCCCATAGCACAACAGTGAGCTTTTTGATCATCATTAGCATAAGCACAATTTTCATGACACGTGAAATGGCATTCAGTGCAGTTTGTGGTATGCATTCCTCTGGGCAATTCCTTTCTTTTCTGTTGTGTTTGCTCTACTTCATATGTAAAGTTTACATTATCTTTGATCAGGGATTTGTTTTCCTCAAATATTTTTATTTCTTGTTTCAACTGATCCACTTTAGCAAGGCCGGCGTTCAGTTGAGGTTGAAGGTTACGAACTGTGGCTTCCATGCGGAACCTTTCATCGAGGACATCCTTCGTAAGCTGAAGACTACGATTTTGGACTTGCTCAATGTGTTTGAAGAATTCCCTGAAACATTTTAGACCCATTTCCCAAAACATTGGTGACAAACTGGAACTGCTAGTATTCATGTTATTTGCAAATAAACCCGAATTGTTGAAGGTGAAACTTTTCCCAAATGGCAATCCTGATTCGGTCAATGCAGCAAGAACTGGAGGATCAATGCCGTCTGCAAAGGTCACAAGGGAGCAAATGTTTGACTCAATATCCTTTCCAAATAAAGACATTATAGATTGAAAAATGTACCTTTGAACAGAAGTGAGTCGGGCATCGGGAGCCTTAATCAGAAAACATACAGCATCAATACAAGATATACCTTTCGGTCCGGCATCAGAAAATAGTTGATGAATTTGTTCCACGATCTATTGATCTCTAGCTAGTCCACGTGTATCACCAAACCCTGGTGTATCTATTATATTTAAACGATAACGAAGGCGACTTCCATTTTCAGGATTGATTGAGTAGCAAGTGATCCATTCCGTTTGAGATAAAGCCTGTAAAAGGATTCAAATATAAGTAATTAACAAGCAAATTCGTTGAATTGGTATCCCCCACCGAATATGACCCTTTGTTAATTTTATAAAATGGCAAGATTAATTAAAAGTTTGATGACAGTCCATAAAGCGGTTACTTATGTCAAGTTTATTGAATTTGTAATCAATTAAAGTGCAATAACTCTAAGGACCCTCACTGTTACTGAGCTGATCACTGAGCTGGTGCGGACTAAAGTTATACATGTGCACTCTGAAGATAATACTTGATTGGAGTTTCATGAAATTCCACCCATTGCTTAAATTCTCATCCGAGATCCTTCAAATCGTCGGAGGTTAATTAATGTTGTTATTTATTGATATTGATTAGTTATATGAAAGTGTGCGAGAGAGAGTTACAAAAGAATGTCCTTATTTGTGGGACGGACACCGTTTGTGACGGATCTGTAGAAAGGCCGACAAATAACCCGATGCGTCGACCTAATACTTCATCTGTAGGGCTAGAGGATTTGCTAATAAGCACTCTATTGTGGAGATAATTCCACAGTAGACATAACATACAGCTACAGCCGGTGACGCTCTCTATTCTACATTTGTTGTACATTTTATATAGGTTAGATGATAATCGCCCAGGAAAGGTGTTGTTAGGTAAACTGCCCGCCGGCGATATAGCCCAAAATGGTGCTGATGCAGGCGTAAAACCCGAAATATAATAATAATAGATGGTAATCACCTGGTTTTTCAGTCTCTCCTTTTCATCTTGCTCCAAGTCAATTATGGTGAATCTAAATGGATCACTCCAGTTCACACCAAGATAGTAGTTAACAAAGCCATCAACTAGAGTGCTCTTTCCTGTTCCTGTGGCACCCACAAGCATAATTGTCTTTTCTTTGTCGATAATTCCCTGTGGTGAGCCTGTCGAACAATACAAGTCATAGTATATAAAAGTAAAGTGTATGTTTATTATAGTTTCACCCCTATTGAAAGGGCCAGTAATTTCTGACTTATGAGACACCTCTTATGGACATCAGTACTTCACGAATACTATCATTGAAGGTCAGGCGCCTAGTTGATAGGCAATCAGTAACCGTTATATTTAACTAACTGGCGGCTCACCAACCGGCCATATCAGAACGAGCCCCTGACGAGGTTCGAACCTTCGACCCCCCCTCTCCGTATATATGTTAATGAGTATCTTGCTGCTTTACAATTGTTATCAATAATATATATTGACAATGATCCAAAGTGGTGGTACTGGGGGGAACCTAGACTTAAATGTAATAACATCTCGCGCCGGGAATAAACTAGATTGCTACAACGTGATATGATCCTGTCAATGAAAGTGATCCTGGTTTCAGAGAAAGCAGTATCCTCACATAGTAGAAATACGTGTATATCGATATATAAATCATTAGTTTATTAAATGAAAATACTTCAATTACCTATTTCAAATTTCTTTGTTTTGGCCTTATCGTTCCTTGCATTTCGCGTTTCCGTTATAGGCAGGTCGAGCTTTGGCGGAGTTCCTTCTGCTACAATAGTTGCGAACCCAACAATTTTAGAAGCAGGCGACATAGCAGTCACGCATTCGTCACTCGGTGGACTGTATGGTCCCTCACCATCGTCATAAACAACTCAGACACGAAATATGAACTTAGTATTTGATTTCATGTCATCGAGTATTGCGGTAGCACGGGTATGTTCTTCTGGATGAAACTTCCACCTCCCTGAATTATCCACGTCCTTATAGCTTACCTGTAAATAAGTAAGTGCACTCAATACTTTTAGAGAGTAGCAAATCTAACTGAGTTTATCATCGTACGTAAGCAAATAATGAGGAAAAGAGAATAACATTGTTTGGACATAAACATTCTGCTAGCCTGGGTTCCAGTATGTCGATATTTCATTCTGCTAGCCTGGGTTCCAGTATGTCGATATTTCATTCTGCTAGCCTGGGTTCCAGTATGTCGATATTTCATTCTGCTAGCCTGGGTTCCAGTATGTTGATATTTCATTCTGCTAGCCTGGGTTCCAGTATATCGATATTTCATTCTGCTAGCCTGGGTTCCAGTATGTCGATATTTCATTCTGCTAGCCTGGGTTCCAGTATGTCGATATTTCATTCTGCTAGCCTGGGTTCCAGTATGTCGATATTTCATTCTGCTAGCCTGGGTTCCAGTATGTCGATATTTCATTCTGCTAGCCTGGGTTCCAGTATGTCGATATTTCATTCTGCTAGCCTGGGTTCCAGTATGTCGATTTTCATTCTGCTAGCCGGGTTCCAGTATGTCGATATTTCATTCTGCTAGCCTGGGTTCCAGTATGTCGATATTTCATTCTGCTAGCCTGGGTTCCAGTATGTCGATATTTCATTCTGCTAGCCTGGGTTCCAGTATGTCGATATTTCATTCTGCTAGCCGGGTTTCCAGTATGTCGATTTTCATCTGCTAGCCTGGGTTCCAGTATGTCGATATTTCATTCTGCTAGCCTGGGTTCCAGTATGTCGATATTTCATTCTGCTAGCCTGGGTTCCAGTATGTCGATATTTCATTCTGCTAGCCTGGGTTCCAGTATGTCGATATTTCATTCTGCTAGCCTGGGTTCCAGTATGTCGATATTTCATTAATTTACTACTGGCAAAATGACGTTGATATTATCAGAAACTCAACATGCCCAATTAATGGTCTCGGTATTTATATGACTGACAAGGCAAAATATATCAACGCCTGTTCCCATTCTAACATTATGCATGAGAGGTAATATGCAATTTGCATGATAGGTGATATGCATTCTGTCGATTGGCACTACATTTTGAACACACACTACTGTCAAGTGATATGTGATTTCCAAAGTGTCGATTAGTACTTTAATAAACTTATAAATGAGGCGCAACATGACGAAAGGACCATAACGAATCAACTATGGTTTGTCTTATCCCACGTGTGACCTCAACTTTGGCCTGATGTGTTTGTTTTCAGGTTTAATGTCATATCACCATGGTCAGAAGACAGTATTTGCAAAGCATTAATCGTAAATACCCGTTTGCTGAAATTCCCCAAACCCTCCAAATGGAACACTGGCCTGTAATTTGCAGTCGCAATCTTATTTAGGAACACATACTCTGAATTACACGCAACTGTATTTCATTTAATGCACCATAAATGGGATGCGTGGTGGCATTTTAAGAACATATATTAAGATTGCAAAACGTGAACAAAGGACTTAAGTAATGAAGTAATGAAGCCAACAACCAGGCAACATACATGAAATAACTGTCCAGAAAATATACAGCCTCCCAAGAGAATTTCGTGGAAAAAACCTCTATCACAATCTGCATCTTGATTTCCCATAAGATCCATATATATTCAAACTTAAAGTTACAGGTATGTATAGTTTACAATAGAATTTCGTCAAAGGTCGGCATACATGCTTATGTATGTGTGTATGTGGGGGGGGGGGTGGTAGATGAATATGACATGGTACCATGCTTAAACAAACATGAATGTAGTACTGCCATGCGATACAAAGTCCCTTACCACACGTCAATAATAATGTGGTGTGTGTATTCCTAAACAAACAGTGTAGTACTGCTATGCAATACAAAGTCCCTTACCACATGTCTATAATAATGTGGTTTGTGTATTCCTAAACAAACAGTGTAGTACTGCCATGCAATACAAAGTCCCTTACCACATGTCTATAATAATGTGGTTTGTGTATGCCTAATCAAACAGTGTAGTACTGCCATGCAATACAAAGTCCCTTACCACACGTCAATAATAATGTGGTATGTGTATACCTAAACAAACAGTATAGTACTGCCATGCAATACAAAGTCCCTTACCACATGTCAATAATAATGTTGTTTCTGTATGCCCAGGGCGTTCACTAGACTTTGAAACTCAAGAGTCAATGACCCTTGAGGTCAAAATCTCAAGAGTCAAACAGGAATTTTCAAGAGTCAAGCTGGAATTTTCAAGAGTCAAATATATGCATGTTGGTACTTTACGTACATGTACTTTTTGTAGGTTCGTGCTACCACTGTTAGCGAAGGGATGTTTCTTTTTAGCATCTCTACACCAAGTACAATACAACAGAATCTGATCATCAGTTTGTTTCATTTCCAGCCACTCAAATTCATTAAGCCACTCAGACCTGAATTTTCTTTTTACTTTAGACTTACGAGTGTCACAGTCTACTTTATGGCGTTTAGGTGTCCCAGGTTCACTATCACTCAGCTTACGTTTGCTGGGTGTGCCAATTCCGAAGTGACTAAGGCTTTTCTGAACCATATTTAAGATTTAATTTCTAAAACTGATACTCTTTAATTTTTTATCTCCGATCTGATTGAAAATATAACTAAGAATGATTTAGGAATATTCTCCAGAAAATGAAGGAATAATGTAGAAACAATGAAATGATTAATGGGTGGTGCACACAATGAATACCCCATAGAAATCTGTAACAAACAATAGCAAAAGTCATCATCAAACGATTCCGGCGTATAATTTCTATATCAGTGGCCCACTATAAGCTTCTCAAATAGCAGACAACTTATTATTGACAATACACGTGTTACAAAAACACCGTTTTATCTATGCCGATTGTACATTGACAATACACATAATGTCAACACCTACTTAAACTTCTCAGTTCTCATGATTAGCAGCACATATGATGGCAAACAACACAAACGGTAATTGGTTGTTTGCAAAACTTGCTAAAGGTGTTTATTGTGACAATCAATAATAATTGTCTTTTGATAAAAACTAATTTTTACCGGAAAAATACCGAGCCGTACAGGTATTAGAGAAACGTTATTAAAGATTTATTTCCCTTTGATACTAAAGTTTGGGTAAGCCGTTTTTCTCAACCACCCAACTGAATAATGACATCAACCACGCGTTTTGAACATAACCCTGGGCGGCGCAAGTGATGAAGGCGCGTTATGCGTGGTTGATACTATAATCTGATCGGCTGGTTGAGATAAAGATTTTACGTAAAGTTTGCCTAGACGCCATTAACTTTTGGCCGATTGTGAGTCTCTCGTAAATCACGATCGTGTTCATAACGAAATGCAGCAGACTTTTGATGAAAATAACTGCGTTTTATATATGAACGATTACGGTCTTCGACCTCGTAGACAGACATATTTTGATAATTACTCCGCTGAGAAAATATTTGATGACGCATGGCCGATCAACGCCCCGGGTCAAGTTGACTCTCAGGGCATTTTCACCAAGAGTCAAAAAGCGTCTTTATCAATTTTCGTGCGTCAAAACCCGGGAGCTCGGGTCAAATGAACGCCCTGGTATGCCTAAACTGAACACAATTGAAATACATGTGTGGATGAGGAAGTGTGTACATGGATATTGACACGTCCGAGTGTGACATTGACATTTGGAGTGGGGATATAACACGTCGTCTTCATATGAGGTATATAATCCCCTTATGCATGAGAACATTACAGAACGAGACCTATATATATACATCACTATTTGACATTTAGCCTTCAAGTGTGACTTTGACTTCTGACGTAGGGTCCCAGGTCTTGGATGCTACACCACATGTTGATATGGCGAACATGTGTGCGTAGTTATTTGAATAGTACACATGAATGACGAAAACTACAGTCCGAACATGAACTATACCAATAGATGATCATTAACCTCTAAGTGCAAGTATTAAATTAATGTACTCAGACTACTACTACTACTACTACTACTACTACTACTACTACTACTACTACTACTACTACTACTACTACAACCACCACCACCATTTCCACTACCATCACCATTACTACTACAACTACTACTATTACTAAGGCGACTGCGGATGATGTTGCTATTGTTACTGCTGTTACTACTACTACTACTACTACTACTACTACTACTACTACCACCACCACCACCACCACCACCACTACCACTACTACTACTCAAATGAATGACAAATATAGTGTGTTACGACAAAATGTTACCTGGTAGTAGGCATTGGCACCAAATACAGTCGAGGGATCCCATGATAGTGTCAGCGAGTCTGCTCGAATGTCAGAGGCAACTGGTTTTTCGGGAACATCCTTTACATCATTTACATAAAATGACAACGAAATGTTAGACAACACTAATGAAATGTAACAAGAGGGCCATGAAGATACTGAATCGCTCACGAGAGATGAAAAGCTGAAAGGGCTGTAACACATAATGTCCGCCTACGTGGTCGAGTGGTTAAGATCGCTGACGTGTATACCACTATAACCTATCATCACTGATGGTCAAGGATTCGAGCCCCGCTCAGATCGTGTCTCATTTATATGAGAGTTGGCAGTTTCTTATAGAAGTTGATGCACCAAGTATTGGTTAACCGCTGGAACCTGACCAGGAAAGGTGTTGTTCGGTAAACTGCATTTGGGTGATATAGCCGAAAATGGTGCTGATGAAGGCATAAAACCCGAATAAACTATAACACATATGTCATATGTAATACATGCAAACTATCAACACTTTGGACATTGTGGTTTCTTAGAAGACTATTTTAGAGAGATGTACTTTTTAAGTCTCTGTAAGCTATGTGAACCTCTACTAGACAATTATTACCCTAGTATCACCATTTGAGCAAACCTAGTGCGATGCCACGTGCAAAATGGAAAGTATCAAATGAATTTGAATGACTTACCGTGTGAGCCAATGTAAAGTATGTGACATACAGTGGGATAAATATAACCCCAGGACGACACACGTGAACACACGTAGTAGAGGTTCTCTAGGCATTGTGGTCTCTGAGATATTTAAAGAGTTGTACTAAACGTATGCATACATTGAAGTCTACAGGAACAATGTGACCTCTCACATCTTAGTAAGGGTCCATTAGGTGATGCCACATGCACCTTACAAAGCTCTGGACATTGTGGTTTCAGAGAAAATGAATGTTAATGTTTTAAATGATTATGAAATGATAAACCAATTGCCAAATACCAAAGATCTTGGAATAGTGGTTACTGATATGAAGCTATTTTTATTCAAACGTTATTCCAACTAGCATTGCCTAATGAATCTCGACTAAGTTTGCTCAAATTGTGATGATGACGTCATATTTGACCCCACTCACTGTAAGGGTCACATAATTTAAACTGACATACATCATTTCATAATCATTAAAATTTGAAGTAATAGTTTTACTCTATAAGTCTATGTAAACTATGTGACCCTATTGTCGGGCCAAATATGACAAAAGACTCACCATATGAGCAAACTTACAAGTGGTTCACTTGGTGGCGTTATATGCTAACTATTAAACATAATTTTTTTTTATGGGTATTGTGGTTTCTGAGAAGATTAATTTTAAAGAGTTGTACTATTGAAGTATATGTACACAATGGCACACGGTAGGGTCAATTATGACCCCGGGCTCACCATTTGAGCAAACCCAGTAGTTGTCCACTAGATGATTGAAATATTAATATTCTGGGCAATGTGGTATTATGTACACCAATGTAAATTATGTGGCCATAGAGTGAGGTCGAATTTGACCCCATGATCACCACGAATGATAACTAGTCCAATAGGTGACATGCAACATATCTATGCTCTGAGCATTGTGGGGGTTTGGGGATTATTTTATAGAATTTCACTATATATATTACGTGGATATTGGACCCCAGGGTCATTATTTGGGCAAACGTCAACTAGTTAATGCTACATGACAAATATTAACGATCTATGCATTATGGGTTATGAGGACGGTTTTTAAGGATTTACTATATAATTATATAGCAAATATGGCAAATCATTTACCCAGCCATTGGCAACAATCAATAGCAAGCATTTGAATACATTAATTTATATTTATCAACGTATCATATATTTCATAAAATACCTGCTCCGTGTGTGCTTCGGATGGACTGTCAACATGCATTCCCAGGTTCTCGGAGTGATGTGTTTCTTTCACGTCACTGATGCCGATGACGTCATGAGTTTTGGTTGCTTTTTGAAATGTATGCGCACGTGTGCATTCTTTACAGAGATTCTCGTTGCACAGTGTACAGTGATTGTCAGCTGGTATGTGTTTTTCAGCTTCCGAACATGGGTCACAAACCGTGGTTAGGTCCGTGTCAGGATCGTAAAGGACATGCACTTTTGTAGCTTTCTGTGTGCGATGTCTCGTACTGCATGCGTCACAAAGAAACTCCTTACAGTCTTTGCACCACTTAATGGCTGTTCTGGAGATATCAACACAAGAGCAAGGTTCACACACGTGACTTTTGTTGATCGCCGGTTGTTCCTTTAACTGGACCAACTAGTGTAGTTTCGTGGCTTTTTGGCTCATGTGTTGTTGTCCACATTGTTCACAAAGTCGTTCTTCGCAAATTTCGCAAAAAAGGTTTGCAGGTTCATATTTCTTAGCAAACATAGCTCACAGTTCAGAATTGATGATTGTTTTTCAACTACATCTTTTATCTGATGTGTTTTTGTTATCTTTTGCACTGTATGTCTTTGTACACAGGCATCGCATAACATTTCGTCACATTCTACGCAAACCTTTGCAGCAACAGACTCCAGGTTTTGATGTTTACACGGTTCACATAATGTGATAGAAGGTACAGCATGCGTTACATTATGCATCAATGCTACGTGTATTGGCACATGACTCTTCGTAAACTTACTCGCGCGGTGAACATATGTGCACTTTTCGCAAAGCAGCTCTTCACATTCTGTGCAGTATTTAGTTGCTATTGTATCTTTATTGATTATTTTACATGGTTCACACATTTTAAGTAGTTCATCCGACTGAGATGAATGCTCTTTCATCGATGCTATTTCAATCGGCATGTGCTTTCTAGTTGCTTTTCCCATCTTATGTGTGTTTGTACATTCACTACAAAGGTATTCTTCACATTCATCACAAAACATGACGGCTTCAATTAACTTCTCAATAGTTTCGCATGGTTCACATAGTTTTAAACCTCGCATTGTTTTCTGAAGCATAGTGATTGGCTTGTGCAATATCGTAGCTTTCCTTGATAGATGCCCAGCTAAACAGCCATCGCATAAATCTTCTTCACATTGTTCGCAGTAGTGTGTTGCTGAACTGCGTTTATCTATGAATTTGCAAGGGTCACACATTACTTCAGCTGTCATCTTATTCTCTATTAAGCGCGTTTTCCTGGAAATATGATACATATGCAAACATTCAGTACTACCGGTATTGAAGGGAAAGTATTTGGTTTAAACATATTTATTCCACTATATGCATTCACAAAAAATACATGCACACAAAATCAAAGAATAGGAAAGGATCAAAACGGAAGCAGAGCTTATATAGTTTCTCTCCTGGACAGTCTTTCGTCTTCATCTACATATGAATACAATGAATTGTCGTAAAAGACATGTTTATTTCAATAGAATGATGTAACAACACATTGAAAGTCGTGATAGCGCAGTGGTAGCGTTCGAAAAGTCCGCAGTTCGAGCCCCACTGGAGCCATTACGAGTGTGCCCCTAGGCAAGGCATTTAAATTCAACGTTGCCTCTTCTCTCCCCCTCTTGGAGATGAATTCCATCAGGAATAAGGTCTCGAGAGTGATAAATATAACTTTTTTCGCAATTGAGCTAAAATTTGTATAAACTAACAACACATTTGGAGGTATACCAAAAGCTGGTAGCTCCGCGTGAAAGACATGAAAATAGTATATATTGTAACTGATAGACATTAGTGAATGAATGACACTGTATCGCATATTTGAATGGTGCATGCTATTGCATCTTAGCCCCGAGGAAGCTCATTTTAAGAGAGCCAATGAAGAAAGAGGAAGCAAGGAAGTCACCAAAGTACAATTTGTAGCCCAGGAAATTATGTAAAAAAAATAACATTTGTAGGCCAGAAAAGAATGTCCAAAAAAAAAGAGTTCATACAGTGTTCACGACAATATTCTTTGATTTGACCGTCTTGTCAGGTATTTTGATTAACGACATGAAACCATATTTCATCAAAAATAAATAGACTTGCTAGTGCATACACGATAACTATTGACGGACGGACGGACATACAGACAGACCAACATTGAACAGTTATGGGCTTTTTTATTATGAGCTTTATTTCTGTTCAAACTTGTGAGCTTACATAAAAATTGCTGAAAATTAGTATCTATGGGCTTTTAAAGCGTCTAAATGTTGCGAGCTTTTCTATTTATAGCTTTTAAAGTGTCTAAATGTTGCGAGCTTTTCTAGTCTATGTTTTACGAGTTAGTTATCAAATTGATAACTTATATTCTTTCACATATTATTATGAACCTTATAATAAAGAACGTAGGTAAGCTGGAATGCAAAACAAACATCTCTATTATAACATCGATCTCTTTATAAGTAGGTCAGTGTCCTATGTCACAATCTACAGTAATATATTCTTCATTGGACTTTAAATTTATTATATGCACCAATAATACTTGAACATGATTACGTTCACATAATGCCTGCACCAACAATACTTGAACATGATTACGTTCACATAATGCCTGCACCAACAATACTTGAACATGATTACGTTCACATAATGCCTGCACCAACAATACTTGAACATGATTACGTTCACATAATGCCTGCACCAACAATACTTGGAACATGATTACGTTCACATAATGCCTGCACCAACAATACTTGGAACATGATTACGTTCACATAATGCCTGCACCAACAATACTTGGAACATGATTACGTTCACATAATGCCTGCACCAACAATACTTGAACATGATTACGTTCACATAATGCCTGCACCAACAATACTTGGAACATGATTACGTTCACATAATGCCTGCACCAACAATACTTGGAACATGATTACGGTCACATAATGCCTGCACCAACAATACTTGGAACATGATTACATTCACATAATGCCTAAGACTGTGTGCCTCATACAACATGGATCAATTAATGTCCACACAATACTTGGACCGCTTGCCTCATAAAGTATGAATTAAATGTCCACACAATACATGGACCGTTTGCCTCATAAAGTATGAATTAAATTTCCACATTGTTGGACCGTTTATTTCATTTGTAATGCATAGATTTCCTTGTATATTGTACTGCTAAAAATACCGTTGTAACCTTTTCAAGAATAACGTCAACTACTGCTCTGCAATAAGTCAAACGGGTCAATTTCCGTGGATGATGTTGAAATTTAGGCTGTTTCACTACCAAATCTTTCATCAATTAACTGAATAAATATTTGCAACTAGAGTACGACTTTTCTGCAACTGCATATACTTAGAAGTGTTGAGGATATCAGTTGTTTTCAGTGTATGACGAAATTGTATTAACCCTTAAACCGCTGAATAAATTGTGATCCCTTGTGCAAAAAATATAGAGCCAGATCAGCTGGTGAGCAACTACTCGCCTTCAGATCAGACTCTATGTTGCTTGCTATTCGGCCCAGTCTTTTTGGGGTCATTATCCAAATAGCAAACAGCATAGAGCCTGATCAGCACTGCGAGGTACTAGCTGGCCGATCTGGCTTTATGCTGTTTGCACAAGTGACTTTTGTCGTTTTACGCACTTTAAGGGTTAATTAGTAAAAGTGAAATTATTACCAGTGGTTTGCCATCAATATCTTAACCCTTAAAGCAGTGAATAAATTGTGACAACATAGAGCCAGAACAGCTTGATTGCTCTTCGGCAGTGCTTTTGGGATCATTATCCAAATAGCAAACAGCATAGAGCCTGATCAGCTGATTGTTCTGTGCCGGCTTATCTGGCTCTATGCTGTTTACAGACGTTTGTTGTGCTCAGCACTTATTAGCATCACATGTTTCAAAGGCAAATTTATCTGGAATATTTGTCGTTTGTACCTGTTCTAAGTCCGCACTCAAAATAAAGTAAATAAATATGGCTTGTTTCATTATTTTAATTTTTTTATCAATCACAATATTTTACTATAAACAGATATGGCAGGGTGTTTAGATAACAAGAGTTTCGACTGAAGAAAGAAAACTAAAACTACTATCACTGTTTAATACTTACCGGGTGGTTCTGTTTAATAGTTATTAACTGTGTATGTTTAATCATTGCATTTTTAAAACAGACAAATCTAACCAAAGGTCGTTGCGCAACACAAATAAAAGGTTAAAATGAGCATCCTTTATTCTGAATTATAAGATTTAAAGACATTTGCAACCAGCATAGAGCCAGATCAGCAGACTCAATGCTCGTTAAATCAGGCTCTTTGCCGTTTGCTATTCACACAGCAATGCTACAAGTGTTAGATTAAAGTTTGCGGAAAAGTGCTCTCATTTCTTTATTAGTCGTCCTTACACTGAAATATCCATGTGATGTAGAACAGCACAATATGAAACGATTCCTTCAAAATGATTGGTACTGGTCCAAGGATCTCTATGGCAATGCCATGTAGCCTAACTCAGTCCAAACGTTTGTGTATTTCTACCTTGTTTTGTGTAAAACATGACCAATCATAGATGCGATGTTCAAGCTACATTGCTCTAAAGCAGTCATGCTAGTCCTATCGTCCTTGACTTGACGTATACACTTACGGTTTCTGTAAAGTTCTCAAATATTGCCTCAAGTCCGTACTCAAACAACAACTTATCTGCTCCACTAATAGTAAAATGTTAAATAATAACACTTCATCATATTGTTTATTTTCTTTTTTATTGTTTCCCATCGGCGATTATGTATGGTTCCACCACACTCGCGACTTCTTGCTATTGCCTCGAAGCACTCCGTCCGAGTGGGGCAGGGCATGTTCTAGTCGTGGTTTTATTTGAAATAATCAGGGAAATATATCCGAAGCTCCCTCTCCTCTTCCTCTGACCATGTTACCCGTGTGCCTATTAAAACAAAAGATAATTGGTGGAAGGTTATTTTGCAACATTCATGGCATTACTTGAAAGTTGAGTTCTACATATTTTCTACAAGTGGAATTGTTGGCTCATTTTACATAATTCAACTAACCACACTGATTTTTAAAAGTTATTTCAGTTTCCAGGTATAAAATGACATGTTCCTATCTCTCTATTCCAAGTAGAAGTGAAAATGATCAAACTGACAAGATTTAGTCAAGTTTATCAACATGTATATTGAAAACCAAACTTTGTATGGAAAGAATGAGTTAAGATTAGGCTTCGGGGGGGGGGGGGGCATTAAGCATAATACAATCATAGATACACGGGGGAGGATAAAGCATACAATCATAGATACACGGGGGGTGGGGGATAAAGCATACATTCAATCATAGATACACGGGGGGTGGGGATAAAGCATACAATCATAGATACACGGGGGGATAAAGCATACATCATAGATATACGGGGGGTGGGGGGCATAAAGCATACAATCATAGATACACGGGGGTGGGGGATAAAGCATACCATCATAGATACACTGGGGAGGGGGCATAAAGCATACAATACAATCATAGATACACAGGGGGTGGGGCATAAAGCATACAATCATAGTACACAGGGGGGGCATAAAGCATACAATACAATCATAGATACACAGGGGGGCATAAAGCATACAATACAATCATAGATACACAGGGGGGGGCATAAAGCATACAATACAATCATAGATACACAGGGGGGGGGCATAAAGCATACAATCATAGATACACAGGGGGTGGGGGCATAAAGCATACAATACAATCATAGATACACAGGGGGGGCATAAATCATAGATACACGGGGGGGGGGCATAAAGCATACAATACAATCATAGATACACAGGGGGGGGCATAAAGCATACAATACAATCATAGATACACAGGGGGGGCATAAAGCATACAATACAATCATAGATACACAGGGGGGGGGGCATAAATACAATCATAGATACACAGGGGGGGGGCATAAAGCATACAATACAATCATAGATACACAGGGGGGGGGCATAAAGCATACAATACAATCATAGATACACAGGGGGGGGGCATAAAGCATACAATACAATCATAGATACACAGGGGGGGGGCATAAAGCATACAATAATCATAGATACACGGGGGGGGCATAAAGCATACATATCATAGATACACAGGGGGGGGGGCATAAAGCATACAATACAATCATAGATACACAGGGGGGGGGCATAAAGCATACAATACAATCATAGATACACAGGGGGGGGGCATAAAGCATACAATACAATCATAGATACACACTAATAGTATGCCATACAGAATGAAGCACACAACCCTTTTTGATTAAGCTTATCAATCACGTGTAGAAGGAACAAACACAGGACCCGCAGGCCACATAAATTGCTCTGAAACGAGCCATGGAATATTTTGGCAAATTGGAGTTTAAGAACATAACTTACTCTTTTGTTTCTTCCGAGTCTGCAGAATGTCGACACCATCATCATTGTGGAAGTCGTTGGCAAGAAAATCTGAAATGAAAAGCACGAAAATATACATAAAACGATCAGGAAGATTGATTGGCTGGGTTTGTGTTTAATGCCATTTCTCAACAGTATTTCAGTTACATAATTATGGCGGTCAGTTACCCCAGCATGTGTTCCTGGCAACGTCCGGTACTAACCAGTTCATTGCAAGTAACTGACAAACTTCCCCACATCAAACAACGAGGGGTACGATAAATAATTTTGCACACCATGTCTTTGGTTAAATCAACACAAAGAAGGTGACCAGCATGGAGATCAAACTGACAATCCCAGGAATACGAATCCTGTGCTCTACCTACTGAGACGGTTAACTATACTATAACCATTATAGCACATGCTAAACATATAATACCCCATTACAGGAGTAAGTTCGGCTATTATTTTGTTAAATTAGTTGTTCAGTCTAAACACCTTGCAGTAAATGGTTAACTGACAGAACATTGCTGTGACCACGAGCATAAAGCCGCAACCATGTGATAATGACATTTATCAGTATTTACTCAAATTACACCAAGATAAGACACCTACCGTCACCTTCAGGTACAGGGTCCACAGCAGTTTGAACATCATCAACAGCTTGAGCAGAAACTACAGGACCATCAGTTGCCTCTTGTGCACGGAGAATATCTAATAGAGACATAAATAATTTATATAGAAGTGCATCAAAATCAGAACTGTTTTATAAAGATATTAATGAGACAAATTATATGAAATGTTACTCCACTCGACCGTTATTTGGTTTTATTATATGCTTTTCGATAGATTATAGAGATTTAGTTAGAAATTACTGATATTTTCACCGCCAAAGCAGTGAAATTAATTTTTTTAAAGCTTGTTTTAAGTAGACCGAGAGCTGTCGACATCAAAAACGGCACAGATTAAAGATGTTTCGTGCAATGTTTATAACGGAAATGTCCAAGAAACACGTTGCTAAGCACATAATAACAGAAAAATGGTATTTTTTAATGTATTATCGATTTTATTTCATCTTGTGAATTGTAAAAGATATTGTCATTCATGGTTGTGCAACTCGTGAAAGTATTGCTTTTACAGCTCACTCGATGAAATAAAAAGTGATAATACAATAAAAAACACAAATATCCTCTATATCGTGTACATTTAAATCAACTACTATGCATAAATTCTCTAGATACCAATTGTGCATGTACCATACTAAACAGATTAAACCCATAGCGAGCCCCTACTAGGAACAATATGTGGTGCTGCATGGTGAAATAGTCTAAAGTGCTCACTGCAGACTAGTCAACATCGGATTATGAGCATCATGAACTAGACCTACCACCGACTGCCATTGTTTCCTGAACAAGAAACTATAATATTATCTGTATTATTGCTTAATGCTGCTGGTCCCAGGAAGTGGACTCTAGTGATAGCCTGATAACATAATAAGCTCCTAGCTTTTGTCACAATCAAACTTAATACAGTTTACAAACATAATTAAATAAATTAGTATGGACCGACTGAATTATGCAGGCCAAAACATGAAATTTCAAATACATAGTAAAAATGATTCCCTTCTTGCACCAACATCAGCTTAGCGATATCCAGACCTTCTATCAGGCCGGACGTTGCCCTGTAGTACTGCTCATGTACTTTCCTCGTGTGTCCAAGATGACGGCATAACCACTTCATTCCGTGGTCTTAAAGACCAGTCACCTGAAAATCCCGAAATCATTATAAATTAGCTCTCCATACCACTATTGGTCACAAAAATAAGCAGATATTTAAGGACCTCAACAATCACTTGGGTCTATTACATACCGGTAATTATTTTTGTTAATGTTAAAATGGTACCCAACGAAGAATAAACATAATAACATAAATATAACTTAATTTAAGCATAGAAATGATTAATAATTGTATAAATTATGTGGGGACGGACATTACGGGGACGGACATTACAGAATGTTTTTGGTATATGTATTTATTTTTTATTTAATACAATGCAACTTAAAAACTCCAACTGAAATGATGATACAACGTGTATAGGTGTCACATAAAATCTTTCATTATACATTCATGTATCTCAGGGAAGAAATAACATTTCATGATTTTTGGCACAAATCTAAAATTAGACATATATTTTGATTTAAAAAAATACCATACAAACTATGTAGCAAAACACACTTTATTTCCTTTTATTGACTAATTTACTTTATAAAAATGTATCAAGTATTTAATTCTTAATATGTTTTGATGAAATTAATTACATAATGGAAACATGGTAAACAGTATTTTAGAAAATAATTTCAAAATGGGACAACATATCTCACGAAACGTTCGGACACACCAACAACATAGCAAACAAATACTTTGAGAAATTATGTTTTGTTATTCAAATATGTTTTATATGTTTGGAGAACTGAGCTTATACAGGCATTTGTTCTGCATTTGGCCCATTTACTGTGCACAACTAGCTTGTATATCTTGGTAATCTAGTACACACCCATGCACATTTACTTCCCAAAGAGATGTATATATTATGTACCGGACATGTTGATAATGGAGTTTTTTAACTCGCAGTTTCTAACTTCAAATATTTTTGTCTTAAAAATCAATTAGCTTTAAATTACTACCAAACTATCCTTATCTGTTGGCTCTGAACAAATATTCAACAAAAGAACATTCTAAATTTAAAATATTTACTCAATCCCTTTTCTTCCCAAGGTTTGCTTGGAAAGGACTCTAGTTCTCCATATTGTACAGTTACTCTAAAACAAAATTGTTGTTCGGACATGCATTACATTAAAAATTGTTGAGAGCTTAAGATAATCTGAAAATTAGTGGCTTCATTGTAAGAGGGAGGGTGTGCGGGGTAATTAAATTACAGAATAATTCTATGCTATTCCTAAAATCATGCCCCAGATTTCACAAATGATTACTATATAATTTATGATAGTCTTAATAGTCAATTGATACAATATTGGAGAGGACTACAATAAGCTTAAAGCTTCCAGTATAATACCATTTGTATGTATGTATATTTGGAAAATAATATTTTCATGATGAATAATCGAATTTAATAAATATGTTTTAAAACAAATACAATCTAGAACACTTACACAGCATCGTCAGCTTTACAGAACACCTCCACCAGGCCACCTGGCTCAATGTTCAGGACTTGCACTGGCCATCTCATGTTAGATGGAGTGCCTTTTAATTTGGCAAAAACCCACTCATCCATAATGGTATCTGAAATATAATTTTTTTTTTAAAAGTTTGAAATGCAGCATCAAAAATATGATTGAATAGCATTGAATAATGTATTCCTGTCCTGAATTCAGCATCCAATTTTTTTAAAAGTGACTTTTTACATGTATATATTTACCGTACATTATAACCAGGGCTACATGGTAAGCTTGGGGGGGACCGTACATTATAACCAGGGCTACAGGGTAAGCTTGGGGGGACCGTACATTATAACCAGGGCTACAGGGTAAGCTTGGGGGGACCGTACATTATAACCAGGGCTACAGGTAAGCTTGGGGGGACTGTACATTATAACCAGGGCTACAGGTAAGCTTGGGGGACCGTACATTATAACCAGGGCAAGCTTGGGGAGGGGGCATACATTATAACCAGGGCTACAGGGTAAGCTTGGGGGGACTGTACATTATAACCAGGGCTACAGGTAAGCTTGGGGGGACCGTACATTATAACCAGGGCAAGCTTGGGGAGGGGGGCATACATTATAACCAGGGCTACAGGTAAGCTTGGGGGGACTGTACATTATAACCAGGGCTACAGGTAAGCTTGGGGGGACCGTACATTATAACCAGGGCAAGCTTGGGGAGGGGGGCATACATTATAACCAGGGCTACAGGGTAAGCTTGGGCGAGGAATTGGTAAATACCCCATAATATTATTTTAATTGGGTATTAGAACTGTTTCCTGTCCGATATATGGGAAAATCAAAACATGCTACATGTACCCATAGCCCCTATAAGACAAAGAATTTTAGATATGTATAAACAAAGTTGGTATGCCAGCAAATTATAGTTAACAATATCTAGACAGAATAGTTGAACATAAATATAGATATGCCCTTACTAGACTCAGAATAAGTTCACACAAATTAGCCATCGAAACAGGAAGATATTTAAATAGATAGAAACAATAGGAAATGTTAAATTGTAATATTATGAACCAAGTAGAATCAGAATACCATTTTATCTTAGTTAGTCCCAAATATAGACAGTTAAGATCACAATATTTCAAACCTTATTTTTGGAAATGGCCAACATCAAATAAATACACAACATTAATGAATCAAACATCGGAACAGTCATTAGTCAACTTAGCAAAATTTACAGAATGCGAACACAACAAACGTAATAAACAGTCAGACATTTAGTTTCTTTTTCCATTTACACTTGAATAACTCTTCTGTAAAATCTACATTATGTCCTCATTGTCCTGTATTTACTATGTATGTACGTATGTATTTATGCATAATTATGCTTTGCTCTTAGCATGTATATGCTTTATGCAATAAGCAAGTTGATGGAAAGAGGTAGCCATATAAGCAAGTTGCTTTCTCCTCAATCCTACATGTATTTTCTTATTGTGATCATTATAGTATGTATATTCATTGAAATAAAATATTGTTTAAACTAAACTAAATATATAGTTCGAATGAAATATTAAAATTAAATTATAAAGAATTTAAGAAATAGTTTCAACTCATTTTGAACATTTTCAACTTTTAAGAGTTACATTACAAGCCCAACATTTATGGGTTACGAGTCCAACATTTATGGGTTACATGTCTGCAATTTATGAGGTACATTACGAGTCCAACATTTATGGGTTACAAGTCAGCAATTTATGAGGCACATTACGAGTCCAACATTTAGAGTGGTGGAACCTATGCTCGGCGTAAATCCTACATATCATGGCCTATAAAAAAAGTTAAATGCACTTGCCGTATATTATTATTTTCTTAAGTCGTGAACACAACTTTCATAAAATTGTTGTTGAAATTTTTAGCTTCATTACTTGACCATGCGCCTCAATACAGCTATCGCAACGACACCTGTTTCAATGGGGAACTAGATACTTTAGGGCACCTATGCACGGCGTACATGAATTTTTTTATTTATGCATGGGTAAATGCTGAATATATTATTTTGACTTAGTAACATCAATAACTAACAATATTACAACTAATAAGAAACTTTTTTCTGGTTATTTGTACATTTCCCCCCCAATCCGGATAGCCACCTGAAATGTTCATAAACAGCACATTTTGGTGGGAAAAAAGTTCCCAATAAGTTGTCTTGGCTATTCGGCTACTGAACCAGTCATGTGACAGTTGCATTAGGCTACCGGTACGCACAACGGAATGTTATTGAACCATGCTTCACCTCTGTTAGCGAAAATAGATTAAAACTATTTAAATATTTAAAATACGGATGTAAATGGAAAAAATACGCCGAGCATAGGAATACGCCGAGCATAGGTTCCACCACTCTATGGGTTACGAGTCCAACATTTATCGGTTACAAGCCAGCAATTTATGAGGTACATTACGAGTCCAACATTTATGGGTTACGAGTCCAACATTTATGGGTTACGAGTCCAACATTTATGAGGTACATTACGAATCCAACATTTATGGGTTACAGGTCAGCAATTTATGAGGCACATTACGAGTCCAACATTTAGAATGGTGGAACCTATGCTCGGCATAAATCCTACATATCATGGCCTATAAAAAAAGTTAACTGCACTTGCCGTATATTATTATTTTCTAAAGTCGTGAACACAACTTTCATAAAATTACGCCGAGGATAGGAATACGCCGAGCATAGGTTCCACCACTCTATGGGTTACGAGTCCAACATGTATGGGTTACAAGTCAGCAATTTATGAGGTACATTACGAGTCCAACATTTATGGGTTACTAGTCCAACATTTATGAGGTACATTACGAGTCCAACATTTATGGGTTACGAGTCCAACATTTATGGGTTACAAGTCCAACATTTATGAGCTACATTACGATTCCAACATTTATGGGTTACGAGTCCAACATTTATGGGTTAAAAGTCCAACATTTACAGGTTACATTACAATGTCTACAATATAAACGTTCTGAAATTTCGAAATATTCAACACATCTAAGTTCAACATTTATTAGTAATTTGTCCAACATTGACGAGTGCAGTGAAGAGACTGAGTCTTAAACGAATTGTTTATTGTACTTAATTAGTATTGGCATTACATATGGCATTATTAACCACCCACCGGGATTGTAACAGGACATTAACCACCCATTTCATAAAGATACAAGCACTGACATTGTAACATGACATTAACCACACATCCCATAAAGATACAAGCACTGGCATTGTAACATGACATTAGCCACCCATCTCATAAAGATACAAGCACCGGGATTGTAACATGACATTAACCACACATCTTGTAAAGATACAAGCACCGGCATTGTAACAGGACATTAACCACCCATTTCATAAAGATACAAGCACCAGCATTGTAACATGACATTAGCCACCCATCTCATAAAGATACAAGCACCAGCATTGTAACATGACATTAGCCACCCATCTCATAAAGATACAAGCACCAGCATTGTAACATGACATTAGCCACCCATCTCATAAAGATACAAGCACCGGGATTGTAACATGACATTAACCACACATCTTGTAAAGATACAAGCACCGGCATTGTAACATGACATTAACCACACATCTTGTAAAGATACAAGCACCGGCATTGTAACATGACATTAACCACACATCTTGTAAAAATACAAGCACCGGCATTGTAACATGACATTAGCCACCCATCTCATAAAGATACAAGCACCGGCATTGTAACATGACAATAACCACACATCTGGTAAAGATACAAGCACCAGGATTTAACATGACAATAACCACACATCTTGTAAAGATACAAGCACCGGCATTGTAACATGACATTAATTATTAACCACCCATCTCATAAAGATACAAGCACCGGCATTGTAACATGCCATTAGCCACCCATCTCGTAAAGATACAAGCACCGGGATTGTAACATGACATTAACCACACATCTCGTAAAGATACAAGCACCGGGATTGTAACATGACATTAACCACACATCTCGTAAAGATACAAGCACCAGGATTTAACATGACAATAACCACACATCTCGTAAAGATACAAGCACTGGGATTGTAACTTGACATTAACCAAAGAAGACTTAAGAAATAATAATATACGGCAAGTGCAATTAACATTTTATACTGGTCATTATATGTGGGATTTACGCCGAGCATGGGTTCCACCACTCTACATACAAATGAGTATGAGTTTACCAAAATGGGTACCAGTCGACTTGGGTACGAGTTGACAAGGAAGCATTTAATAATAGTCCTATTTTTTTTATTAATAAACATTGAACAGCATTAAATTATGTATGTATGTTCCTTTTAATGTCAAACCCCTCGCGGGGACTTAGACATGTTTTCCTGGGCAGGCTTAGCTGACCTAAGCGATTAACCAGTACTAACCAGTGGCATCCGTGGTCCAGTGGTAGAGAGTCGGATTTGGAATCGATCGTTCCGGGTTCGATACTCGGTCAGGACAAGTATGTAGTGTCATTGAGCAAGGCACCTCACACACATTGCTTAGTACTGATTAACTACTTAGGTCGGCTAAGCTTGCCTAGGAAAACATGTCTACGTCCCCGTAAGGGGTTTGACATTAATGGAACATACTTACATACATAGTACATATAGCAACCACCACGCATCTTTACTGCGCATTATTGCGCAATCGGTGTTCCGATAAAACACTGACCCCAAAATATGTCCTGTGTATTACGGTCTTGTATGAACAGAGCAAAGGCTTTCCAATTGAAATATTTGCATAAGTGGGAGGAGATATGACCAAATATGGCGTATATGCCCATTTGGCTGTTACACAGTATATATTTACAGTTCAAAACCGAAAGCGAAAATTTCAAATATCGTAAATTTGTCCAAAACGGCCATATACGCTAATGAAATTGGTATTTTATGATAGATATATCAGTATTCTTTTCATTCTGGGCACTTCCAAGAATGTAATTTGACGTATATCCTGTTTATTTGGCTTGCATCCGAGTGACATGACAAGTCTCACCGGACAAGGGAAGTAATCAAACTTGAATCGTAATTCATGCAGAGTAAAAAAAAACATTAAAATATTGCAAAGTGTGTCCTTCTCTCAAGCTCGATTGAGGTATAAATAGATACGGTATTGTGGTTTGGAATAAATGCAAATATGCATTTGCGCTGAATGAAGATTAATTAGCTTGTATTTGCAATTTTCTAAAATCAAAATGGCTGTTCGTACACCATTCATTCGTACTCGGTTACCGTACACCGTTCATTCGCACTCGGTTACGAGTCGGTATATTAAAACTATATTAAAACTATATTAATTTATAAGTGTGTTGTAAGTACTGTGTGCATAAAATTGTTACAGAACAGGTGAGAAATGTTTATAGAAGAAAATAACATTGACTACTATGTAGAATACCGTTTCATGATCAAGTAATAAGCTGGGGTCAACTTTTTTAAGAAATTGAAAATCAAGCCTTTTCCGACTGCAATTTTTCATCATTTACAAGTCCATTAATTTCAAAATTTGTGGTGTAACAAAGTTAAACTATACATTTTTGCAAATGGTTTGATGAGATCTACCAGCAAATGTATAGTTTTACATGTATTATAGCTGTTAATAAAATCATTGAATGTTGCTAGTAGGATGCATTATGGGTATATCGCGGTACTAGCTATTAAAAACCAAACTACAGATACACTATTATGTACCTGAATTTAAAACTCATTTTGCATCATCTTATGATTTCTCCACTTCAACATTACACATACACAAAGAAGAAATACTATTGGGAATCACTTGTGTTTATCATGTTTTTGATGCCATCGTGTCAGCAGTTACGTATTCAGTAGTTCCAAGCATACCGCCGCAAATGGCCGAGGCCCTGATTTGGGTGTTTATACAAGGTAGTCATAATAAAATTATGTGAGTATTTGATAGAGACCTTAATCTGTATAATATGTAAGTCTAGCAGTAAATTTGTCATTTTAACATAAAACATGAATATCTTTTTAATCAACAAACAGCCTTAGGCCCACGATGGGCCTACTTTTTATGAATAATAAAATGCGGGAATCTGGCTATATCACCACATGTCAATAGATGTACATCACGGGAGAAAGTTCCATATATATGAACATCAACTTGTTTTTAATAATAAATACTAAATTTGGGTGTTTTGAAAAATAATCATTCAATAGAAAAAGCGCGTCTCGGACCTTACAATTATGCCCATATTTGGTAATACGGGAATTACGTAGTAACCTAAACACGTGATCAAAACAACTTCATTCATAAATACCAGGTAGCAGACCGCCATTTTACAAAGTTGGAATGAACATAAATATATATTATGGCCATTTGGAGCATTTTATCAGATAAAGGGGTGGGGTAATTTTGCATAGATTTTGATATTCAGGTAAGCATCTTGCATCAGTAATTTTCGAACCACTTACGTTGACAGTTTATGATTTCTTGTTTATCAACACATGTTTACCTTTCTGGGTCAACACTGATCCAATGGAAAGAATGATAGGTGGCGTTATTTTACCTCGCTCTGAAAAAGTGTGGATGCCTCGGTATGTTACGACCAGCGGTATGTTAAGAAACGACTATACATACTAAGCAATGTGTGTGAGGTGCCTTGCTCAATCATCAATGACACTACATACGTGGCGTGACCGAGTATCGAACCCGGGACCGTTCGATTCCAAATCCGACGCTCTACCACTGGACGCCACATTATTCAGATATATGCCGAAAATGCGCGTTATTTGCGACAAAGAACATGTGAACGGAAAATGAAAGTAGAGCTGACCATTTCATTTCAGTATTTCGAATAATTCAGGTCTGATTAGTCATGCATCAACCTTAAGACTGCATGGTTCGTCAAACAATAAAGCACAATGTTGCTTTCAGTTGATAAGCAATAAGAAATTCCAAGTAAAATCATATTTATCCTACTTACTTGAATAACTGTTAGCTTACAAGCACACTCGAAAGGTTCCAAGATGGCGACTCTGTTTTTTTCTGGTGCCCGGCTTCGGTATTATACCCGCACATCGCCGAGAACCAACAAACATAAATGGCGCGAATTCCATCGTTGTGTAAGGGAGGCAAACCCTACAAACTTGTCCGTAGCGATGGACAGCGATGAGATCCATAAATTATGAGTTTGTTTTAAACAGTTAAAAATATAAGAGATAAGCCCACATGCATTAATTATTGGTACTTTTTAATATTTATTATGGGCTTAAGCTCATAATATTTTTAAGCCCATAAACATGTCCAGACCAACAAAAAAGCTCATAAGTGGGAAGTGTTAGGACAGACAGACAGACAGACAGACAGACAGACAGACAGACAGACAGACAGACAGACAGACAGACAGACAGACAGACAGACAGACAGACAGACAGACAGACAGACAGACAGACAGACAGACAGACAGACAGACAGACAGACAGACAGACAGACAGACAGACAGACAGACAGACAGACAGACAGACAGACGACAGACAGACAGACGAGACAACAGACAGACAGACAGACAGACAGACAGACAGACAGACAGACAGACAGACAGACAGACAGGCAGGCAGGCAGGCAGGCAGGCAGGCAGACAGACAAGACAGACAGACAGACAGACAGACTATTTTAGTTTCGTAAACCATACACAGTTTCTTGACACATATATACAGTATAACACATGATGTGATGATCAATCCATATATACAGACGTAATATTTTATCAAACAACTTTATAATACTATTACGATTTAACGTTTGTATACATATATGTAAATGCAACATTTTAACCTGGGATGTATAGTTTTACTGTTTTATAAATCTGTATTTGTAAATTGAATTTAAAGTAAGTTTTAAGATGCTGTTATATTATATCTTAGTTTGTCTCTTATAACTCAAACATGAGTGGTTTTGTACATTGTTTTAATATTACTGTTTAAATATGTTGTGTATGCTTGTACAAAAATGAGACGTAAATAAACATTTATCTATCTATTTATCTATACAGTCACATCTGTCTTAAGCAGCCAACCAAGGGAATGATGAAAATTGGCTTCTTAGTCAAGGTGGCTGTTCAATAGGGATTAATTGGTGAACAAATTTCCGCATTGGAAATGTTGTAACTGGCTGCTTAATAGAGGTGACCACTAACACAGATTTTACTGTACGTAAGCACAGCTCCTGCAATTTCTAGTTAATTTAGGTGAGCATCCCCAACCAGGTTGTTCTGTAACGAACAATTACCTACTGAACATGTCCTCGCAACAATGTGTTCTAAACATCAATTAGGTAACCATGACAATGATTTCTGTACGTGCATTGTAAAAACCTGGGTAGCTGATAAATAAATAAATATATAAATAAATAAATAACTAACGAAATAAATAAATATTCATATAAATAAATAAATATATATATATATAGTAAATAAATAATTATATACATAAATATTGAAATAAATAAAAACAGAAGCCTTTTAAGATTGTATTCCAAATTTGCATGATTGGAAAGAATGTTTTAAGGACTATATTACGTCACTGCATATCAAATGACGTTCTCGTTGTCGTCATCATAGAATGCTACGGTAGCTTATAAATGGCCATGTGTGTGTGTGTGTGTTTACGTTTATTTATCGTCGCTACCGGTTGCCCATATGAGCGACGCCTCCTGAAGAGATTAGTCATTTTAGATGTTTGGAGAATAGTGCAATGATACAGACAGAGACCCATTCCAGATTCTCCTCTGGTTGTTTTACGTGCACGGTGTAAAGCACCGACACGAGACCTCGGGTTAACGTCCCATCTGAAAGACTGTTAATTTTATTAGGGTCAGACGGGGGATCGAACCTGCGATCCCTCGATTACCAGTCCAGCGTGTTACCACTGGATTACAGATCCGTCTGTATAAATGGCCATATAATATATACATCCTTAAATAGTATATAATGGACTTGTTTATTACACATTGTAGAAACAATACTTGTTTTCGTGACCATACAATGGACTTGATAACAACCATCTACATGCAAATAAACGCATGCATTTGTAGAATATATTTACGTACACAACTAGTCTGTAGCATACAGCACGAATCTGTAACATACAACACTAGTCTGTAACATACAATACAAGTCTGTAGCATACAACACAAGTCTGTAGCATACAACATTAATATGTAACATACAACACGAATCTGTAACATACAACACACAAACGTCGGTAACATACAACACGAATCTGTAACATACAACACACAAAAGTCGGTAACATACAACACGAATCTGTAACATACAACACGAATCTGTAACATACAATGTGATTAGGTATCATACCACACAAGTCTGTAACATACAACATAAGTCTGTAACATACCACACAAGTCGGTAGCACACAACATAAGTCTGTAACATACAACATAAGTCTGTAACATACCACACAAGTCGGTAGCACACAACATAAGTCTGTAACATACAACACAATTCGGTAACATACAACACAAGTCTGTAACATACAACACAAGTCGGTAGCACACAACATAAGTCTGTAACATACAACACAAGTCTGTAACATACAACACAAGTCGGTAGCACACAACATAAGTCTGTAACATACAACACAATTCGGTAACATACAACACTAGTCTGTAACATACAATGTGAGTCGGTAACACACAACACAAGTCGGTAGCACACAACACAAGTCGGTAGCATACAACACAAGTCTGTAACATACAACACAATTCGGTAACATACAACCCAATTCGGTAACATACAACACAAGTCGGTAACATACAACACACGTCGGTAACATACAATACACGTCGGTAACATACAACCCAATTCGGTAACATACAACACAAGTCTGTAGCATACAATGTGAGTCGGTATCATACCACACAAGGCGGTAACATACAATACACGTCGGTAACATACACTACACGTCGGTAACATACAATACACGTCGGTAACATACACTACACGTCGGTAACATACAATACACGTCGGTAACACACAATACACGTCGGTAACATACACTACACGTCGGTAACATACAATACACGTCGGTAACACACAACACACGTCGGTAACATACAATACACGTCGGTAACATACAACCCAATTCGGTATCATACAACACTAGTCGGTAACATACAACACAAGTCTGTAACATACAATGTGAGTCGGTATCATACCATACAAGTCGGTAACATACAACACACGTCGGTAACATACAATACACGTCGGTAACATACAACCCAATTCGGTAACATACAACACAAGTCGGTATCATACAATGTGAGTCGGTATCATACCACACAAGGCGGTAACATACAATACACGTCGGTAACATACAACACAAGTCGGTATCATACCATACAAGTCGGTAACATACCATACAAGTCGGTAACATACAATACACGTCGGTAACATACAATACTCGTCGGTAACACACACCACACGTTGGTAACATACAATACACGTCGGTAACATACAACCCAATTCGGTAACATACAACACACGTCGGTATCATACAACACAAGTCGGTATCATACAACACAAGTCGGTATCATACAACACTAGTCTGTAACATACAATGTGAGTCGGTATCATTCCATACAAGTCGGTAACACACAACACATGTCGGTAACATACACTACACGTCGGTAACATACAACACAAAAGTATGTAACATACAATGTGAGTCGATATCATACCATACAAGTCGGTAACATACAACACACGTCGGTAACATACAATACACGTCGGTAACATACAACACAAGTCGGTATCATACAATGTGAGTCGGTATCATACCACACAAGGCGGTAACACACAACACATGTCGGTAACATACAATACACGTCGGTAACATACAATACAAGTCGGTAACACACAACACATGTCGGTAACATACACTACACGTCGGTAACATACAACACAAAAGTATGTAACATACAATGTGAGTCGGTAACACACAACACAAGTCTGTAACATACAACACAAGTCTGTAACATACAACCCAATTCGGTAACATACAACCCAATTCGGTAACATACAACACAAGTCGGTAACATATAATATCGTCGGTAACACACAACACAAGTCTGTAACATACAATGTGAGTCGGTATCATACCACACAAGTCGGTAACACACAACACACGTCGGTAACATACAATACACGTCGGTAACATACAACCCAATTCGGTAACATACAACACTAGTCTGTAACATACAATGTGAGTCGGTATAATACCACACAAGTCGGTAACACACAACACATGTCGGTAACATACCATACACGTCGGTAGCATACAACACAAGTCGGTAACATACCACGTGTACTTACAGCAATTTTCTGCAACGTCGTATTTATTTTCAAGGCTTTTGCTAATGCCTTACACCCCTCGTATCCTATTCTATTATTAGAAAGGTCAAGGTTATGTAACGTCTGGTTTTCTTCAAGAGCCCGGGCTATAGCAGTAGCACCCTCGTCTCCAAAACCATTCCAGGACAGGTTGAGACTAAGGAGATCTTCATTTCTCTACAAAAGCCAGGAAGAATGCAACGGCCTAATACTAATGTGTCTGATTGGTCGAAGCAAACAGCCGGTGTTTCGATTGGTCGAAGCATACAGCCAGTGTTTCGATTGGTCGAAGCAAACAGCCGGTGTTTCGATTGGTCGAAGCATACAGCCAGTGTTTCGATTGGTCGAAGCAAACAGCCGGTGTTTCGATTGGTCGAAGCATACAGCCAGTGTTTCGATTGGTCGAAGCAAACAGCCGGTGTTTCGATTGGTCGAAGCAAACAGCCAACGTTTCGATTGGTCGAAGCAAACAGCCGGTGTTTCGATTGGTCGAAGCAAACAGCTGGTGTTTCGATTGGTCGTAGCAAACAGCCGGTGTTTCGATTGGTCGAAGCAAACAGACGGTGTTTCGATTGGTCGAAGCAAACAGCCAATGTTTCGATTGATCGAAGCAAACAGTCGTCTGATAAGGCTGTATGCTGAATGCTCTTCAGACAGCGGAGATGAAGTACCTATCCGAATAGCAAACAACATAGATCCTGTTACGCCGCGGCTGATCTGGATCTATGTTGTTTGTACATTGCTTAGAATGTATTCGGCACTGAAAGAGTTAATCAGTAGTAAATAATACATAATTCATTTATGCATTTATTTGAATTACTTAGAACTGCTGTATACATGTAATTCAATATGCGGGTCGGTTTGTACTTCAATCATATATGAATGACTTAGAACTGTTGTATACATGCACTTCAATCATATATGAATTACTTAGAACTGTTGTATACATGCACTTCAATCATATATGAATTACTTAGAACTGCTGTATACATTTAATTCAATATGCGGGTCGGTTTGTATTTAAATCATATATGAATTACTTAGAACTGCTGTATACTTGTAATTTAATCATATATGAATTACTTAGAACTGCTGTATACTTGTAATTTAATCATATATGAATTACTTAGAACTGCTGTATACTTGTAATTTAATCATATATGAATTACTTAGAACTGCTGTATACTTGTAATTTAATCATATATGAATTACTTAGAACTGCTGTATACATTTAATTCAATATGCGGGTCGGTTTGTATTTAAATCATATATGAATTACTTAGAACTGCTGTATACTTGTAATTTAATCATATATGAATTACTTAGAACTGCTGTATACTTGTAATTTAATCATATATGAATTACTTAGAACTGCTGTATACTTGTATAATTTAATCATATATGAATTACTTAGAACTGCTGTATACATGTAATTCAATATGCGGGTCGGTTTGTACTTCAATCATATATGAATTACTTAGAACTGCTGTATACATGTACTTCAATCATATATGCTTGATCTATACTTTATTCTATTCAGCATAGGCTACTATGGCCCAACGATAACGTGTTATTTACAAGCATTACTATACATAGGTTTGGAATAAGCCAAATCAATACGTAGGGTGTAATAAATAATCCTGTGTGCCAAGTAATGCATACATAACTGATAATAAACTTCTTTTTACCCGTTATAATAATATTAGCCTGTGCTATCTTTTTCGCGGGAATCACGTTATCGTCGGGGTATAGTACTTGGTGCTATAGTCTCCTATAATAATATTTATCCTACCTTCATGCGAAATAACGTACAAAAACGGCCTGCCTAATAAATTTTGCTTTATTAGTCAGTGTCTAATAAAGCTTTCGTGACGGACTACTTTTATGACCCAGATTGCTGTTTGTAAATAAACAAGGTGTCTGTCGTCACATTGGGTTGTCTGCTGAGTTTGTCCCAGGAAGAAAGTCGTGTACAGGCAAACGTTCAGGTTGTTTGTGATGAATTAACAGCACTCGATGAGATCCCTCTGGAAACTACTGTTGTCAGAGAAATGTCATTTATCATTTATCTATGAATAGAAATATCAATGCGCAACATATTACCAAGTGCGTAGCGAGTTTGTAAGCTGTCATGGCTAGTTTGTTTGTTTTTGTGTCGGGTGCACACTCAGAATATTAGGTTACTGTCTTATAAATTTTAATTTATTAGGCTCGAAAAAATACAAGGCTCGGCAGAGCTTCGCCTTGTATTTTTTCTCCGACTTGCCTAATAAATTAAAATTTATAAGACAGTAACATAATATTCTCTATTTACAATATCTTATACTCACATATATAGTATCACCCCAGGCTATAGCGCCAACCAGCCGTATATGGTTCCAGCTCATATCCAGTTCCAAGATAGAGTCGTTCATTTCTGCAAAGGAATTACATGTATTCGTGTGTGTTTTACGTTTATTTATCGTCGCTACCGGTTACCCATATGAGCGACGCCTCCTGAAGAGATTGGTCATTTTAGATTTTGGAGGATAGTGCAATGATACAGAAAGAGACCCATTACAGAGTCTCCTCTGGTTCTTTTACGTGCACGGTGTAAAGCACCGACACGAGACCTCGGTTTAACGTCCCATCTAAAAGACTGTTAATTTTATTAGGGTCAGACGGGGGATCGAACCTGCGATCCCTGGATTACCAGTCCAGCGTGTTACCACTGGACTACATATCCGTCTGTATTCGAAATGCAGTTGGCAGACAGGCAGGTGGATGTGCATTATAACTGTATGGTTGTATATATACAGGTGGAACGGATATGTCATATGTAATCTGTTCAAAACATACAGGCAGGCAGGTGGATGTGCATTATAACTGTATGGTTGTATATATACAGGTGGAACGGATGTGGCATTAGTAATCTGTTCAAAACATACCCAGGCAGGCAGGTGGATGTGCATTATAACTGTATGGTTGTATATATACAGGTGGAACGGATATGTCATATGTAATCTGTTCAAAACATACCCAGGCAGGCAGGTGGATGTGCATTATAACTGTATGGTTGTATATATACAGGTGGAACGGATATGTCATATGTAATCTGTTCAAAACATACACAGGCAGGCAGGTGGATGTGCATTATAACTGTATGGTTGTATATATACAGGTGGAACGGATGTGGCATTAGTAATCTGTTCAAAACATACACAGGCAGGCAGGTGGATGTGCATTATAACTGTATGGTTGTATATATACAGGTGGAACGGATGTGGCATTAGTAATCTGTTCAAAACATACACAGGCAGGCAGGTGGATGTGCATTATAACTGTATGGTTTTATATATACAGGTGGAACGGATGTGGCATTAGTAATCTGTTCAAAACATACCCAGGCAGGCAGGTGGATGTGCATTATAACTGTATGGTTGTATATATACAGGTGGAACGGATGTGGCATTAGTAATCTGTTCAAAACATATACAGGCAGGCAGGTGGATGTGCATTATAACTGTATGGTTTTATATATACAGGTGGAACGGATGTGGCATTAGTAATCTGTTCAAAACATACCCAGGCAGGCAGGTGGATGTGCATTATAACTGTATGGTTGTATATATACAGGTGGAACGGATGTGGCATTAGTAATCTGTTCAAAACATATACAGGCAGGCAGGTGGATGTGCATTATAACTGTATGGTTTTATATATACAGGTGGAACGGATGTGGCATTAGTAATCTGTTCAAAACATACCCAGGCAGGCAGGTGGATGTGCATTATAACTGTATGGTTGTATATATACAGGTGGAACGGATGTGGCATGAGTAATCTGTTCAAAACATACCCAGGCAGGCAGGTGGATGTGCATTATAACTGTATGGTTGTATATATACAGGTGGAACGGATGTGGCATTAGCAATCTGTTCAAAACAATACCTATAGACTGTGCAATAATCTGTCCCCCATTTTCTTGAAAGCTGTTGTGACTAAGATTTAATTTCTTAAGTTTTCTGTTATACTGAAATAAAGAATACGTTTCCTAGTAGCGACATTCATATACGTTTCCTAGTAGCGACATTCATATCTGTTTCCTAATAGCGACATTCATATACGTTTCCTAGTAGTGACATTCATATATGTTTCCTAGTAGCGACTTTCATATACGTTTCCTAGTAGCGACATTCATATACGTTTCCTAGTAGTGACATTCATATACGTTTCCTAGTAGCGACATTCATATACGTTTCCTAGTAGCGACATTCATATCTGTTTCCTAGTAGCGACATTCATATACGTTTCCTAGTAGTGACATTCATATACGTTTCCTAGTAGCGACATTCATATACGTTTCCTAGTAGCGACATTCATATACGTTTCCTAGTAGCGACAATCATATACGTTTCCTAGTAGCGACATTCATATACGTTTCCTAGTAGCGACATTCATATACGTTTCCTAGTAGCGACATTCATATACGTTTCCTAGTAGCGACATTCATATACGTTTCCTAGTAGCGACATTCATATACGTTTCCTAGTAGCGACATTCATATACGTTTTCTAGTAGCGACATTCATATACGTTTCCCAGTAGCGACATTCATATACGTTTCCTAGTAGCGACATTCATATACGTTTCCTAGTAGCGACATTCATTTGTGAATGCCGGAGTTTTAAAGAAAATGTAATTATTTTTTGTAATAAATGTCATCAATAACATTCCAATACACTATGCTATCAGAGACATAGGTCAGCTACTTGCCCTAGCAGTATGTGGTTAGGTGGTTTCCTCTGTTTTTATCGTTGTTTCCGTTGCATAAAATGCTATCAATTTTCACCCACTTTCTCATCTTATAATTATTATTTTACACGAAAGATGTCGTATAGTATATCCAATGGGTACTTATCTGTCATTATTTGTTATCAAGTAACTAACATGATTTGGATAAAATCATATTTATGATAACGTAATATCTGTTTTTAATGAACAACAGTAAAAAACAAAGGATTCCAACTGAAAAGACCGTTATACATTTCGGGATAATTCGGAGTTTATCTGCCAAGGGAGGTAATAGAAAAGCCAGCGAGGGCGCTCATTAAGGATTGCTATGCTATGAGCCTCCGTGGTCGGGTTGTCTAGCTACTCGCCTTTCACTGCTATTATCAGGGCCGTGTGTTCGCTCCCTATCAGGGACAAGTGATAACATAAGAAAGTTGTCAGTCGCATGACATGACATGTTGATGTTTCCAAGGGAACTGTTGAAGAAAAAATCAACATTGGAATTATAAGTTTTCATATAATTAATTTTACATTGAATAATGTAATTATGCACATTCACAAATTTGAAACTAGTCTGACAAGAAATCAAAATGAAATTATGTGATAGTAACAAACGGTCTATACCCTTAACCTCCGAATAAATTGGACGGAATGTGCAAGCAACATATATCCATATCAGCCGCCGCGTATAGCCGCGTCTGATCAGGATCTATGTTGTTTGCTATTCAGACATGTGTTTCAGCCCAACTTCCGTCCGAATAGCAAACATCATATTAGAGACTGATCAGACGGCACGTTCGTTGCCGTTTCATCTGGCTCTATGCTGTTTGCAAAAGCGACTTTAGTTGTGATTGGCTGAATAAGGGTTAATATATTAATCAGGTAACAGCGACTGCAAGATTCTGCAACATTATTTATCAGATAGAGATTGACAGGTGATGAACGTACCTTAAGAGCTTCGGTAAAACATTTGGCACAATCGTCATCTAAATGATTTCCTATAATAAACAAAAATATACATTTGTTGTAACGACTAACTGTGTGTGTGTGCTTTACGTTTATTTATCGTCGATACAGGTTGCCCATATGAGCGACGCCTCCTGACGAGATAAGTCATTTTAGATTTTTGGAGGATAGTGCAATGATACAGACAGAGACGCATTATAGAGTCTCCTTTGGTTCTTTTACGTGCACGGTGTACAGTATCGACAAGAGATCTCGGTTTAAAGTCCCAACTGAAAGACCTTTAATCTAGTATGTCATTTACTTCAGATGCAAATAAGAAACCATCACAACCATTAAATATAAGTCAACAGGTTTATATTGCTGCGTGTGAGCAGAGTGGAATACCACCTCGTAAGAAGGTGTTGCAAGGTCTACTGGACGAGACGTTGGATGTCCACAATTTTGTACTGGCTCCAGGTGACATCAAAGCATTGTCGCTTGCACTAACGGTATGGTACATCATCATTTGTCCACATTCCTCTAATATTCGTGTCAAACTGAATATAGTCGTATGCAAGTGATACGTCACAAACGAAGGACAATCCTCTCCAAACTATAGCCACCCTGACACTTGCACGATTTTTGTCCCCGCAATACCGCGCAATTGATCGTGGCAAGGCGTGCCATTTCGGTGCTTCCCAGCGGAGCGTGATGCAGCGTTTGCGGCCTGTTCGTGCACTGTACACACGTGTGTGTTTTACGTTTATTTATCGTCGCTACCGGTTGCCCATATGAGCGACACCTCCTGAAGAGATAGGTAATTTTAGAATTTGGAGGGTAGTGCATGATACAGACAGAGACCCATTCCAGAGTCTCCTCTGGTTCTTTTACGTGCACGGTGTAAAGCACCGACACGAGACCTCGGATTAACGTCCCATCTGAAAGACTGTTAATTTTATTAGGGTCAGACGGGGGATCGAACTAACTTGTTTTATTAGCAATCATACGCATGTATAGTCAAACTTGTGTGTTAGTGGTCACCTCCATTAAACAACCAACCTGTATTACGCAGCCAGTTTTTCATATTCCCAATATGTTGCTTTATTATATAGTTGACCTATATTAAGCAGCCACCTGTGCCAAGCAGTCACTTTCTGTGATTCCCTTGGCTAGCTGTTTAAGACAGGTTTGACTGTATATTTATTATTCTAGTGAATAAGTGTTTAATGGGTAAATGTTTTTTTTTGTATTTAAAAAAGTAAACATTATTTATTATAACAATTACGAAACAGGCTTCATCAACGTATATTAATCAGTCTCGTTGTCACTGATGAAAATGTATATGGGAGGAAACCGGAGTACCCGGAGAAAACCCACTTGTCCGATCTGGCAACCATCGTACCATCACACATATTTCTCGGTCCGAGGATCGTACCCCGTTTGCATTGGTGAGAGGCGAGCGTGCTAAGCACTGCGCTAATTACATATTAAACATGCTAAATAAATATATGTGTGTTCGATTTTAAACAAACACTTCTGTTTCTTTTTGAAATCCACGGCAAAGAATGAAATTGATAACGAATGTGTGTGTGCGTGTGCGTGTGCGTGTGCATGCATGCGTGCGTGCGTGCGTGTGTGTGTATGCATAGTTTAAATGCTAGATGTTGTGGTTACATATTCACATTGGCAATCACGTGGTTTTATAGTTATACTATAACGACCACTACGATTGACCAGTCGCCGCTTGTCAATCAAACTAATCAATAGGCACTACAGCGGTGCTAACGGCATTGACGTAGGATACGCAGAGAAGAAGAGCTGCCCTCATGATTCCATGTTCTTGCATCCACATAACAACGTATCGCCCGCCAGCATGTGATTGTCGGTACGTCAATGCCGTTCGAGTGACGTTCGTGACGTTCTCGTTTTGGCCAGAACGCGGAAGCGTGACGTTTTGTTTTGAATAGTCCAAAACGAATTAAAGTTAAGGAAAGTTACTCGGCGTTTTCAGAATGTTTTATTCACAATTTCTGTATGTCGTGATACGAACGCCATGCGATGATTTGTATGCGTGACAGGCCCTTAGCTCAGAATGTAGCCCAGAACTTGAGTGAATAATATGTGCGTCTGTACAAACTACCAGGTTCGAACCGACACGAAGTCTTATAATGCAACCATTTAATTCAATATATAAAACTGTCAATATCAGACGGATCTGTAGTCCAGTGGCAACACACTAGACTTGTAATCCGGGAATCGCAGGTTCGATCCTCCCCCGTCTGACCCTAATTCACAATCTTTCAGATGAGACTTTAAACCGAGGTCTCGTGTTGGTGCTTTACACCGTGCACGTAAAAGAACTAGAGGAGACCCTGGAATGGGTCTCTGACTGTATCCATATTCCTCCAAAAATATAAAATGACTAATCTCTTCCGGAGACGTCGCTCATATGGGCAACCGGTAACGACGATAAATAAACAAATAACACACACGGTCAATATCTTTATTTCCGCCACTTAGGTGATGCACTCAGTCGATACATGATCGCAATATACACATTATACAAGTACATGTACGTACAATTGAAGTAGTGATGTCATACCTATACGTCATCGCATGGTTTCCTGGAAACGTTGTTGAGGCTCATAAACAATGAATGGAACGTTGTCAGAACGCATACGATTTAATGTCACCATTGGCTTGCCCGTGAGGTATCAGAGCTATTAATGTGTCAATGCGAAGTTGTGCACCGACCAATACCACGTTTCTATGAGTTCAAGTCAAGGACAACTACAAGTACGCACGGCGTCTACTGCGTCCACATTGGAACTTGGCGAGAACGACATAGACGTAGACGACGGGGAAGTGAAGCGCCGTCATGCACGTTCATGTAGATGGTACTACGTTGCTCAGGTCAGCTTCCGAGTTGTCGGTGCATCAAGGACGTTCGAGTAACGTCTGTACTGAGTTTTCTCCTAAGCTAGAAGTATGTTCTTCGGAACCGAAATTAAATAAAGTTGGCCTTGTATTGACATCCTGAAACCGAAAGTGTGTTCTCCGAAACCGAATTAATTTCCGTTCATGGAATGACACATTTTTAGCCGTTTATTTAACTTCCGTGTTTTATTTTTCAAGTAGTATATATGTATGCAATAAGTGAACAACCATATAATTTAACCCTTTGCCTGTTGAGTAAATAAAATCACATTTGCAAACAACATAGATCCTGATCAGCCGCGGTGTAGCGCCGCGTCTGATTTCGATATATGATGTTTGCTATTCAGCCAAGTGTTTTAGCTACACTAACCGAATAGCAAACAGCATAGAGCTTGATCAGACCGCCGTCTGATCGGCACGGCCTGTGTCGCCTGATCTTGCTCAATGCGATTTGCAAAAGTGATTTTTTTTCTGCCGCTAGCGTGCGAAGGGTTAATAAACAATAACCCACAAGCAGCAACAAACCTGTGCATAGAGCTGTTATACGTTTGCTAAATTTGCAAACGATGGTAAATGTGTTTTACACAACAGAAGCGACGATAAATTATCACAGAGGTTCGTGGACTCTGGTTATGTCTATATATATACAGTGACATTAAACAGTAATTCAATAATGCAATACTATACAGTCTACATCCGTTATGTCCGTTATGTCAAATTCGGTTATGTCGAATTATCTCCGGTTATCTCGAAGTCGGATCAACGTCCCGTTTCAGACGGTATCGTGTTACATATAACTGGCTCCGCTTATATCGAATTTCGTTATGTCAAATTTCAATTATGTCGAAGTATTTTGTTAGGTCCGACGGAATTAGACATAGCGGATGTAGACTGTATATCTAAACGTGATGTTTGATTATTCTTAAATTAGCAATCAGTAATGCCGCATTATCAACGTATTGTACCTGATACAACGAATCGTGCTTATCGCGAAAGTTCATGTACCCCTTTTCGGAAAGATCTGGGATGGCATCCACCACCCTTGTCCAAAGCACCACCCTATGGCCTAACTACCCATGGTGGACGCTAGCTTTTAATATGAAATGGTTTCTAAATATGTCATTTTCTTGTTTCGCCTCCATACGGCCCTAGAGACATTAGGCCTCAAGGCATTTCCTACTTTCTCATCTCGATCCGTTACATAAACTCTTAAAGTGATACTACATCGGTGAAAACGCAAATGTCTGCAGATTGTAATTTGCTATTATATGGTATAATTTTTTTCTCCAAATATTTGCCTCAAAAACTAAGTATTTCAACAAATAAACAAACGTCGTATACGCGGTTTGTTGACATAACAAAATAATGTAAATAGGGTGGATATTTATCCTGAATAACACGAGTTATGCTACATATTTACCGTTATATCTCACATGTGTGCCTATGCATATTTATTTGTAGACTAATCTTAATTAAAATATCTCTAATCGAAATAGCGCGTGTTTAATACTTACTTCAATGACAACAGATGTCAATTCAGGAGCCTGGATGACCGTTATATGAAATCACGTATACCACAGACCCACTATTAAATTGATTCAATGTTAATGTTCGAATGTATTCAGAAGATTTTGTAGTAGCAAAGCATTTAGAAGTAAGAAAAAAAGCATTTATTTGCTTTTTGCGATGTAATGTCGCTTTAACACACAAGACGATAACACGAAATATACCCGCTGCTTCAAATGACTTAATACGTGAATTCTCTGACAGCATGTCCGTTAGAAGAGTGATCTCTTCAAGTCCTAGCATCGTGCTCGACACATTCTGTAAATTAACAAACAGGATGGTTTCTTCCAATGTATAAGGTAGGATTCGAACCCATATCGACTTTGCGACGTCTCATGGTAACACACCAAACAATAGGGTTATAAAGCGTTTATCCAGTCTCAAACTCAGTTTATAGCATTATGATTGGCTGAGCTAAGAGCGAATCATCTCAAACTAAACCAATGAAAACACTTAAATTTGAGGGTGGGACTCTGGATAGGGTCCATGTCTGTATCATTGCACTATCCTCTAACTAATTTTCTGGAAGCGTCGCTCATATGGGCAACCAGCATCGACGAGCAATAGTGATAGGGTAAACGAACTAGTCCAGTAGTCCAGAACTGTAGTCCAGTGTAGCTCGCTGGACTGGTAATCCAGGGATCGAACCTATTGTTTCAATCGGAATTTTTATTGGCTTATATATAGTCCATGCATCAATCTACTCAGGTTCGATCCACCGTCTGACCCTAATAAAATTAACCGTCCTTCAGATGGGATATTAAACAGAAGTCTCGTGTCGGCTATACACCGTGCACGTAAAAGAACTAGAGTGGACTCTGGAATGGGTCTCTGTCTGTATCACTGCACTATTCTCCAAAAATCTTTTCAGTAGCGACGATAAAATTAATAAGCATACAACACACACGAACTAGATTCATCCATTTGTTGAGAAGTTACAAACCACTGAAAAGGGTCAAGGTCACGGTCAAAATTATGTCAATTTGTAGCACTTATAACTAAATCAGAGACGAATGAGATGCGTGCGTGGGATAGTGTTCACGTTTGGAGATGCAGGGTGTCGGAAGCCAGCCACATCATGACAAAAATGTTATGGTCAAGGTCAGAATTAATATGCTAATGTGGAGGAACAATAGGGAAAATGAATGGTTGTAAGAAAAATTTGAACTTGTGTCACAGGTATGGCAATTATACGTTGGTTTGAAAACAGCCGAAGCTAAACACTCTTGTACTGTCACTATTTGCTGTCGATCATTCAGATGTTTCACAAACCACCTTACATAGTTCTCCACTGCCGTTTTGCTATTTGCAATCTGTTTATATGTATATTCTGACTCGTTGATATGTTATATTTCGGGTTTTACGCCTGCATCAGCACCATTTTGGGCTATATCGCCGGCGGGCAGTTTACCTAACAACACCTTTCCTGGGCAGGCACCAGTACTTGGGTGCACCATCATCCGTAAGAAACCGCCAACTTTTTCATATAAATGAGACACGGTCTGAGCGGGGCTCGAACCCGTGACCATCAGTGATGATAGGTTACAGTGGTATAAAAGTCAGCGACCTTAACCACTCGACCACGGAGGCGGACTTCTGACTCGTTGAATAAACTCTTTACGATAGCCAAACTGTGTTAGACAATGATTCAAAAGTTTTAGAAGTGGACACTGGCTAGTCATTCTATATGCGTACTCGAATTCTTACGACTGTCTTCTTCTAGAATAACATACCAAATATAGGGACCATAATTACGTGTAGTCACAGAGATTCATGCTGTAAAACAAATGTATTTCCATTGGCTAAATCTACTGTACTCACGAGTTCGGAAATGGTCACGTTCTCCTCTAGCATGTCCACTAGACATTCCACGCCTATCCGCCCCACATTATTCCCGCTGAGATCCAGTGAACATACACACATATTAGTCTGAAAGACATGGATTCTTATGACGGTTGTTTCGATGAGAATGAGACATGTCAATAGATGAAAAACTAATGGTTAATGTTACGAACGCCAATACAGGACAATAATTCCTCGGGTTTCAAAACCAGCCAAAGCTCAAACAGCCAACGCACAAGATTACATTGTGTGAAAATATAGGATTTGTATGCAACTTGTGACATAAGCCACCATGCCACTTGCACGATTTCTGTCCGCGCAATGACACGCACGTTGGCGTGCCAATGATTAAAGTCTTCGTGAACTAGCGTGTGTACAGTGCGCGAACAGGCCGCAAACGCTGCATCACGCTCAGATGGGAAGCACCGAAATGGCACGCCTTGCCACGACCAATTGCGCGGTATTGCGGGGACAAAAATCGTGCAAGTGTCAGGGTGGCTATAGTTTGGAGAGGATTGTCCTTCGTTTGTGACGTATCACTTGCATACGACTATATTCAGTTTGACACGAATATTAGAGGAATGTGGACAAATGATAATGTACCATACCGTTAGTGCAAGCGACAATGCTTTGATGTCTCCTGGAGCCAGTAAAAAATTGTGGACATCCAACGTCTCGTCCAGTAGACCTTGCAACACCTTCTTACGAGGTGGTATTCCACTCTGCTCACACGCAGCAATATAAACCTGTTGACTTATATTTAATGGTTTTGATGGTTTCTTATTTGCATCTGAAGTAAATGACATACTAGATTAAAGGTACTGATACGATTGGTTATTTTCTTTAATCTTCAATCAGTAGTATTGATAATACATGTATATTGGTATGTCTTGTAGCTTGGAGTAAGAATTTACATCATCAGTTACATTATCAATATTACATTGAGTGCGACAAGGCAGTTCTGTTACAAACAATTTCCTTGGGCCGAGGTTGTAACACTGTTCTAAGATCTCAAACTGGAGCTCAAGTGATTTGATTGGTTGAGTCTGAGATGATCTCGGCTGAACCAATCAGAAGCTTGAGACTGTGTTTGAGATTGGAGAACATGTTTATATCCTCGGTACCTGAAGTCCTTATTTGGTCTTCTTCCAATGTGTCAATCATGTCGATGGACAGATACGTTAGAACCAGACACTGCTCGGCCGGTTAGTGAGGCGCTGTTTGACACACTGCATTGCCTCAAGCAGGAGGTTGACATTGATGTAAAATATTACCCCAAATAATAGACGGCGTGTGGAAAATCAAATTGCCAAATATCCGAATATCTGCAAAAACAGTATGTGTACTACACAACGTTATTATGCATAGGTTGTAAATAACTGTCACCGTTTGTTCCCTCTCTAATTGTAAAAGAAGAGACCAACTTCTAATAACTTGG
>CM026404.1:20663518-20700490 GCA_014843695.1 Archivesica marissinica
AACTGTCGCGATGGTTCTGCTGTTAGCGAAATGAAATTCCACAATATTTCAAATATGCTTTCTTTGTTGTAGATAACGCAGCCAGTAATCATAGAGGGCCATCAATACCTATAAGAATGCGACATTCCACGTTCCATGCATGAGAATACCGAAAGCAAGCCACGCTCAATTTGTTGTTCCAAGAATTGGAAATTCACCAACATACCATCGCCCAAGGAACATCGACCGCCTTCAAATCAAATATGTCATGTGCTAAGTTTGGAAAATAAAATTAATGTTACCTTTTTGAACTGTGTTTCTTTGGAGTTTGTGTTTTATGTCACACCGACAGCTTAGGTGCCCCACTGAGCAATATGTCAAGCACGGGCGGTTGCCCGGGTAGAACCACCGACCTTTTGCAAGCCAGCTGCAATATTTCCTAACATGAAAATACTAATGTGCAGGTATATAGATCTATATTTTAAATTGACGAATCAATGTCGGCGAAGCGTTTGAAAATCCAAACGCAACTTCCGGTGGCAGAGAGGAGAAAACGTCAGTAGACAATTAGCATAAAATCGCTTAAAGAAAGATAATTCACAATTTACAACGTACCTGTCTCACTGATATTCCCGTTTGGACCATTCCGCCGGCTCTACCGTGTTCTTCAACCAACATTCTCGCCATAATTGATGTTTTTACGTTGGTGCATAAAACAACGATTCGATTGAAACGTGTTATGTCCATTTTCATGATATGCACGGGATTTTCGAGTCAGATTTTCAAAATCGAACCCTTTGTTCCGCTTGGACTACCATGGCATTGGATACACGTCTTAGCGGTGAAAATGGGTGGATATGGGTGTTCAATAAAGATTTTTGTGAAGATCTATACAATTATTTCCAAGAAATTGCAATTAATAAAGTATCGATTTATAAGTTTTGTTCAGTGTATACTATGTTATGGAACTGAAATCAACTTAGATATTTATTTCTTTGCTGTTATGATTTGCTACAGAAAACAGAAGCTGAAAAAGAGTGTCGAACCACAACAAGATCAGAATGATATGTAGTCCAGTTGTTTACACGATGGGCTGGGAATCCAGGGATCGCAGGTTCGATCCCCCGTCTGACCCTAATAAAATTAACAGTCTTTCAGATGGGACTTTGATCCGCGGTCTCGTGTCGATGTCTCGTGTCGGTGCTTTACACCGTACAAGTAAAAGAACCAGAGGAGATTCTGGAATGGGTCTCTGACTGTATCCACCAATAGTCTCTTCATGAGGCGTCGCTCATATGGATAACCAGTAGCGACGATAAATAAGCGTAAAACACACACACAAATGAATATCCGAGTCAAATTAACATTTAAAAAATGCAGCATTCAAATACATCCAAAATGTTCAAAACGGTTTAGTTTCCTCACTGACACACCTGGGTAACACTCACTGGTTTTGCAATGAATACAATTTTATGATAGTAACATTTTTATAAATTGTGACACTCAGTTTGAACAGAAGTGTGGCTTTAATTAATTAAACCTTTCAACACCAAGTAACTCACATGGACTGGTCCATGATATTCATAAACCAATAAATGAATCAGAAAATCACATTTGGACAAGTTCATTTATCAAAATGGGTAATTATGTCTAAAAATAGTCATATCACTGGCAAAAAGTGCAGATCCTGATGAGACGGCTCGTCACGAGCCGGCTCATCAGGATCTACACTTTTTGTAAGCCTATTTAGAGGTATGTGGTGTTGAAAGGGTTAAATGAATATATTAACTATCTGTATGCTAAATATAATTGTTATACATTGCACATATTGTTTTCTGTGTACACGTACTGTATGTCTTACGCTTATACATATTATGTCATGGTCATGACATGCAATGTCAAAGTAATTTATGTGCGAAAGTTTGGAGTTCGAGCCCCGCTGGAGCCGTTACGATTGTGTCATTAGGCAATGCATTTAAATAACACACGCCTTTCCTCTCTCACTCGTTGCGATGGATTCCATCAGGGATGAGGTCTCGAGAGTGATTAATATAAGTTGTAAGAACTTGTTTTCACAATCGAGCTAAAATAAATTTATATAAACTAAACGATTTCTATGCTTGATTCATTATTCAATTCATGAATTGTGGGTATTTAGCAATCCCTAGTTGAAAAATGATCGAACGATTATTGCACATGTATTGATCATAGTGATTAGGGCCCTCCTTTCTCAGCGCAATCCGGATGCGGTTATCGGCAAGGAAGTAGTGAGATGGTACGATGGCCGCCATGCACATCTGATAAGTGGGTTTTTCCGGGAGCACCAGTTTCGTCCCATGTGATACTCCTGCCCCCCCCCTCCCCCATACGATACGAAGGACACATAATTATAAGCTTTTATCCGCGCTAACGAGTGTGGTTTGTATATAAGCAAGCGTTGTATACTAAATAAAGTGTATGACGAGGGATACACAAATCAAAGTTTATACAAATGTAAACCACAGGGATTCGGCACGTTTGGGGGTACTGGTATATATATTTAAGTACAGGGATTCTACTCTGTGGGATGTCAGATTTCGCATCGATCAGTAAAGTGGCCCTATCTGAAACAATTTTGTACACATCTGTCCAAATATAACGGCTATCCCGAGTCTTTATATTGTTCTTCAAATAAAAGACAACTTTAAGCTGCGTGCATGTATACTTTGCAAACAATTGCCACAGACATTGGCCATAGCAGGTCACATTTCCATACTAGGACACGGGTTCTGTCAGCAACAAAAACAATCTTCGACGAGAGAGCTTTAACAGTGAACAACATTATCAATAAAATGTGTGTCCACTAACGTGTAGGTTTATTCGGCAAACATGTACGTCAAAAAGAGATTTCGGAGAATTTTTCAATTTGTTTTGAACATTTCTCAAGCAGCGCAGTTCGCGTTGAAACGAGCGTTCTGATTGGATTATGATTATTCTTCATATAAAATAACAAACATCTTGCTACATTCTAATAATCCAATCAGAACGCTCGTTTCAACGCGAATTGCGCCGCTTTAGAAATTTTCAAAACAAATTGAAAAATTCTACGAAATCTCTTGTTGACGTACATTATTGCCGAAATACAGATTACGAAACAGAACTGTTTATAGTAATCCACGAATTGCTATATATATATATTAAACTATTTATTAAAGTTGCAGTATATGAAATATAAGTATTAAATGCAAGTAGGCCTTACCATGAACCAGAGTAAAGGAGTATGCGTTTGTATTGTATTTCTTACAATATTTATTTTACTTATCCATGGTAAGTACAGTTACCTGTAATATGTTTCAAACATTTAATCTTCGGGGGGGTACAGCTTATATAGAAACTGTATGATAAGTAAATAATAACAGACGATCTGTAGTGTCCAGTGGTAACACGCTGGACTGGTAATCCATGGATCGTAGGTTCGATCCCCCGACTGACCATAATAAAATTAACAGTCTTTCAGATGGGACGTTAAACCGAGGTATCGTGTCGGTGCTTTACACCGTGCACGTAAAAGAACCAGAGGAGACTCTGGAATGGGTATCTGTCTGTATCATGCACTATCCTCCAACATCTAAAATGACTAATATCTTCAGGAGGCGTCGCTCATATGGGCAACCGGTAGCGACGATAAATAAACGTAAAACACACACAGTAAGTAATAGTTTACATGACATGCTTGAGTAATACTGACCTAATGTAAACATTTAGACCTGTGTTGGTATTTCTGTGATGTCAGTGTACACGGGAGACACGGTATGGTGGACTCGAACCCGAACCCCGCCCAGACCGTGTCTCATTTATATGAACACGCTGGACATTTCGTACGGAGGTTTGTGCAAATATTACTGGCTAACCGCTGGAGCCTGCCTAGAAAAGGTGGTGTTAGGTAAACTGCCCATTTAGCGATATAGCCCAAAATGGTGCTGATGCAAGTGTCAAACCCCGAACAAACAACAACATATATTTAATCATTCTGCATTATCTTACATAATAGCTTATAACATATTTTGTATAAGTTAAAGTTTATTAGTACGTATTTACTTATGCTGTTATAGTTTGAGTATTACATGAATTAAATACCAGGGTTCATTCTAGGTCAAAATTTGTGGGAGAAGTGAGAAAACGCGCGATCGCTTCCTTAAATGTTGTTCTTTAATATACTTCTGCAAAATAGGGTTAAAATGCACAGTACAACCATTAAATACAACATTTCAATAGAAGGAGTGCTTTATAATGGGCCAGTGTATCTTACTAGAAAAAATTTTGTTTGAAAATTGTAAAAACCAACAATTTCGCCCACATCGCCCTCTAAACTGATCCCTGAAATACACAATAAAGTTCCATGTTGGTAAACTTCAAGATCATAAATATTAATCTTTGCAATGAAATAAATCTTACCTATGTACATTTATTATTGCATCTGCATTTAAACTTCTTTAAACGGTATGAAATATGTAAGCTATTTCTTACTTATTACAACAGCATGTTTGGGCCTTTAAACTACTTTAGTGTTTGACATTATTTTTGGTCCAATGAGACGGCAGCATTTTTCAAACTTTGAACGAATTTATTTTAGTAAATCAGCTATAAAACACTAAGCAGGTTAAAGTGTATTACTAGGTTCGGAGGCGTCGCTCATATGGGCAACCGGTAGCGACGATAAATAAAGGTAAAAACACAGGTTATTAGTACGTATTTAAAATATGACAGGCGCGATTTTGATGTTTCGGGGTGTCAATCAAGGGACGAAAGAGGGCGCAGACATGTAGAGAGTGAACACAAATAATTTAAAACACTAAACAGGCTCAAATAACTATATCAGTATATCGAATTAATTATAAAACAGTAAAGCAAATATGTATATGCATGACATGTTACTTTAAGACCCTCAATGTTTTTACTTTCATAAATAGCATATCAAATATCCCTCATGTAGTTATTAAGAACGCACTAAGTAATACACAAATAAAATTATTGCATTTTATCACATAAACTACGGCGCGGGAGTTTAATAAAGCCATGTCATAAATTCGGTAATACACCAGTGTATTAAATATGCAAATGAGGCAAATGCGTGGGCGAATCACGTAGGCCCATTAAGTAGAAACCGCAGTACTACTCTGGCTTTCATTTGCTAAAGGGGAAGTGTGTTCAATCGTGACACACTTTTACTGCGTATTTGGTGTATGTGATAAAAAGAATCTTACATTCGTATCTTTCCATATTGAATTTATTAAACTCGTTGAATAAAAATGATAAAATGCTCGGCAGATCCTCGCATTTAATCATTTTATTCAACTCGTTTAATAAATTTAATATGAAAAGCCACTCATGTAAGATCCTCTATATATAGATTAATATTCTGAAAGCTTACATTTAAAACAAAATGAACTTTAAGTTACAGCTGTATTGGTATACAATCACCTCAACACTCATGAAAATAATTTAAAGGCCCACATTTATTATGTAATTAGAAAGAATATATATGTATATAGTCCGAAAACAGGATAATTATGCTCAATAATATTAAAATCAATACATATTAATCTTCTGAAGGAATACATTTATAACATTGTGCGACTTTGATATCACAGTAAACTAAGATAGTGTAACAACCTTAAAGCAGCATTACATAATATGAAATAAAAGATATTTGAAAAATTCAACTTTTACGTATGGGTAGCAATGCTGCTACACATTCTAACATTATACTTTGTATGCTTATGTTCATTTGGTAAACAGTGTTTTTGCAATAAAACAAACTCGAAACCGAAAGTAGGGCTTTCCGAGTCGATCTGTCACGCACTTGTTTACAACCGGAACGCATCGTCCGCACTTGTTTACATTCGGAATGCATCGTTCCCATTTGTCCCACGTTGTCTTTTTTAGTTAAATTACTTGATATGTTGATTCATACCTCGGTTAGCTGTGAGCAACCGGTAGCGTAAACAACACACATTCGTGTCTCTGGTGGGGTAGAGAGCGCCAGGACTGTGTTAAGACAGCGAGGGAATTTTTGTTTTTTGTTTGTTTTTGTTTTCTTTCGTTTTTCCCCTATTGTTTCATTTCAGTATCATTTCATTGAATTATTGATGGATTTATGATATCAAAATTGTAGTATACTCCCGACTTATGTATGGTATAAAAAGAACCATGTCATATAGTTCAACAGTTAAACGTGAGATAAGAAATGTGAGATGGTACGGTGGTCGCCAGATCGGACCGGTGGATTTTCTCCGGGTACTCCGATTTCCCCCCACACGAATGACCACATCAACGCTTTTATGTTGTTAAAACTTGCTTCGCAATCGTTGTAAAATAAAGAAAATTGAAACTAACAGGTTAATGGGAGCACATTTATAGAGCGTCTTTAATATAGTGTAAGGCGAGTACTATACGCGAATACTAATGACAATACGATAGTGATAGCTTTATTGTGGAAACTGTTAAATCAAATATGAAATACGAACTAACAATATATGACCAAATAAGGTCGCTTCATTAGTGTATCCTTAGACATCCGCCCGTGCTTCTGGATCGTACATTTACCCAGAGACGAACATCTTATCCAATATTTGTCATCTGAATCTGGACAGGTGCTTACATACCCTAATCACAGAAACTGGCTTGTATTAGCGCATCGGTATTTCGCGGAAGGTATTTGACAACACCTAGTGACTATAAACCTGTTGATCATTCTATCTGTTCAGTGATCTATTCCGTTCTGATGGCGGCTCCTTTGATGATTTGGAGAGTAAAACGGAGCTACATTTTGAACGGCGCACGCTCGTGGAACTAATCGCTGAACTGTTGTTGCAATGGAGCGCGCCGATTGGTGAACGGATTTTTATACAGTTATGATCGGCTAATAGGGACACACCTACATGGTGAAACGGAATTCATACGCCCCCAAAGTCTATATATAGGAGGACAAAACTCATTCGACAGCTTCCAAATCTATAAAGAAATAGATCCGTTTTAACAACGAAATAAATCCGCTAATGATTCTATATAAATGGGAAATTCGTAAATCCACTCTGTCAGTGTTGAAATGTCTATCATTGTTTTTCGTCTGCGTTCCCGTCCTCGTATACAAAGGCCATAGGTAATAATATGGTATAGCGATATGTCTTATTGTCGTATATTTGTGATTTACAGACTACCAAATAGAAGCGCGAGGCGGAAAAGGCGGAAAAGGCGGCAGTCGGGGAGGGTAAAATAGCACAAACAGCTTAGCTAATATGATGACGAAGAAGAAGAACTCTTTATTAAGACTTAAGCTTTACAGTTTCTCGTCTATAGCATTTAAACATATTTACAATATATATATATATACTCAATTACAAAATAAAGTGTGCACTTTTGAATTTAGAATATTTCACTATTTAGAAGACCTATCGGTTAGAAATTTCGCTTAGTATACCTCAAGTATCTTTGTCATCGATCAATTGCATAATCTACCACGTGGTATGCAAAAATTGTCAGTCCAGTCTGTGAGACTTGATTTCGCATGATTTGCACGTGCAGCCCGAGGAAAATATACATGTCACCGGAAACTTGTATTAGTGTAATCCTTATGTCTTACATAACGGTTAAATCACATTTGAGTTCACATTGGTACACAACGAACATGCCTAGATTGAGCGAAAATCAACGTATCCAAGCATTCTCAACAGGAACAACGTTGACGTGCTTCCCTGACCTGCTATGTCCCCGGATATGAACCCAATCGAGCATATCCCGAGGAAATATCCACAATCTGAGGGACTTGGCAAACGCCCTCGTGCAAGAGTGGGATAACATCCTTGATGCAGTAATCAGACGTTACGTGCGGTCTATGCGAAGTCGAATTGCCGCCTGCATTAACAGCAGAGGTGCGCACACAAAAATACTGATCGAAAAAAACCCACCAAAACTGCGATTAAAACAACTTTAAATGCATTATTGAATGTGACCTGATGCTTTCAGTACTTTTGCAACTTTGACTTTAGCACCGTCTCCTTTCTCGCATATAAAAGCTACTTAAACTGACCGTGACTTAAAATATGATATGTCTGCCATATTCTACAGGGTCTGATCTAAAGTTTGGTACCAAATTTATAGGCTTTCGGTTAAATAGGCGATGAGAAATCACAGAAAACAAAGTGCACACTTTATTTTGGAATTGAGTATACAATGTATATATATATATATATAGTACAATATTATCATATGCAACCCTCTCTCTCTCTCTCTCTGGGCAGTATTGCAGGTACCTGGGTAGAACCATCGACCTTTCCACAAGCCAGCCAGCTGGCTGGATATCTTATCCCGCCTGAAAGAATTGGAAACACCCAGTGGGAATAGAACCGACAGCGGTGAGGTCAAGTGATTTGAAAACACTACACATAACGTCTCAACTTCTCTGATACCGACATGCAAGCTGTCACGAATCCACTAATAAAACTAAACGTCCTTTCTAACTGCAATGACTTCGAGGTTAAATGCAATACTAAATTCTCCCATATTGCGTAAGGAGGTAGAGAAAAATAAATCAACTCTTCAGCCATTCGTAAATGAGGTAAATACTTATCTCCATTGAGATCAGGTTAGAATCTAGTGTACGTTCTATAACTCGTAACTATTAGATGAGTGACGGTCCATATTATTAGCTTACGGTTTATACCAATTTATTTGAGCTCGATTGCGAAACAAGTTCTAACAACTTATATTAATCACTCTCGATGCCTCATTTCTGGTGGAATCCATCGTCATGAGGGAGAGAGGCGAGGTAATGTGGAATTTATATGCCGTGCCAAAGGCACACTTGAAACAAGGCTCCAGCGGGACTCGATATCCGGGTCTTTGGCACATGAATCGAACGCTCGCTACCGCTGCGCTATCACGACTTCCACGTCAAGAGTATTATTATTGTTTCAGGTCGAGAGGAGGTGTGAGCGGTGGTGGAGATGGTGGAGGTGGTGGAGGTGATGTGTTTCCGTGGTGGGCATACGTTGCGATTGATGGAGGCATTTTCGCATTAAGTGTACTTTATTACTTTGTGAAAGACATGTGTAAATAATGTTAAAAAGACGGACGAAACATAATATCGAGGGTGAATATGTTGAACCTACACTTCAGAGGACAGGTATAATGGCAAAAGAAATATGTGTACACAACGAGCTTCATACATCACACATCAAAGGATCAAACTATTTGAACGCATTTGGGAACCTTGCTAGACTTGAAGTGACAGTGATATGTACTGATTGTCATCAGGCTGTCGTCCAGTAACAACAGTCATTGCCAACACTATTCCGAATACACACAAAATATGGGACACAGCAGTGATAGAATTTGCACAAACTAGATGCATTGAAATGGCATTTACTTTCCAAGACTAAATTAGTTTAAACTTTATTTAGTGATCTTCTTTTGTACAAAGGGCATATATGCATCGAAATTATATAAACACACAAGTTGCAGGAAGATAACAAAGGATTGGAAAACAAGATAAATACAATCTTATACAATACTAAATTAAAAGAAGTAAGCTGGAAACGTCTCATCTTCGTCTATGTCCTTACTTCAATTACGCCGATTCGACTCATTACCACTTAACCTTAATAGTTAAAATCCGCCATCTCGTCGATATAACACAGAAATGGGATTTTATATGTTTGTGATGTAAATGAAGCTACGGGAGCATTCGTGTATATTCGGAAATGATCGTGTATAATCGTACCTGTTCGGCAATTTCCGATAGAATTCCGTTTCTATATTTAGCCATAGTATCTTGTAGAGAAGAGTTGTCGTTCTTCAAAAGATGGCGCTACGATCGGAAATCAAGTTTCCCCAGGCTGTCATTTTGTCAGAAGTTAAAAAGTGAAAAATCGACAGACTGTAACCCAGGCTAAGCCAACCTGTATTAAGCAGCCATTTTCCATATTCAAAATATGTTGTTTTATTATACATTTGACATCTATTAAGCAGCCATCTGTACTAAGCAGCCACTTTCTGTGATTCCCTCAGCTAGCTGCTTAAGACAGGTTTGATTGTAATCCAGTTAGTATGTAGTACGTTTGCAATGCTACGTGATAACCATGAATGCTCCAATGTTTTGATTGAGCATTTTGTATGTCATGTATGATCACGGGGCATATAGCAATATTAATAAGCGTATGTTCGAAATCTTTTCCAAAAGGACCAAGCTTCATGGGGTTACTACCAAAATGGATGGCCATTCGTCAGAAATGCACATACAACATTTTAAGTATCAGCATTTCCCGGAAAATGTCGAGCCGAGTGGTTGGAAAATAAATGCAGTTGGACATATTAAGATTAACTGGGCCATCAGTGACATTGCATCTCAAGAATTAGCAGAGATAATATGTTCATCTGCATAAGGTGAAACTGGTGCAGATCTTGAAATGGATGATGAGACTGACAGTGATGACATAGAAGTGACAAATACGATGGACCATTGATGGACCATACGATTGATCATATGACTGTGCATCAAGCAACATTATCTTTGATCTATTAAAAATAAAAATGCAACATTTTACACACACACATATATATATATATATGTACAGTTAATGATATGTATGTTACAATAATTAGTTTTGACATACATATTTTAGTTCTTAAAAGTATATTACAAAGGTATATGAAACGATACAACACAGATAAAACTATCGTGCAATGAGAGACAACTCTAATTTTCTATTACCTCCCTTGGCAGATAAAGTCTGATTCATTCCAAAATGTGAATAGGTCCTTTTAGTTGGAATCCTTTGTTTTTACTGTTGTTCTTTAACCAGATGTTGCGGTATGATGTTATCCAAATCGTGTTAATTATTTGATAACATTCTTTCAGAAATAAGTAGCCATTGCATATACTGCATGAGATATGTCGAGATATAATAATATAATAATCATATAAAGCGATAGTGGAATAAAATTGATAGCATGTTGTGCAAAGGAAACAACGATAAAAACAGAGGAAAACACTTAATAGGACCTATCTACTTTTAGAGAGTATTCAGGGGCAGTAGCTGACCGGTGTCTCTCATAGAGTCTACATTTATCAGCACACATACATGTGTATTGGAAGCATATACCTTTAAGTACGCGTAATTATACTACATATGTGTACTGACTGGTATAATTTATTATAGTTATATTGTACCATTGTCAATGTTTGCATAAATACCATGCACATCTTCTTGATTGATGACATAAATAGTTTTAATTGCATTGAATTCATCCATGCATGAGGGTTATTTTACAAATAGTAATTTCTCAAAACACAGATCATTTGTTGCTAGATCTTCGAAGAAGCTACATAATGTATCTGAACATTTAGTATTGAAAACAGAACAGCTTATAAACCCATAAAGTTAGTAAATACATCTTAGTCATCCCAAACACCTGTTTTAGTTTATCTTCCTTTAACACATGGTTTAGTTTATCTTCCTTTAGCACCTGTTTTAGTTTATCTTCCTTTAACACCTGTTTTAGTTTATCTTCTTTTAGCACCTGTTTTAGTTTATCTTCCTTTAACACCTGCTTTAGTTATTATTCCTTTAACACCTGTTTTAGTTTAGCTTCCTTTAACACCTGTTTTAGTTTATCTTCCTTTAACACCTGTATTAGTTTATCTTCCTTTAACACCTGTTTTAGTTTATCTCCCTTTAGCACCTGTTTTAGTTTATCTTCCTTTAACACCTGTTTTAGTTTATCTCCCTTTAGCACCTGTTTTAGTTTATCGTCCTTTAACACCTGTTTTAGTTTATCTCCCTTTAGCACCTGTTTTAGTTTATCTTCCTTTAACACCTGTATTAGTTTATCGTCCTTTAACACCTGTTTTAGTGTATCTTCCTGTAACACCTGTTTTAGTTTATCTTCCTTTAACACCTGTTTTAGTTTATCTTCCTTTAACACCTGTTTTAGTTTATCTCCCTTTAGCACCTGTTTTAGTTTATCTTCCTTTAACACCTGTATTAGTTTATCGTCCTTTAACACCTGTTTTAGTTTATCTCCCTTTAGCACCTGTTTTAGTTTATCTTCCTTTAACACCTGTTTTAGTTTATCTCCCTTTAGCACCTGTTTTAGTTTATCTTCCTTTGACACCTGTATTAGTTTATCTTCCTTTAACACCTGTTTTAGTTTATCTCCCTTTAGCACCTGTTTTAGTTTATCTTCCTTTAACACCTGTTTTAGTTTATCTTCCTTTAACACCTGTTTTAGTTTATCTTCCTTTAGCACCTGTTTTAGTTTATCTTCCTGTAACACCTGTTTTAGTTTTTCTTCCTTTAACACCTGTTTTAGTTTACCTTCCTTTAACACCTGTTTTAGTTTATCTTCCTTTAACACCTGTTTTAGTCTATCTTCCTTTAACACCTGTTTTAGTTTACCTTCCTTTAACACCTGTTTTAGTTTATCTTCCTTTAACACCTGTTTTAGTTTATCTTCCTTTATCACCTGTTTTAGTTTATCTTCCTTTAACACCTGTTTTAGTTTATCTTCATTAAACTCCTGTTTTAGTTTATCTTCTTTTAGCACCTGTTTTAGTTTATCTTCCTTTAGCACCTGTTTTAGTTTATCTTCCTTTAACACCTGTTTTAGTTTATCTTCCTTTAACACCTGTTTTAGTTTATCTCCCTTTAGCACCTGTTTAGTTTATCTTCCTTTAACACCTGTTTTAGTTTATCTCCCTTTAGCACCTGTTTTAGTTTATCGTCCTTTAACACCTGTTTTAGTTTATCTCCCTTTAGCACTTGTCTTAGTTTATCTTCCTTTAACACCTGTATTAGTTTATCTTCCTTTAACACCTGTTTTAGTTTATCTCCCTTTAGCACCTGTTTTAGTTTATCTCCCTTTAGCACCTGTTTTAGTTTATCTTCCTTTAACACCTGTTTTAGTTTATCTCCCTTTAGCACCTGTTTTAGTTTATCGTCCTTTAACACCTGTTTTAGTTTATCTCCCTTTAGCACCTGTTTTAGTTTATCTTCCTTTAACACCTGTATTAGTTTATCGTCCTTTAACACCTGTTTTAGTGTATCTTCCTTTAACACCTGTTTTAGTTTATCTTCCTTTAACACCTATTTTAGTTTATCTTCCTTTAGCACCTGTTTTAGTTTATCTTCCTTTAACACCTGTTTTAGTTTATCTTCCTTTAACACCTGTTTTAGTTTATCTTCCTTTAGCACCTGTTTTAGTTTATCTTCCTGTAACACCTGTTTTAGTTTATCTTCCTTTAACACCTGTTTTAGTTTACCGTCCTTTAACACCTGTTTTAGTTTATCTTCCTTTATCACCTGTTTTAGTTTATCTTCCTTTAACACCTGTTTTAGTTTATCTTCCTTTATCACCTGTTTTAGTTTATCTTCCTTTAACACCTGTTTTAGTTTATCTCCCTTTAGCACCTGTTTTAGTTTATCTTCCTTTGACACCTGTATTAGTTTATCGTCCTTTAACACCTGTTTTAGTTTATCTCCCTTTAGCACCTGTTTTAGTTTATCTTCCTTTAACACCTGTTTTAGTTTATCTTCCTTTAACACCTGTTTTAGTTTATCTTCCTTTAGCACCTGTTTTAGTTTATCTTCCTGTAACACCTGTTTTAGTTTATCTTCCTTTAACACCTGTTTTAGTTTACCTTCATTTAACACCTGTTTTAGTCTATCTTCCTTTAACACCTGTTTTAATTTACCTTCCTTTAACACCTGTTTTAGTTTATCTTCCTTTAACACCTGTTTTAGTTTATCTTCCTTTAGCACCTGTTTTTGTTTATCTTCCTGTAAAACCTGTTTTAGTTTATCTTCCTTTAACACCTGTTTTAGTTTACCTTCCTTTAACACCTGTTTTAGTTTATCTTCCTTTATCACCTGTTTTAGTTTATCTTCCTTTAACACCTGTTTTAGTTTATCTCCCTTTAGCACCTGTTTTAGTTTATCTTCCTTTAACACCTGTTTTAGTTTATCTTCCTTTAACACCTGTTTTAGTATATCTTCTTTTAGCACCTGTTTTAGTTTATCTTCCTGTAACACCTGTTTTAGTTTATCTTCCTTTAACACCTGTTTTAGTTTACCTTCCTTTAACACCTGTTTTAGTTTATCTTCCTTTAACACCTGTTTTAGTCTATCTTCCTTTAACACCTGTTTTAATTTACCTTCCTTTAACACCTGTTTTAGTTTATCTTCCTTTATCACCTGTTTTAGTTTATCTTCCTTAAACTCCTGTTTTAGTTTATCTTCCTTTAACACCTGTTTTAGTTTATCTTCCTTTAACACCTGTTTTAGTTTACCTTCCTTTAACACCTGTTTTAGTTTATCTTCCTTTAACACCTGTTTTAGTCTATCTTCCTTTAACACCTGTTTTAGTTTACCTTCCTTTAACACCTGTTTTAGTTTATCTTCCTTTAGCACCTGTTTTAGTTTATCTTCCTTTAACACCTGTTTTAGTTTATCTTCCTTTAACACCTGTTTTAGTTTATCTTCCTTTAACACCTGTTTTAGTTTATCTTCCTTTAAAACCTGTTTTCGTTTATCTTCCTTTAACACCTGTTTTAGTTTATATTCCTTTAACACCTGTTTTAGTTTATCTTCCTTTAACACCTGTTTTAGTTTATCTTCCTTTAACACCTGTTTTAGTCTATCTTCCTTTAACACCTGTTTTAATTTACCTTCCTTTAACACCTGTTTTAGTTTATCTTCCTTTAACACCTGTTTTAGTTTATCTTCCTTTAGCACCTGTTTTTATTTATCTTCCTGTAAAACCTGTTTTAGTTTATCTTCCTTTAACACCTGTTTTAGTTTACCTTCCTTTAACACCTGTTTTAGTTTATCTTCCTTTATCACCTGTTTTAGTTTATCTTCCTTTAACACCTGTTTTAGTTTATCTCCCTTAGCACCTGTTTTAGTTTATCTTCCTTTAACACCTGTTTTAGTTTATCTTCCTTTAACACCTGTTTTAGTTTATCTTCTTTTAGCACTGTTTTAGTTTATCTTCCTGTAACACCTGTTTTAGTTTATCTTCCTTTAACACCTGTTTTAGTTTACCTTCCTTTAACACCTGTTTTAGTTTATCTTCCTTAACACCTGTTTTAGTCTATCTTCCTTTAACACCTGTTTTAATTTACCTTCCTTTAACACCTGTTTTAGTTTATCTTCCTTATCACCTGTTTTAGTTTATCTTCCTTAAACTCCTGTTTTAGTTTATCTTCCTTTAACACCTGTTTTAGTTTATCTTCCTTTAACACCTGTTTTAGTTTACCTTCCTTTAACACCTGTTTTAGTTTATCTTCCTTTAACACCTGTTTTAGTCTATCTTCCTTTAACACCTGTTTTAGTTTACCTTCCTTTAACACCTGTTTTAGTTTATCTTCCTTTAGCACCTGTTTTAGTTTATCTTCCTTTAACACCTGTTTTAGTTTATCTTCCTTTAACACCTGTTTTAGTTTATCTTCCTTTAACACCTGTTTTAGTTTATCTTCCTTTAAAACCTGTTTTCGTTTATCTTCCTTTAACACCTGTTTTAGTTTATATTCCTTTAACACCTGTTTTAGTTTATCTTCCTTTAACACCTGTTTTAGTTTATCTTCCTTTAACACCTGTTTTAGTTTATCTTCCTTTAACACCGTTTAGTTATCTTCCTTTAAACCTGTTTTAGTTTATCTTCCTTTAACACCTGTTTTAGTTTATCTTCCTTTAAAACCTGTTTTCGTTTATCTTCTTTAACACCTGTTTTAGTTTATCTTCCTTTAACACCTGTTTTAGTTTATCTTCCTTTAACACCTGTTTTAGTATCTTCCTTTAACACCTGTTTTAGTTTATCTTCCTTTAACACCTGTTTTAATTTATCTTCCTTTAACACCTGTTTTAGTTTATCTTCCTTTAACCCCTGTTTTAGTTTATCTTCCTTTAACACCTGTTTTAGTTTATCGTCCTTTAACACCTGTTTTAGTTTCTCTTCCTTTAACCCCTGTTTTAGTTTATCTTCCTCGTCTGTCGTATAACAATTGAATGATAACAATAGATATAGAAATATATATAGAAATAGATATAGAAATAGATATCTATATTCCTCCACAAATGGGATAGTGTATGAAATATAATATATATGCATGCATACATCGTACAGTTTGGCAACAATAATAGTATGCATAATTGTTGCATTATTAATCAGATGCAATATTACACCGAGAACATGCATATTAACCGCTGCGTGAGGTTAATATTCATATATATAATATTCAAGGGGTGATATATTTCATATTGCCAACTCAGGAATGCAATATATATTTTATTATACCGAACCCTGTCAGGCGCGTAGCTGATTGTACGCAAATCAAAAAAATTAAAAACGCCAAATATGCAATAAAAACGACTGGTGGATTTGAATAATATTGATAGGATTTATAAACTTGATCTGGATTTCCATTACCGCCCCTGAAAATGGACATACGATCACTCGTTTATATCACCAGAGACTAACTCACCTTGTACCAATTGCGATCTAGAAAAGAAAATTATGTCGGGGTCCCCCATCCCGACCTCCCCCTGAATGGAGAGCACACCCCTCACACAGTATCACCAAACAATATTTCCCACCTCAGTCTGCTTAATTAAAATGAAATATCACTCTGGCTACGCTCTTGTCTATTATGACCGTATGCCTTATCTTATATAAGTGAATGCTGCCAACATATTCTGGAATGGGTCTATGTCTCTATCATTGCACTATCCTCCAAACATCTAAAATGACTAATCTCTTCAGGAGGCGTCGCTCAAGTGGGCAACCGGTAGCGATGATAAATATAAGTAAAACACACACACATATCGCAACATGCTCATACAGACGACAATTAGTAGACCGTTAGCACTATGAGACAAGCTGAAGTTTATGTAGCTCTAGATGATCCCTAGCCTATATATATATTAGATATATATATATATATACTATAATATATATGTTGACTGTGCTGCTGGGTTATTTACGACAATATTTTCAAGCTGTATATAAAATGATCTGACATATGAAGCTACAGACGGATATATAGTCCAGTGGTAACACGCTGGACTGGTAATCCAGGGATCGCAGGTTCGATCCCCCGTCTAACACTAATAAAATTAACAGTCTTTCAGATGGGACGTTAAACCGAGGTCTCGTGTCGGTGCTTTACACCGTGCACGTAAAAGAACCAGAGGGGATTCTGGAATGGGTCTCTGTCTGTATCATTGCACTATCCTCCAACAATCTAAAATGACTAATATCGTCAGGAGGCGTCGCTCATATGGGCAACCTGTAGCGACGATAAATAAACGTAAAAACCCACAAGCTATGACTGACATGCATGCTCACATCTTGCCATTAGGTACAGATGTGTTGGTACGGATGACTTGCGAGAGATATAGATGATAGTTGGGTTTATTGTTGGGTAAGAATTTCATTTCATCGAGTGATCAACGAAATGTGTATTTTCACGAGTGTTTAATTATTTTTTTAACTGCCTTGTCGGGATCCCCATTGCATAGGCGGATCCAGGGGTGGGCCCGGCGTACGCCCACCCCCCCCCCTAAAATCGCCAGAGTTCGTTTTTTGGTGGTAAATAATGTTTGTGTTTTCTATCAAAAAATGCACCCTCATCTGGTCTATCAACAAATTAAAACAGGACCCATTAAATATAATAACCAACTGTATGCCTCAGAATGCTCCAGAGGCCGCCATTTCATACCTAAAATTCAAATAATTACCCCATCCCGTACCCTCCCTCAACTTCCTAACCCAACATCCTGGACCAACCAACCCCTGTACAATACACAATCACTTCTTTAAACGTGAATGTCCGCAATAATAACATCCGCCAAAAGCTCTCCTGTTAAGTTCAGGTCGTTATATTTGCCATATGTTTGTTTATTAAACATTCACCATACTCAATGTGCGTGCTTGTAATCAACTTCAGATACAGCCGGTTTATTTAATTTGTTAAACAATTGTTTTTTGTGGCTATTTCTGTCTTATGAAATGATTCAGAAATAATGAGAAAATCATATTGAAAAAAAACCAACTTGCGCAAAAGTAGTTTCTGCTACTCTGCGTGTCAGGTTTTGTCAGGATTTAAAATGTAGTTTGCCAAGTTCAGACTAAGAATCATATGCACTGGTGTGGGGCAAGGATACTCCATCCGTTTGGTCAAAATATGGCAGAGGCCCCTTTCTGGCGACATATTCTGACCACGAGTGTGGAATATCCTAGTCCACCACAGGTGCATTTGCCAACTCGGTTAATCCTTGAATATGATGTGAAACTGTCAGCTTTCTTCCAGCTGAACAAATCATTTTTTCCTATTGATTCGCCAGTGCTCACAAATGGGTGAAAACTTAGCTTACATCCGACATATACACTCTGAGTTAATCTGCGTGGCTTTACGTATTAATGGACCTTTTTAATACTTCAGTGTTAATAAAGTTTAAACTTTATTTATTTCACAATGATTGCGAAGCAAGTTCTAACAACTTATGTTAATCACTTTCGTTAGCGCGGATGAAAGCGTATATGTGGTCATTCGTGTGGGAGGAAACCGGAGTACCCGGAGAAAACCCACCTGTCCGATATGGCGACCACCGTACCATATCACATACTTCCAGGACCGAGGATCGAACCCGGGTTGCATTGGTGAGAAGCGAGCGCGCTAACCACTGCGCTAATCTGACATAATGTGAAATCGTCTATAACGCGCATACAATGACGTCATCCAACCTGCGATTCACGAGTGCACATGTATCTACCTGAATAGACGAATAATCTAGCGAAAGTGGTATAGATGTGGAAAATAGACCAATATGTTCTTGATTCAAATTTGTTCAGATTTACTTACATATTAAGTCACGTGACATTTATACACAACAGTTACTGTCAAGTGCAGCTAAATATAATGCAATACCACATGGCGGAACTGTCTTGGCCAGTAGGTGTGTGCTAATAAATTTAGTTTATACAAATTCTTTTAGCTCAATTGCGAAGCCAATTATTGCAACATTAGCTTATAACCGTCCTCGAAACCTCATTGCTGATGAAATCCATCGCCATGTGGGAGAGAGAAAATGCAATGTAGATTTAAGTGTATTGCCTATGTACACAACAACCATGGTTCTAGCGGGGTTCGAACTCGAATCCATTTAATAATTCCCCCAATAAATTGTGAACTCGAATCCATTTAATAATTCCCCCAATAAATTGTGAACTCGCAACCTGAAGGTTAGGAACAGTCATGTATCCATTTAATAATTCCCCCAATAAATTGTGATATCATTTCCACCATTCTCAACCGTACTCTTCAGAAATTACTAATTTGTTTGTTTGTGGGTTTAAAGTCGCACCAACAGCTTAGGTCATACGGCGACTCTCCAGCTGTTACTGGTGGACGAAGACCCTAGGTGCCCCTCCGAGAAGTCGTGATAGCTCAGTGGATGCGCGTTCGCTTCAGGTACGAAAGGTCCGGAGTTCGAGCACCACTGGAGCCGTTACGATTGTGCCCTTAGGCAAGGCATTTAAATTCCACGTTGCCTCTTCTCTCTCCCTCGTGGCGCTGGATTCCATCAGGAATGAGGTCTCGAGAGTGATTTATATAAGTTGAAATAACTTGTTTCGCAATCGAGCTGAAATAAATTTGTATAAACTAGCAGTATTGTAGGAATAGATTGACACCTTAGAAGAACCACGCAAACCCGCTGGGTAGATTCCTCACATTAAATAAGTCCACACCCCCAATGGGATCAGAACACACAGCGGTGAGGGGCAAGTAATTTAGTTTAGTTTATACACATTATTTTAGCTCGATTGCGAAACAAGTTCTTTCAACTTATATTAATCACTCTCTTGACCTCATTCCTGATGGAATACATCGCCATGAAGGAGAGAGAAGAGGCATGTGACATTAAATGCCTTGCCTAATGGCACAATCGTAACGGCTCCAGCGGGGCTCGAACCCCGGACCTTTCGCATCTGAAGCGAATGCGCATCCACTGCGCTACCACGACTTCCACAATTTAGGCAAGTAATTTGAAGTCAACGACCGTAACCACTCGGCCACGGTGGAGGCCCCTTGTGTTTATTAGTGAAAGATAGGAATTCATTTCATCGAGTTGTCACCGAAATGTGTATGTCCACGAGTGGGATAGGAATTTATACAGGGCTGTACTGTCTATAGATAACGTGTACATATATCCTATATTAAAATCGTCCTTAGATGTCAAACACCTCGCTGGTATCGTGGGGATGTAGTCATATTCCTCCTATGATGTATATTTCAGACGGATCTGTAGTCCAGTGGTAACACTGGACTGGTAATCCATGGATCGCAGGTTCGACCCCCCGTCTGACCCTAATAAAATTAACAGTCTTTCAGATAGGACGTTAAACCGAGGTCTCGTGTCGGTGCTTTACACTGTGCACGTAAAAGAACCAGAGGATACTCTGGAATGGGTCTCTATCTGTGTCATTGCACCATCCTCCAAAAATCTAAAATGACTAATCTCTTCAGGAGGCGTCGCTCATATGGGCAAGCGGTAGCGACGATAAATAAACGTAAAACACACACACAATAGTTTAGTAATTAATTTTGACTACAATCCTTTATTGGCTAGCACCGTCCACAGGTAGTGCCTATTTCATATTAGCTTTATCGCACCGGGCTCACGTGTATCCGAGATTTCTGCAAATAAGCTTAATGTTTGACAATCATTGTGCCCCCCCCCCCACCCCCAAATAAGTTTACCATCTAGAAGAAAAGCACAATACCCGATATGTGCATAATTTAACGTTGAACTAGTATGCTTATTTAAAACACGGCCGTGACGTCATTCCTTTGTACTTGCAGTCCATTATTATTAATATTGGACCACAGGAAATTGAAATGTTACCCATAAGCCACCAAAGGTCTCGTACCTCTATCCTAGGACACCCCCTTTTTAATAGAGTAGGGTGTCCTAGGGTAGAGGTACGAGACCGTTGGTGGCTTATGGATAAAATTGCAAGTTCCTGTGGTTTTAAGTAAGATATAAGCCTCAAACGGATCCATTATGTATAATATTGGTACTGTCGTTGACGCAACGCGCCTCACACAGTCCAATATTTAACATATTGGATCGTTTTCGGCTTATATCCTACACATAACTATCCTTCATAAACCTGATAAACCAACTTGACAGTAATATATGTATACATGGTAGACACTTTAGCTAACTTTTAAACATTTATCCAGCAAATATGCCCCACCGATTAGTTACACCTGTATGACGTGGGAATGCACAAAATCAATGGTTATCAAAATGTAAACACTGTAGTGATATTTTGAAATACGGTGAGATACAGGACCTTTATTGGAAATGCAAATTTCAAAATACCATGTACGTGTAGGGTATTTCACGAAATGCTGTATATTTCGAAATTGAATTTGTAGAAATTATATATAAGAGATTCAGTATAGGAATTATAGTATATGCAAATAACCACTAGTATGAAACAGAGTAAAGGATTGTGCTTCTGTGTTGTCTTGGTAACAATATTGATTTTATTTATCCATGGTAAGTACATATATCTTACATATATCTTATTAGATTTTCTTAATTTTCGGTATAGATCAAAATTATTGTTTAGCTCGATTGCGAAACAAGTTCTTACATATTATTTTAATCACTCTCGAGACCTCATTCCTGATGGAATCGATCGCCATGAGGGAGAGTGAAGAGGCAATGTGGCCTTGCCTAATGGCACAAACATAAAGAAATTGGAGTTTGCTAATAACATAGAGCCAGATCAGACGGTACAGAACGTGCCATGTGATCAGGTTGTATGCTGTTTGTTATTCGGATAGTGGAGCTAAAACTTGTCAGCTTTAACTTTATTATATAATTCAAATGTGCAATTTTCACTTATAGTCCTATCTTTTGATTGCATTTGATTTGTATATATGTTGAGGGCCTCAACGTAGATTAACTTTTGTTAAATGGGTTATCTCGTAAAATAAAGTATTTATTACTATTTATTATTATTATTATTATTATTTTTATTATTATTATTATTATTATTATTATAAAACACTTGACTGTATAGCAAACTACATAGTTCGATCCTAATCAGACGCGGATGAAAGCGTATATGTTGTCATTCGTGTGGGATGAAACCGGAGTACCTGGAGAAAACCCACATGTCCGATCTGGCGACCACCGTACCATCTCACTTACATCCCGGTCCGAGGATCGAACCCAGATTGCATTGGTGAGAAGCGAGCGCGCTAACCACTGCGCTAATCGGACGGTTAATAGTATTAGGGACAGACGGGGATCGAACCTGCGATCCCTGTATTCGCAGGCCATGTTAACCATTGGACTACAGACCCGTCTGATGAGCAACGTCTACCCTGTTTACTGTGCTCTACCGGGAGTCAAGTTGCAGCTTGTGTGTTTATTTGTTTGGGTTTTACGCCTGTATCAGCACCATTTTGGGCCATATCGCCGGAGGACAGTTTGCCTAACAACACCTTTCCTGGACAGGCTTCAGCGATTAACCAGTACTTGGTGCACCAACCTCCTATATCAGCACCCGTTTGGGTCATATCGCCGGCGGGCAGTTTACCTAACAACACCTTTCCTGGACAGGCTTCAGCGATTAACCAGTACTTGGTGCACCAACCTCCATAAGAAGCAGGTCAGCGACCTTAACCACTCGGCAACGGAGGCGGACACAATTGCAGCTTAGGTGTATTTAAAACATGCATATCATCATAAATTCTTAATTGATACGCGATGCATCAGCATATTCTATTGTATGTGTTTTACGTTTATTTATCGTCGCTACCGGTTGCCCATATGAACGACGCCTCCTGAAGAGATTAGTCATTTTAGATTTTTGGAGGATATTGCAATAATACAGACAGAGACCCATTCCAGAGTCTCCACTGGTTCATTTACGTGCACGGTGTACAACACCGACAACAGACCTCGGTTTAACGTCCCATCTGAAAGACTGTTAATTTTATTATGGTCAGACGGGGGATCGAACCTGCGATCACTGGTTTACCAGTCCAGCGTGTTACCATTGGACAACAGATCCGTCTGTGTATATTCTATTGCCACGTATTTTTGTATTTTCAGGACTCCAAGTTGAAGCCCGAGGGGGCAGTCGGATCGGTCGATACCGGTATGTATGGTGTCAATAATTCACTTAGTATCATTATCCTATTAAAGTGATGTACGCTTGTGTGTCTTGCGTTTATTTATTAAGTCGGTACGAGTAAGCATAGCAATACCATTTACGAAATATAATTGGTATTGTCTCACAAATCAGTATTAAACAATAGTAACATTCATTTAGTTAATTAATATCATTTCTTTTACTTGTTGCTAAATAAATATATTTAGCTAATTTGACAAGTTTGCTTTTTGCTGTTCATGAATGTTCTAAACGTATTAATGTTTGACCATGAACAATAATATCTAGGTAAATGTGTATTTCTTATATCATTAAAATATAGTCCGGCAGAACCTGGGTTGGACCTGGATTTGTTGTCTTAAGTTTTTGTTTGGACTGATTTAGGTGGACTAATACATAGAGTTCCAAAATCTGTCGTATGACCCCCCGTCACCCTTGAGCATTTTCCGCCATCTTGAATTCAAAATGGCCGCCATGCACATTTTATGAAAAATGCAGTTACTGATCAATACAGTTTACTTTCTGAGAACAGAGTGCCATTTTAGCAACATTTTAATGAGGGCAAGCTCCAAAATGTTCAAGATACTATTAATAATGCATTTTCTGTACATAACAATGTTGGTACAATGAAATCAATATGGTCGCCATCATCAAATAATATTGATATTTAATGGAAATGTATATATGATCCTTCAATTACCTTTTACAAATATAATGCATGAATAATGCATCTATAGCTTTATTTTTAAGAATATGTCAATAATAAATAGTAAAGACAAAACTAATAATCTTTGGTAAATATTTCACAAATTTTCGCAATACAATGTAGTTACCTTTTTAAGTGTTATTTACAGCCGATAGCATGGTGTTTGTTTGTATTATACTGTGTTCACAGTTATTAAACAAAAGTCGTGTTAGCTCAGTGGTAGCACGTTCGCTTCATGTACGAAAGGCCCGGAGTTGGAGCCCTGCTGGAGCAGTTACGATTGTGCCCTTAGGCAAGGCATTTAAATTACTCTCTCTCTCTCTCTTTCTCTCTCTCTCCCTCCCTCTCTCTCTCTCTCTCTCGTGGCGATGGATTCCATCAGGAATGAGGTCTCGAGAGTGATTAATATAAGTTATAAGTTGTTTTTTTAAATCTTAGGTAAATTTGCACACATTTTCGCAATACAATGTAGTTACCTTTTAAGTGTTATTTACAGCCGATAGCATGGTGTTTTTGTTCACTTAGATATTAAACAAAAATCGAAAACGGGTCAGGGTTCAGTGATTAAACGTGCTGGATGGTCTACGACTCCTATGGATCACAGGTTCGATCCACTGTCTGACCATAATGATATGCGTGTTTTACGTTTATTTATCGTCTCTACCGGTTGCCCATATGAGCGACGCTCCCTGAAGAGATTAGTCATTTTAGATTTGTTGGAGTATAGTGCAATGATACAGACAGAGACCCATTCAAGAGAATCCTCTGGATCTTTTACGACAGAGTCCCATCTGAAAGACTGTTAATCGTATTAGGGTCAGATTGGGGATCGAACTTATGATCCCTGAATTACCAGTCCGGCATGGACCACATGCTACACGCACGTGTAACTGTTCTAACTAACTATACTATTTGCAGCTCATATTTTGAGGCACCGACAGATTAATTGTATCCATACCTTTGCACTTGCAGTCCATTATTAATAATATTGGACTGCATTCAAAAGGGCAGAGTATTATATTAAACCCTATGCGTAAATATACGAAATTAACAATTTGAATTAGTAAGATCTTGTTATATAAGTGTGTGTTTTAAGAAAGATATAATCCTCAAACGGAGCCAACATGTAGGCGCCTCACACAGTCCAATATTTTACATATTGGATCGTTTTCAGCTTATATCCTATACATATATCCGAGAGTGATCATGACATCTAAACGGCAGTCCGAACTTGCCATGCGATATATATAGTACAATCGATTTTAGTTCCAGACCCCCACATTTCGCAGCCTATTCAGAATAGTACAAGCGATTATAGTTCCAGACCCCCACAGTTCGTAGCCTATTCAGAATAGTACAAGCGATTATAGTTCCAGACCCCCACATTTCGCAGCCTATTCAGAATAGTACAATCGATTTTAGTTCCAGATCCCCACATTTCGCAGCCTATTCAGAATAGTACAAGCTATTATAGTTCCAGACCCCCACAGTTCGTAGCCTATTCAGAATAGTACAAGCGATTATAGTTCCAGACCCCCACATTTCGCAGCCTATTCAGAATAGTACAATCGATTTTAGTTCCAAACCCCCACATTTCGCAGCCTATTCAGATATGCTATATATATATATATATATATATAGCAAGTATATCTGGGAACTCAAAGAGACAAACAAATAATTTAATATAACATGGAACATACTTAGATATGCCTCACCGTACAATCCAGCCTCCAACCGTTGTAATGTGTGTCTTTGGGAAGAGTTTTATATCATCTCAGGCAGGCGTGAGAATGCAACACTTAATATCGGCCTGCAGACATTCCAGAAAATATAGATTATGTAACTTAAAACACAAACCACCGTGAACATAATACTAACATAGTTACGCCCCTTATTTGCTAAAATCCATTTGTACTAAATCGCTTCCGATGATTGCTTGCATGAGCAAGTATGAAACTGATCAGTAAAGCGACCATATTACCCTTGTATGTGTTGATTCATCATTCACCAACATATATATATAGTTACAGGCAATAGCGCATTAACTTTGAACTATAGCGAACGTGATGTGACCGAAGTGCCGAAAAGAATATTATGTTACATAAATGTCGCAAAGGATAATTCAGCGTAAAGAAAAATAACTAACCCAAAGTAAAGTGAGCGTGGTGGGCATCACAATCGTTGAATATCACAACCACGATTATATTACTTCAGATGATATTATGCATATAAAGTATGTGCATTACCATTGCTATAAACTCAGTATAATATACATGCACATTAACTGTAAAGGTTACCTCTATTGAGATCAGGTTAGAATTAAGAACAGGTCTCATAACTCACATTGGTAAATATATATGAGTGACGATCAACATTATTTGTTGTTTCAGGTCGAGAGGAGGAGGTTAGAATTAAGAACAGGTCTCATAACCCGCATTCGTAAATATGAGTGACTTATCAATATTATTTGTTGTTTCAGGTCGAGAGGAGGTGGTGGGGGCGGTGGTGGAAGTGTGCCGTGGTGGGCGTACCTTGTTATTTTCGGAGGCACTTGCGTATTGTTCGCTGTTATTTTCCTTGTAATATACATATGTAAACGGCAAAAAGTAAACGGTTGTGTTTAACTCTTTCAGCGCCGAATACATTCCTAGCATGTGCAAACAACATAGATCCAGATCAGCCGCGGCGTAACGCCGCGTCTGATCAGGATCTATGTTGTTTGCTATTCGGACAAGTGCTTCAGCTCCACTGTCTGAATAGCAATCAGCATATAGCCTGATCAGACGGCATGTTCTGTTCTGTCCGATCGGGTTCTCTACTTTTTTACAAAGTCGCGTTTATGCGACATTGGCGGTGAAAGAGTTAAGCAGAGTGAAACTCACCTTTGTACAATGTGCAATTTACATCAACGTGCTATATTATTATCTACAGAGAGAGGACGTATTTTGATCCATAGTGTAGGGAAACTGTGGTATGTGGAAGCATGTACGTTACAAATGTCAACCGTGATATTAAAAGAAAATGTGTTTTCATCCAAATCACTCAATAGACTAACGGTTGAAACGGTCTACATAATAAAACATAACCCTGACTAATAACAGTTGCTGCCGTAAAGCTACCTCGTACATGAGGATGAAATGCGTGTCATTATAGAGTGTTGTATGTATGTGGATATCAGGGATATATTATTTGATAAAGATTCCAGTATCTGTGATAATTTTCTTACCTTGTCTAAAACAAATAAATTGATTCTCTAATCTGACATTAATACATAGTATATGCCAAAACCTGCTTTAATATTTTACAACGTCGTAGTTCTTATCTATGTAAATAATGTGTGCGTTACTTTATTTGTAAACACAGTTATATGTGAACCAGGTAAACGCTGATAATCCAATCATCCCTGGTCTGGTCAAAGGTTGTTCTGATTTCTTAGAACATTCTAATTTGTGAGATAGTGCTCATTTACCGGAATCTTAAAAACATTTGTTGGTGTCATGATTAGCGACGTTACAGAGTTTTTAGAAAGTAAAACATGTTTAACGTATAGTTAGTTATATATGTGCATATGTGTAGAATGGCTATGTGCAATGTATGTGCTTATAATATAAATTGAAATATATGTACTGTACATAGATGAGACAGAAATAAAGATTTAATAAATGCATTCCCCGATGTCAATGGAAAGGATAGGAGTATCGGGTAATATTTCCTTCCTTAAACTTCTCTGTGTGCGTTTTATTTCTTCAAAATACAGTCTACATCCGTTATGTCGAATTCCGTCTGACCGAACAAAATACTTCGACCTAACCGAAGTTTGACTTAGCGAAATTCGATATTAACAGATCCAGTTATATGTAAAATGATAGTGTCTTAAACGGGACTTTGATCCGACTTCGAGATAACCAGATAATTCGACATAACCGACTTTGACATAACGGATGTAGACTGTAATATTATAATTTCATATTTAACTTTAGTAAACAACCAATTACAGATGTATTTGTGATTTTGGTAAAATAATATCGATAAAGGGAGATAATTTACAATGGTAATTTCACAAAAACAGGTTCGTTTGTGGCCATAATTTCCGAATTTTCCTTTTTACCGTAATAATTTATTATTGAAATATGAAAATATAAAATAATAATCACAATAACTATTCATCCGCGTATTACACTATCTCGGTGTGCAGCACATTCTAAGTAAATGCACAATCGGGCTTTAAGTGGTTGATTAGAAGGACATATTAAAGGGAAACAACTTCGAAAAACCTCTTTGTACATTCCAGCACAATCCTCTTGGAACTGTTAGTAATATACAGAGTACGTTATGAATAAAAACACTTGTTCTAATTTGAAAACTTGAAATATTGTTTTTAATGGTTTCCATTTTGAATATGTGTGTGGAGAGTTTATGACGTCATAGCTACATGCAAAATGTCTTACTTTCTGTCAAAAAAATGGAAACTTACACAACCGACGATAGTGATAAACATGTATATATATGCATATATTTATTGATCTGGAACGCTTTACATGTACTTGTTTTTTTATATATTTTATCATACATTTTACGGTTAACGTATTTTTATGTTTTGTTAACATTGTATGTTTATTAAAAGTTGCAAACATTTGTTCATACTTTCCCATTGAATCATTCTATTAAACTATAATCGCTTGTACTATTCTGAATAGACTGCGAAATGTGGGGGTCTGGAACTATAATCACTTGTACTATTCTGAATAGCCTGCGAAATGTGGGGGTCTGGAACTATAATCGCTTGTACTGTTCTGAATAGGCTGCGAAATGTGGGGGTCTGGAACTATAATCGCTTGTACTGTTCTGAATAGGCTGCGAAATGTGGGGGTCTGGAACTATAATAGCTTGTACTATTCTGAATAGGCTGCGAAATGTGGGGCTCTGGGACTATAATAGCTTGTACTATTCTGAATAGGCTACGAAATGTGGGGATCTGGAACTATAATCGCTTGTACTATTCTTAGTAGCTTGCAAAATATGGGGTTCTAGAACTGTAAGAGCACTATTTTATGGCGAATAGTTGCAACACCCTCACATTTCTGTGTCGGTATGGTAAGTAGATCTCGACGATGTATATGTGTCAATCTATTCATAGCAGTATTATTTTCGACGTCTTGTAGCATGACATTATTTGTAGTTTGTATTATAAATATCCTTTTCTGTGGATATACCGATGGTCTAAGAATGTCAGTGGACAATTTATTTTACCAACGACATCGGTCATCACATAAATAGCATAGTACACTACTCTGAGCGATAACAGACGGATATGTAGTCCAGTGGTAACACGCTGGACTGGTAATCCAGGGATCGCAGGTTCGATCCCCCGTCTGACACTAATAAAATTAACAGTCTTTCAGATGGAACGTTAAGCCGAGGTCTCGTGTCGGTGTTTTACAGCGTGCACGTAAAAGAACCAGAGGAGACTCTGGAATGTGTCTCTCTCTCTCTGTATCATTGCACTATCCTCCAAAAACTAAAATGACTAATCTCTTCAGGAGGCGTCGCTCATATGGGCAACCGGTAGCGACGATAAATAAACGTAAAACACACACTCTGAGCGGTAGACTAAGCCGTACACGCTATCCCAAACATTCAACTGCCAATGATATAGGCGTGATAGCGCAGTGGCAGTAGCGCAGTTAAATGCCGTGTCTAAGGGCACACTCGTAACGGCTCGAACTCCGGATCGTTCACACCTAAAGCGAACGCTCATCCATTGCGCTGTCACGACTTCCACAAAGTTGGGTATAATTATATGGTAGTGTGTGTTTAAACTATGTGTACGTATCAAATATACCTTTCAATGGCTATAGTATTAATACCTGCATTGTAAAATATATACATTTAAACAATACGTCACATTACCTGCAAGGTATCGTATATTGTCTTACCTATAACAGTAGTGTAATATTCCAACGGTTTTGTTACTTTAATTGGAAACGACAGTACTAGTCAACAGTATCCTTTGACCCGGATTAGTTATTACTAGTCAACATTATCCTTTGACCCGGATTAGTTGTTACTAGTCAACATTATCCTTTGACCCGGATTAGTTGTTACTAGTCAACATTATCCTTTGACCCGGATTAGTTGTTACTAGTCAACATTATCCTTTGACCCGGATTAGTTGTTACTAGTCAACATTATCCTTTGACCCGGATTAGTTGTTACTAGTCAACATTATCCTTTGACCCGGATTAGTTAGTACTAGTCAACATTATCCTTTGACCCGGATTAGTTAGTACCAGTCAACATTATCCTTTGACCCGGATTAGTTGCTACTAGTCAACGTTATTGTGATGCCCACCACGCTCACTTTACTTTGGTTTAGTTATATTTCTTTATGCTGATTTATCCTTTGCGACATTTATGTAACATAATATTCATTTCGGCACTTCGGTCACAGCACGTTCGCTGGAAAGACGCCATATTCGTACGAAGATGTAAAACGTACTGTGTATTCAAGATTACACCCCTCATGGTGTGAGTATAAACAAGTTATTGCATTTATTATGTGGAGAACTATACATGGAAACACGGTTTGGACACCGTCTTGACCCAGATTCTTATAAACAGGTAAACAAACATTAAAACCGTTCCTTATAAAATCACCGGTTTAGCGTATTTTGGCAATATACTACCTTCGACATACCCTGTTTACTTTGGTAGGTTGTTTTGTTACTGTATTATACCCGTATGTACGCCGAGGGCCTATATGTATCACTCAGCATACCAGTCTACAGTCACACAGAGGTCCTATATGTATTACTCAGTATACCAATCAACAGTCACGCCGATGTCCTATATGTATCACTCAGCATACCAGTCCACAGTCACGCCGAGGTCCTATATGTATCACCCAGTATACCAGTCCACAGTCACACCGATGTCCTATATGTATCACTCAGTATACCAGTCCACAGTCACGCCGAGGTCCTATATGTATTACTCAGCATACCAGTCCACAGTTACTCCGAGTGAATATATGTATTACTCAGTATTAACCAGTCCACAGTTACACCGAGGTCCTATAAGTATTACTCAGTATACCAGTCCACAGTCACACCGATGTCATATATGTATTACTCAGTATACCAGTCAACAGTCACGCCGAGGTCCTATATGCATCACTCAGTATACCAGTCCACAGTCACGCCGATGTCCTATATGTATTACTCAGTATACCAGTCACACTGATGTCCTATATGTATTACTCAGTATTTACCAGTCCACCGTTACACCGAGTAACTATATGTATTACTCAGTATACCAGTCCACAGTCACACAGAGGTCCTATATGTATTACTCAGTATTTACCAGTCCACAGTCACACCGAGGTCCTATATGTATTACTCAGTATACCAGTCCACAGTCACACCGAGGTCCTATATGTATTACTCAGTATACAAGTCCACAGTCACACCGAGGTCCTATATGTATTACTCAGTATTTACCAGTCCACAGTCACACCGAGGTCCTATATGTATTACTCAGTATGTACCAGTCCACAGTCGCACAGAGGTCCTATATGTATTACTCAGTATACCAGTCCACAGTCACACCGAGGTCCTATATGTATTACTCAGTATACAAGTCCACAGTCACACCGAGGTCCTATATGTATTACTCAGTATACCAGTCCACAGTCACACCGAGGTCCTATATGTATTACTCAGTATACAAGTCCACAGTCACACCGAGGTCCTATATGTATTACTCAGTATACAAGTCCACAGTCACACCGAGGTCCTATATGTATTACTCAGTGTACCAGTCCACAGTCACACCGATGTCCTATATGTATTACTCAGCATACCAGTCCACAGTCACACCGATGTCCTATATGTATTACCCAGTATACCAGTAAACAGTCACACAGAGGTCATATATGTATCACTCAGTATACCAATCCACAGTCACACAGAGGTCCTATATGTATTACTCAGTATACCAGTCCACAGTCACACAGAGGTCATATATGTATCACCCAGTATACCAATCCACAGACACGCCGAGGTCCTATATGTATTGCTCAGTATACCAGTCCACAGTCACGCCGAGGTCCTATATGTATTACTCAGTATACAAGTCCACAGTCACACCGATGTCCTATATGTATCACTCAGCATACCAGTCCACAGTCACGCCGACGTCCTATATGTATCACCCGGTATACCAGTCCACAGTCACGCCGAGGTCCTATATGTATCACCCAGTATACCAGTCCACAGTCACACCGATGTCCTATATGTATCACTCAGTATACCAGTCCACAGTCACGCCGAGGTCCTATATGTATTACTCAGCATACCAGTCCACAGTTACTCCGAGTGAATATATGTATTACTCAGTATACCAGTCACACTGATGTCCTATATGTATTACTCAGTATTTACCAGTCCACCGTTACACCGAGTAACTATATGTATTACTCAGTATACCAGTCCACAGTCACACAGAGGTCCTATATGTATTACTCAGTATTTACCAGTCCACAGTCACACAGAGGTCCTATATGTATTACTCAGTATACCAGTCCACATTCACACCGAGGTCCTATATGTATTACTCAGTATACAAGTCCACAGTCACACCGAGGTCCTATATGTATTACTCAGTATTTACCAGTCCACAGTCACACCGAGGTCCTATATGTATTACTCAGTATGTACTAGTCCACAGTCACATAGAGGTCCTATATGTATTACTCAGTATACCAGTCCACAGTCACACCGAGGTCCTATATGTATTACTCAGTATACAAGTCCACAGTCACACCGAGGTCCTATATGTATTACTCAGTATACAAGTCCACAGTCACACCGATGTCCTATATGTATTACTCAGCATACCAGTCCACAGTCACACCGATGTCCTATATGTATTACTCAGTATACCAGTCCACAGTCACACCGATGTCCTATATGTATTACCCAGTATACCAGTCCACAGTAACACAGAGGTCATATATGTATCACTCAGTATACCAATCCACAGTCACGCCGAGGTCCTATATGTATTACTCAGTATACCAGTCAACAGACACGCCGAGGTCCTATATGTATTGCTCAGTATACCAATCCACAGTCACGCCGAGGTCCTATATGTATTGCTCAGTATACCAATTCACAGTCACGCCGAGGTCCTATATGTATTATTCAGTATACCGGTCAACAGACACGCCGAGGTCCTATATGTATTACTCAGTATACCAGTCAACAGACACGCCGAGGTCCTATATGTATTACTCAGTATACCAGTCAACAGACACGCCGAGGTCCTATATGTATTGCTCAGTATACCAATCCACAGTCACGCCGAGGTCCTATATTTATTACTCAGTATACCAGTCAACAGACACGCCGAGGTCCTATATGTATTGCTCAGTATACCAGTCCACAGTCACACCGAGGTCCTATATGTATTACTCAGTATACAAGTCCACAGTCACACCGATGTCCTATATGTATCACTCAGCATACCAGTCCACAGTTACGCCGACGTCCTATATGTATCACCCAGTATACCAGTCCACAGTCACGCCGAGGTCCTATATGTATCACACAGTATACCAGTCCACAGTCACGCCGAGGTCCTATATGTATCACCCAGTATACCAATCCACAGTCACGCCGAGGTCCTATATGTATCACTCAGTATACCAGTCCTCAATCACGCCGAGGTCCTATATGTATCACTCAGTATACCAGTCCACAGTCACGCCGAGGTCCTATATGTATCACCCAGTATACCAGTCTACAGTCACGCCGAGTTCCTATATGTATTACTCAGTATACCAGTCTACAGTCACGCCGAGGTGCTATATGTATTACTCAGTATACCAGTCTACAGTCACACCGAGGTCCTATATGTATCACTCAGTATACCAGTCCACAGTCACACCGAGGTCCTATATGTATCACCCAGTATACCAGTCTACTGTCACGCCGAGGTCCTATATGTATCACTCAGTATACCAGTCCACAGTCACGCCGAGGTCCTATATGTATCACTCAGCATACCAGTCTACAGTCACACAGAGGTCCTATATGTATTACTCAGTATACCAGTCTACAGTCACGCCGAGGTGCTATATGTATTACTCAGCATACCAGTCCACAGTCACGCCGAGGTCCTATATGTATCACTCAGCATACCAGTCTACAGTCACACAGAGGTCCTATATGTATTACTCAGTATACCAGTCTACAGTCACGCCGAGGTGCTATATGTATTACTCAGTATACCAGTCTACAGTCACGCCGAGGTGCTATATGTATTACTCAGCATACCAGTCCACAGTCACATAGAGGTCCTATATGTATTACTCAGTATACCAATCCACAGTCACACAGAGGTCCTATATGTATTACTCAGTATACCAGTCCACAGTCACACAGAGGTCCTTTATGTATTACTCAGTATACCAGTCCACAGTCACACAGAGGTCCTATATGTATTACTCAGTATACCAGTCCACAGAGGTCCTATATGTATTACTCTGCATTTACCAGTCCACAGTCACACAGAGGTCCTATATGTATTACTCAGTATTTACCAGTCCACAGTTACACCGAGTGATTGTACGCATCACTCAGTATTTACCAGTCCACAATTACACCGAGTGAGTGTACGCATCACTCAGTATTTACCAGTCCACAGTTACACCGAGTGATTGTACGCATCACTCAGTATTTACCAGTCCACAATTACACCGAGTGATTGTACGCATCACTCAGTATTTACCAGTCCACAATTACACCGAGTGAGTGTACGCATCACTCAGTATTTACCAGTCCACAATTACACCGAGTGATTGTACGCATCACTCAGTATTTAACAATCCACAATTACACCGAGTGAGTGTACGCATCACTCAGTACTTACCAATCCACAATTACACCGAGTGATTGTACGCATCACTTAGTATTTACCAGTCCACAATTACACCGAGTGATTGTACGCATCACTCAGTATTTACCAGTCCACAATTACACCGAGTGATTGTACGCATCACTCAGTATTTACCAATCCACAATTACACCGAGTGAGTGTACGCATCACTCAGTATTTACCAGTCCAAAATTACACCGAGTGAGTGTACGCATCACTCAGTATTTACCAGTCCACAATTACACCGAGTGAGTGTACGCATCACTCAGTATTTACCAGTCCACAATTACACCGAGTGAGTGTACGCATCACTCAGTACTTACCAGTCCACAATTACACCGAGTGATTGTACGCATCACTCAGTATATACCAGTCCACAGTTACACCGAGTGAGTGTACGCATCACTCAGTATACAAGTCAGTACTCATGCATCACTCGTAACATCAAACGGTATACAACGTTTTTCACTAGCATCAAACAGAGATCAAACACATTTATAAATTTAAATGCCTAATTAATTCCCGGCGCGGTGAGATCTGCTCTTGTACTCAATCGATTGAAGTCTGGACAAATGGTTTCGGGTTCCAAACATTATGATGTTCTGATAAAGACCGGCTGTCATTTTTAAATGTGTAATTGGTTTTGAACCCGAAACCACTTGCCCAGACGCCGTACCAAGCGTCTGTACTCATGTACGTAAGCTACTTAGACAGTTTACATATTGTGTAGCAGATATTCAATATTCATTTATGTTACAATCAGATACCTGTCCACCTCATGTGTGTATTTGCCCCCCACCCCACCCCCAACTCTAAGGAGAATAATATATAAGCGTTGCGTGTTGATCATTTCCTATAACAGATGGATCTGTAGTCTAGTGGTAACATGCTGGACTGGTAACCCAGGGATCGCAGGTTCGATCGCCCGCCTGATCCTACTAAAATTAACAGTCTTTCTGATGGGACTTTAAACCTAGGTAACGTGTCGGTGCTGTACACCGCGCACGTAAAAGAACCAGAGGAGATTCTGGAATGGGTACTGTATCTCTAGTATCATTGCACTATCCTCCAAAATTCTAAAATCTCTTCAGGAGGCGTCGCTCATATAGGCAACCGGTAGCGACGATAAATAAAACGTAAAACACACATATCCTATATCCCGTCTGATCTCCTCATGGCGTGCACGTTGTGGTTGGTGCACGTCTCGCAGCAGCAGCCGGCAGTGGACCTTGCAACAATGGACACACTCTTCACCACCGCTGTACTACGGAGGTGGTGGATATATGGACGGACCCTGGAGCGACCGGGACGACCACGTGTCTAACTGCCAGATCCGATGATATGCTTCTACGGTATAACTAACAGTGAATGGATTGCCATAAAATGGACTAAGAGACACAGAGCATAATCACCTTTGTCAAATTAGGTCACAGTTGACCTACTTGCATCAGACCACCTACATAACTTAATCGACACAGAACTACATCTTCTAGAATTCAATCATCTTCGAAAATAATCGTCTTTGTACAGAATAATCGCAGAACAACAGCATCTACTTGACCATCCACATATTTAATGTTTGTAATTTATATATTTTACACCGATTGCGAAGTACGTTTTAACAACATATATTAATCACTCTCGTTGGCGCGGATGAAAGCGTAAATGTGGTCATTCGTGTGGGAGGAAAACGGAGTACCCGGAGAAAACCCACCTGTCCGATCTGCGCTTCTGTCGCAGACCGCCGGCGAGCACTAAGGGTGTGGGGGTCGAGATCGACAAAGAAAGAGGAAACTCTTTTATTAATGTCTACTGCGCTTTATTCCTCGCAATCCTCCAAGCATTCCGAGCCTGTTCCATCGTTTCTCTCTCTGTCTCTATCTATCTCTCTCTACCTCTATCTCTATCTCTCTATCTCTATCTGCAATCAATATATACAAATATACAGTTTCATACATCACATAATTAACAATCACATAAGTTATACTATATCATCAGACATATATAATGACGACACTTGCATTGACGAATTTAAGAAATACAATAAACGATGGTGTAGTTTAAGTTAGACAATGAAAATCAAATCTTTACATCTGATCGATATTTCTCAAAAACAA
>CM026404.1:20701490-20713865 GCA_014843695.1 Archivesica marissinica
ACTCAGTACTTACCAGTCCACAATTACACCGAGTGATTGTACGCATCACTCAGTATATACCAGTCCACAGTTACACCGAGTGAGTGTACGCATCACTCAGTATACAAGTCAGTACTCATGCATCACTCGTAACATCAAACGGTATACAACGTTTTTCACTAGCATCAAACAGAGATCAAACACATTTATAAATTTAAATGCCTAATTAATTCCCGGCGCGGTGAGATCTGCTCTTGTACTCAATCGATTGAAGTCTGGACAAATGGTTTCGGGTTCCAAACATTATGATGTTCTGATAAAGACCGGCTGTCATTTTTAAATGTGTAATTGGTTTTGAACCCGAAACCACTTGCCCAGACGCCGTACCAAGCGTCTGTACTCATGTACGTAAGCTACTTAGACAGTTTACATATTGTGTAGCAGATATTCAATATTCATTTATGTTACAATCAGATACCTGTCCACCTCATGTGTGTATTTGCCCCCCACCCCACCCCCAACTCTAAGGAGAATAATATATAAGCGTTGCGTGTTGATCATTTCCTATAACAGATGGATCTGTAGTCTAGTGGTAACATGCTGGACTGGTAACCCAGGGATCGCAGGTTCGATCGCCCGCCTGATCCTACTAAAATTAACAGTCTTTCTGATGGGACTTTAAACCTAGGTAACGTGTCGGTGCTGTACACCGCGCACGTAAAAGAACCAGAGGAGATTCTGGAATGGGTACTGTATCTCTAGTATCATTGCACTATCCTCCAAAATTCTAAAATCTCTTCAGGAGGCGTCGCTCATATAGGCAACCGGTAGCGACGATAAATAAAACGTAAAACACACATATCCTATATCCCGTCTGATCTCCTCATGGCGTGCACGTTGTGGTTGGTGCACGTCTCGCAGCAGCAGCCGGCAGTGGACCTTGCAACAATGGACACACTCTTCACCACCGCTGTACTACGGAGGTGGTGGATATATGGACGGACCCTGGAGCGACCGGGACGACCACGTGTCTAACTGCCAGATCCGATGATATGCTTCTACGGTATAACTAACAGTGAATGGATTGCCATAAAATGGACTAAGAGACACAGAGCATAATCACCTTTGTCAAATTAGGTCACAGTTGACCTACTTGCATCAGACCACCTACATAACTTAATCGACACAGAACTACATCTTCTAGAATTCAATCATCTTCGAAAATAATCGTCTTTGTACAGAATAATCGCAGAACAACAGCATCTACTTGACCATCCACATATTTAATGTTTGTAATTTATATATTTTACACCGATTGCGAAGTACGTTTTAACAACATATATTAATCACTCTCGTTGGCGCGGATGAAAGCGTAAATGTGGTCATTCGTGTGGGAGGAAAACGGAGTACCCGGAGAAAACCCACCTGTCCGATCTGCGCTTCTGTCGCAGACCGCCGGCGAGCACTAAGGGTGTGGGGGTCGAGATCGACAAAGAAAGAGGAAACTCTTTTATTAATGTCTACTGCGCTTTATTCCTCGCAATCCTCCAAGCATTCCGAGCCTGTTCCATCGTTTCTCTCTCTGTCTCTATCTATCTCTCTCTACCTCTATCTCTATCTCTCTATCTCTATCTGCAATCAATATATACAAATATACAGTTTCATACATCACATAATTAACAATCACATAAGTTATACTATATCATCAGACATATATAATGACGACACTTGCATTGACGAATTTAAGAAATACAATAAACGATGGTGTAGTTTAAGTTAGACAATGAAAATCAAATCTTTACATCTGATCGATATTTCTCAAAAACAAACAGGTTATCAGTCAATGTACATTAATAATATATTATCGGGATGGTAGTCAAAAAGAGTAGCAATAGTTACCTGAAGGTATATATATATATTCCTACATAATATGGATTATTTGTAGCACATATTTAATGGCGTCTTGTTTATGTTTTGTGAAAATGGCGGATGTCTCATATGCATGCAGTGATTGGTTAGTAAAGAGCACGTGCTTAAATATTGTCACGTGTCAGGTCAAATGTACGTGTCACTTATTTTAACTATTGGTCCAAGGGAAATAACTAAAACTATACTACACTGTACTACATATGCTACGTTACAAATTAACTGAAGGTGTTACAATGTTTTCAACTCACTGCTTCAAATAGGGGGCAAAAATGACAAGCGAATATATGTGTTCAAAGAGTTTGTATTTATTAACAACAATTGCACCCTATGACATATTCGCCCCAGTTGGAAAAATGTCGTTTCGACATTTTCAAATATTTCAATACCTGAAAACGAAATTATTAAGTATTTATTAATACATGTAAACATTTCTTCAAGTATTTATATGTAACACGAAATTACATAAGTATACTTGAAATTAGAAGTATGCCAACACAATATCATTTCAAGTTTTTATAAATACACGTAGTAGTCAATGTACATTAATAATATATTATCGGGATGGTAGTCAAAAAGAGTAGCAATAGTTACCTGAAGGTATATATATATATTCCTACATAATATGGATTATTTGTAGCACATATTTAATGGCGTCTTGTTTATGTTTTGTGAAAATGGCGGATGTCTCATATGCATGCAGTGATTGGTTAGTAAAGAGCACGTGCTTAAATATTGTGACGTGTCAGGTCAAATGTACGTGTCACTTATTTTAACTATTGGTCCAAGGTAAATAACTAAAACTATACTACACTGTACTACATATGCTACGTTACAAACTAACTGAAGGTGTTACAACGTTTTCAACTCACTGCTTCAAATAGGGGCAAAAATGACAAGCGAATATATGTGTTCAAAGAGTTTGTATTTATTAACAACAATTGCACCCTATGACACTTCGTTATTGTTATAAGCATCATGCAGCATATCGTAAAACCCTTGTTATCGCTTGGAAAATATTTTAATCTACAAACAATCAAAGATATGTTGTTAGTATAATATATGAAACATCCCTGAGGGACATTGTATACAGTTTTCCATTGTTAGTAAAATATATGAAACATCCATATAAAGGTACATTGGATACAGTTTTCCACAGTTTTTTTACATTATCATTAATGGATTCTTACCTCTTGTTTTTACCCTGGTCCCGTGTATCTCGGTCTGCGCCGAGGCTATGGTTCGTGTATTCGACGATATGTACAGTCAAATATATTTGGAAACATTTGTTTTGTACTTTTGTACCGTCGTCTACGCGAATTGTTTATCAGCAAACGAAATGTGTTTATCAACACACGAATTGTAAATATGCACAGCGCGCATGCGTGAAACAACAGCGGATGTAGAAACGCACGTTGGAATGTCAACATATTTTGAAAATGAAAGACTATCTATCTATCTTCCTCTAATGTCGAATCCCTCGCGGGGATGTAGACATGTCCCTAAAAGATTTAGATAACAGAGGTATGAATCGACATCTCAAGTAATTCAATTAAAAAAGACAACGTGTGACAAATGGGGACGATGCATTCCGAATGTAAACACGTGCGGACGATGCGTTACGATTGTAAACAAGTGCGTGACTGACCGACTCGGAAAGTCCTACTTTCGGTTTCGAGTTTGTTTTATCGCAAAAAAACACTTTACTAATTGAACATAATTATGCAAATTATAATGTAAGAATGCGTAGCAACATTGCTACCCATACGTTAAATTTGAATTTTTCAAATATCTTTTATTTCATATGATATAGGGCTGCTTTAAGACTACATTAAACCAGTCGCTCAAACGCTAAAACGAAACAAGGATATATACTATTAGTCTTACCGGAACCACATATAAAATTCAAACTCTGTTCGCAATGGGCAAGCAAGTGCGATCGTTTGCGTGACGCGAAATCCGGGCCTTTCGCATATGAAGCGAACGCGCTACCACTACGATATCACGACTTCCACTTTGCTTAATGTGACAGGAAACATACAGATGTAATAAAAGGCTTGGCCTTACATTGTTAATACATGAAATTCCCCTTTAGATCATAAACGTTTCATTCAGACTCGCGAAGTCCTATTCAATGACTGGTATCATGTAATAACGAGAATATCGTATATTAAAATGGATGCTAAACAACTGTTACAATTGTATTTATTTGTGTGTGTTTTCTGTGATAGTTTACTATGTGTATATGTATTCGAGGTACAAAAGGCAATTGTCGCGGATACAACGGATGGATCGAGTGACTCTTTAAAAGTCCAGAAATATATTCAACTGAAGAACTCATATGGACTGTATCCCGGGCTCTGTCCGAAACAGTGTCGATGTTATGAATACAATAAACCAAATAAACTCGTAACAGATTGCTCATCCGCAAATCTAAAAGATATACCAGGAAATATTTCACTAGAAACAACAACTCTTCTCTTAAAAAACAACAGCATTCCAGGAAATGTGACGCATACGTTTCATTTTCAACTGTTTACAAAGTTAGAATATCTTGATTTGTCTTATAACAATATTTCAAGATTGAACAATCTGACATTTTCTGGATTATCCAAACTCAAGTTTTTATCTCTTGCGTTTAATAACCTGACAGATATCAATTGTTTGTCTAAAGGTGTGTTTGAACCATTACATGCTTTGGAAACATTACACTTTCATGGGAATTGTGATAGTTATAAACTAAAGTGTTATTACCATGACAACGAACTTGGAGATTTGCGTAAATTGACTAATCTTATAACAGACGGAAATTTGTACACGGACCTTGGAATTGGCTTTCGGAACTTGGATAGACTTCGGTATTTTAAAATGAACAAGGCTTACTGTAGACTGGGAAGTGTAACACCGTCTACATTTAGGAACTTAGCAAAGAGCAAGTTAGAAACTTTGGATTTGACGAGTTGCCATATTGATAGCATTGCTCCAAATTCCTTTTCGGTTCTTCTATATCTCAGAATATTAATACTGACAAGAAATGATAACCTATGTAATAAAGGATTAAGAAATATGTCTATTGGCTTAAACGCAACAAACATAGAACAGTTGATCCTAAGACAAACTTGCAACAGCGTAACATATTTTAATGGAGTTGGACCTTTAGCTGCATTGACACATACTTCACTGCTACATTTGGATTTGGAAAGAAACTACATATATAACATGTCGCTTGATTTTATAGCTTGCTTACCAAGATCATTGGTATCTTTATCTCTCAGAGATAATTTGCTTATGGCTGGCAGGTGTTTCTTTTTATTGGCATTACCTGTACTGACCAATCTGGAGTATTTAGACGGAAGTGGGCAAAATCGGTATCATATCGGCGTATTTAATCAAACTAACAATAAATCGAACACAAATGATTCCAAAACTGTCGATGAGGTAAATGAACGACATACTTTAGACGAGACTATTTGCAAAAGGGAGACACGTGAGACACATCCAGCTGATTTGGATGATTTCAAACAAACAGGAATTGGACTAAGGCATATCCCCTGGCCATCTACAATTTTACTACCGCAAAATTTGAAATATCTGAATGCGAGCTTTTTGCAGATCTTCGATACTGTGCCAAGCATCCACTTCAGTTTGAACAATTCGCTTGAATTATGGGATTTTTCGCACTCAATGTTGAAAGGAACATGTGGCACGATTTATGGACTTCGTCATTTGAAATATCTGAACATGTCACACAGCCTTCTCTCATACTTAGACCCGTTCACATTCGGTGATATGAAATCCTTATACGACATAAACCTCAGTAACAATCCGATAGGAAAGACAATAAGCCGCGATACAGAGGCACTGTTTTCCAACCAATCAATGCTCGTGTATCTAGACATGTCATCGACGAGTATGACTTATCTCCCTTGGAAGATGTTCTCCTGCAATAGAAAACTGCAATACCTAAACCTGGCACATAACTTCTTTGTGACTGTTACATTTGCAGTGGAAAGTCTTACCTCGTTAAAGGTGCTCGACATATCCCATAACAGTATATTGTACATTTCTGCTGACGTCACAACTCAATTTACACAAATTAGCATGTCAAGCACAACGGAAGTAAACCTGAATGGAAATTCGCTAAAGTGCACGTGTACTTATAAACCTTTTGTTCACTGGCTTATGCATTTAAGCAGCAACATCCGGCTAGTTGATTATGAAACATTGTTATGTTTATACAGTAACAATACGAAAGTAAAGGTCATGAGCTTAAAAGGAATTTACTTTGATATTGATTGTGTCACGTGGCTAGTTATGACAATCTGCGTAATGGGTTTCTTCGTCCTCCTGTTATTATTTAGCGCATGCGCGTACGTGTATGTGCAGAGATGGAAGCTGCGATATTTATATTACACCGGCAGAAACGCCGCTAATCCGCTTCATCCTTTGACAGGAGAGAATGTCGAGTTCAATGTGGATACATATATTTCATTTGATGAGACTACAGTAATAGTACAAGACGAAGAAATAGAACTGCTCCATTTTGCAACAAACATCCTGTATCCATGGTTACAAGAAAGGCAATTGAACGTTAAAATCAGGGAAGAACTCGAAGGCGACAAACCACTGTATAAAACAATTCCAGAAATAATCAGAAAATGTAGAAAAGTAATCGTTTTCTTATCTAAGGATTATTGCACAGGTTTCTGGAACGTGTTTGAGTTTAACATGGCCGCTTATGAGGGAATATATACTAGTCGTGACGTCATAATTCCAATTATTGTCGGTCACTTCTCACCGAAAGATCTCTCACCAGAAGTAAGGACATTGGTTTCAAACATGAGCGCTTGTAAGAGAATATTGCAGTTAAACGCAAACACTGACGTTGATGTATTATTGGAAGAAATTTTGTTAAAGATTAGGAGTTAAATACATTGTGATTGGTGGGGCGAATCATGAACAGCGGAACTCGGACATAATTATCGCTTTGTGAGCTGGGTAAAAAAAAGCTATATAGAGTACAAATAATTTTAGTAAACGACAATTCAGAAATATATTTTCTTAATTGCAGACTTTGAAATACGTCATGGAATTTTATTAGAATTGTGTCGTTTCGTTAGAGCACAATTCTAATGAAATTAAATGATATATTAGACTGTATATACACATGCCACGGTATATACACATGCCGCGGTATATACACATGCCGCGGTATATACACATTTCACGGTATATACACATGCCGCGGTATATACACATGCCGCGGTATATACACATGCCGCGGTATATACACATGCCGCGGTATATACACATGCCGCGGTATATACACATGCCACGGTATATACACATGCCACGGTATATACACATGCCACGGTATATACACATGCCACGGTATATACACATGCAGCGGTATATACACATGCCACGGTATATACACATGCCACGGTATATACACATGCACGGTATATACACATGACGGTATATACACATGCCACGGTATATACACATGCCACGGTATATACACATGCCACGGTATATACACATGCCGGTATATACACATGCCGCGGTATATACACATGGCACGGTATATACACATGCCACGGTATATACACATGCCACGGTATATACACATGCCACGGTATATACACATGACACGGTATATACACATGCCGCGGTATATACACATGCCACGGTATATACACATGCCGCGGTATATACACATGACACGGTATATACACATGCCACGGTATATACACATGACACGGTATATACACATGCCGCGGTATATACACATGGCACGGTATATACACATGCCGCGGTATATACACATGTCACGGTATATACACATGCCGCGCTATATACACATGCCGCGGTATATACACATGCCACGGTATATACACATGCCACGGTATATACACATGCCGCGGTATATACACATGCCGCGGTATATACACATGCCACGGTATATACACATGCCGTGGTATATACACATGTCACGGTATATACACATGCCACGGTATATACACATGCCGCGGTATATACACATGCCACGGTATATACACATGCCGCGGTATATACACATGCCACGGTATATACACATGCCGCTGTATATACCTGTCGTGGCACCCCAAGCTAAATAATGTTTAATATACAAAGAATACATTTTAATCAATAATATAATATCAACAATCAATGTGTCATTAAAGGGTTTAAACGTGTCAATATTACAAACAACAGTTTCAGTTGTTCAGTATTTTATTGAGCAAATCGGCAAATATCTTGCCTTTGGTCGTTTAATATGGCCATACATATACACATAACATGACAATTAAATCATACGATCTCAATTTATCAAGTTATGCACAATAAACAACAATAAATACAACAAGAAATGTTAAAATCACAGAAGCTTTAATTGTTCAATAGTAAAGCTCACGGCCTATACGAGCTTTACTTTGACCTCGCCGACAAGATGTGAGCATCACTTTGACCTCGCCGACAACATTACGTTATTTAGATGTATCTATGTGTGTGATAGTGATTAGTCGTGCGCTTCTGGTTCCAGTGCATCTGGGTGTGTGTGATACTCGTGCCCTTCTGGTTCACATGCATCTAGGTGTGTGATACTCGTGCGCTTCTGGTTCCCGTGCATCTAGGTGTGTGTGATACTCGTGCGCTTCTGGTTCCCGTGCATCTGGGTGTGTGTGATACTCGTGCGCTTCTGGTTCCCATGCATCTAGGTGTGTGATACTCGTGCCCTTCTGGTTCCCGTGCATCTAGGTGTGTGATACTCGTGCCCTTCTGGTTCCCGTGCATATGGGTGTGTGATACTCATGCGCTTCTGGTTCCCGTGCATATGGTTGTGTGATACTCGTGCGCTTCTGGTTCCCGTGCATCTAGGTGTGTGATACTCGTGCCCTTCTGGTTCCCGTGCATATGGGTGTGTGATACTCGTGCGCTTCTGGTTCCCATGCATCTAGGTGTGTGATACTCGTGCCCTTCTGGTTCCCGTGCATATGGGTGTGTGATACTCGTGCCCTTCTGGTTCCCGTGCATATGGGTGTGTGATACTCGTGCCCTTCTGGTTCCCGTGCATATGGGTGTGTGATACTCGTGCGCTTCTGGTTCCCATGCATCTAGGTGTGTGATACTCGTGCCCTTCTGGTTCCCGTGCATATGGGTGTGTGATACTCGTGCGCTTCTGGTTCCCGTGCATCTAGGTTTGTGATACTCGTGCGCTTCTGGTTCCCATGCATCTAGGTGTGTGTGATACTCGTGCGCTTCTGGTTCCCGTGCATCTGGGTGTGTGTGATACTCGTGCGCTTCTGGTTCCCGTGCATCTGGGTGTGTGTGATACTCGTGCGCTTCTCGTTCCCATGCATCTAGGTGTGTGATACTCGTGCGCTTCTGGTTCCCGTGCATCTGGATGTATGTGATACTCGTGCACTTCTGGTTCCGTGCATATGGGGTGTGTGATACTCGTGCGCTTCTGGTTCCCGTGCATATGGGTGTGTGATACTCGTGCGCTTCTGGTTCCCGTGCATATGGGTGTGTGATACACGTGCGCTTCTGGTTCCCGTGCATATGGGTGTGTGATACTCGTGCGCTTCTGGTTCCCATGGATCTAGGTGTGTGATACTCGTGCGCTTCTGGTTCCCGTGCATATGGGTGTGTGATACTCGTGCGCTTCTGGTTCCCGTGCATATGGGTGTGTGATACTCGTGCGCTTCTGGTTCCCGTGCATATGGGTGTGTGATACTCGTGCGCTTCTGGTTCCCATGCATCTAGGTGTGTGATACTCGTGCCCTTCTGGTTCCCGTGCATCTAGGTATGTGATACTCGTGCGCTTCTGGTTCCCGTGCATCTAGGTGTGTGATACTCGTGCTCTTCTGGTTCCCGTGCATCTAGGTGTGTGATACTCGTGCGCTTCTGGTTCCCATGCATCTAGGTGTGTGATACTCGTGCGCTTCTGGTTCCCGTGCATCTAGGTTTGTGATACTCGTGCGCTTCTGGTTCCCATGCATCTAGGTGTGTGTGATACTCGTGCGCTTCTGGTTCCCGTGCATCTAGGTGTGTGATACTCGTGCCCTTCTGGTTCCCGTGCATCTAGGTGTGTGATACTCGTGCGCTTCTGGTTCCCGTGCATCTGGGTGTGTGTGATACTCTTGCGCTTCTGGTTCCCGTGCATCTGGGTGTGTGTGATACTCGTGCGCTTCTGGTTCCCGTGCATCTGGGTGTGTGTGATACTCGTGCGCTTCTGGTTCCCATACATCTAGGTGTGTGATACTCGTGCGCTTCTGGTTCCCATGCATCCGAATTTAAGACGTTTAGCTTAATTTTTATTATAATTGTTACTGTCGCTAACTTGTATGCCACTGTAACCTATCATCACTGATGGCCACTGGTCTCCTACCATGTCTCTTTATATGAAAAGAGGTTGATGCACCAAGTACTGGTTAACCGCTGGAGCATGTCCAGGAAAGCTGTTATGTAAAATGCCCATCGCTTAAATGGGCAACCGGTAGCGACGGTAAATAAATTTTAAAAATGATACCATACAGAAATATAGTCCAACACGTGAACGTTGATATCACGTCATTAACAATCCGTATACGAAATGTCAGGGGAGGTAACTAGAGCCACATAGTGGGGCTAACAGAAAGCATACACCGGCCGGCCATTATTTACACATACCTGGAGAATTTTCAATCTTGTTGAACACCGTGGGCGATACGCCTCTGTTGATATGTTCTGTCCTAGTGTGCTCTGTTCTGTATTCCTTCGTTCTCTATTTGTGTCATATGGTTGTCCACTACGCGGGCACGGGTATCCTACCTCAGTATCCTTAGGAGAAACAACATGTAAATATATTAATGTGATACATGTAAGTGATATATTTAAGTGATGCTTATGCGGAATATATGTATAGTATATATGTATGCCATATAGTTAAGCGTAGTGTTTATGTGATCTATCGCTCGCCCATATGGTTCTCCGGGCGGCGAGGGTAAATAAACCCAATCATCTTTCTTCTTGTGACCTACTTATGTTACATATACCACTACACTCCTCGCCTTTTCATATTTTTGGAATCCATTTCATAAAATAAATCCAACGGAGTATAGCCTTCTGCAACCGAAATACGAGTCAGGTACATGTGGGTTTTCTCCGGGTACTCCGGATTCCTCCCACACGAATGACCACATTGCACTTTCATCCGTGCCAACGAGGGTGAGGGTGATACAGACGGATCTGTAGTCCAGTGGTAACACGCTGGACTGGTGATCCAGGGATCGCAGGTTCGGTCTTTCAGATGGGACTTTAAAACGAGGTCTCGTGTCAGTCCTAACACCGTTCACGTAAAAGAACCAGAGGAGACTCTGTAATGGGTCTCTGTCGGTATCACTGTACTATCCTTCAACACTCTAAAATGACTAATCTCTTCAGGAGGCGTCGCTCATATGGACAACCGGTAGCAACGATAAATAAACGTAAAACACACACACGAGGGTGATTAATATAAGTTGTTAAAACTTGCTTCGCAATCGTTGTGAAATAAATAAAGTTTAATAATACATGGGCACTGACTAGCATGCACATTGTATCGTATACAAAGATGATAATTAAATAAATACCAAGTTTCTGCAGGCACCACTCCAACGTTGCCCGACCGGGTCAACTCTACATTGTCGTCGTGATTTCAAGACTCGTATCTTCAGCATTACATAGATTCCTGATAAACATAAATGTCCAAGTGTATGGGTTGTTGTGGATAATTTATATGTCTATCGTTCAATATCAATGTGGCGTACGTGGTAGAGCGTAGACTTTGGAATCGAACGGTCCCTGGTTCGATACTCGATCATACCACGTATGTAGTGTCATTCAGCAAGGCACATCACACACATTGCTTAATACTGGTTATACGCTTAGGTCGGCTGTGCATGTCCGGGCAAACATGTTTAGGTCATCACAAGGGGTTTGACATTAATGGAACATACATTTATACATATATAATGCATACAATAACAGAAATATAGAAAATGTATATTGTATACAATTTCACATAATATAGAATTACGTGTGTCAACTTCAACTTCAATGTCTTTACTCATCAAGATCCACCAGGCAGACATATAGTATATGTAAAACATTTTATTTCCAAGGAATATGTACATTGCAAACATGACATTTTAATTTAATAATGTAATAATACCTTTATTGCAGCTCTTTTTCTGAATAAGGGCACTACATAATTATCCAAATAATATTACAATCAAATTTGGAACATATACAATTCATTAGCCTGGGATCAGGCGTCGATATATTTTGCCTGGTCAGTCAAATAGTGAAAAATCGACATACTGGGACCCAGGCAACACATCATGACAACCTCCATGTACACGTGCAAAAGGTTCGGGCTACAGGTTTTGACAACATTAACAATAGCCCTACGTTAACCTGTATTAG
>CM026404.1:20714865-21087114 GCA_014843695.1 Archivesica marissinica
AAATCCGCAACAACATATTATTTATGGTTTAGAAATCCGCAACAACATATTATTTATGGTTTAGAAATCCGCAACAACATATTATTTATGGCTTAGAAATCCGCAACAACATATTATTTATGGCTTAGAAATCCGCAACAACATATTATTTATGGTTTAGAAATCCGCAACAACATATTATTTATGGTTTAGAAATCCGCAACAACATATTATTTATGGTTTAGAAATCCGCAACAACATATTATTTATGGTTTAGAAATCCGCAACAACATATTATTACATTTTATGGCTTAGAAATCCGCAACAACATATTATTTATGGTTTAGAAATCCGCAACAACATATTATTTATGGTTTAGAAATCCGCAACAACATATTATTTATGGTTTAGAAATCCGCAACAACATATTATTTATGGTTTAGAAATCCGCAACAACATATTATTTATGGTTAGAAATCCGCAACAACATATTATTTATGGTTTAGAAATCCGCAACAACATATTATTTATGGTTTAGAAATCCGCAACAACATATTATTTATGGTTTAGAAATCCGCAACAACATATTATTTATGGTTTAGAAATCCGCAACAACATATTATTTATGGCTTAGAAATCCGCAACAACATATTATTATGGTTAGAAATCCGCAACAATATTATTATGGTTAGAAATCCGCAACAACATAATTTATGTTTAGAAATCCGCAACAACATATTATTATGGTTTAGAAATCCGCAACAACATATTATTTTGGTTTAGAAATCCGCAACAACATATTATTTATGGTTTAGAAATCCGCAACAACATATTATTATGGTTAGAAATCCGCAACACATATATTTATGGTTTAGAAATCCGCAACAACATATTATTTATGGTTTAGAAATCCGCAACAACATATTATTTATGGCTTAGAAATCCGCAACAACATATTATTTATGGTTTAGAAATCCGCAACAACATATTATTTATGGTTTAGAAATCCGCAACAACATATTATTTATGGTTTAGAAATCCGCAACAACATACTATGATGGTTTAGAAATCCGCAACAACATATTATTTATGGTTAGAAATCCGCAACAACATATTATTTATGGTTTAGAAATCCGCAACAACATATTATTTATGGCTTAGAAATCCGCAACAACATATTATTTATGGCTTAGAAATCCGCAACAACATATTATTTATGGTTTAGAAATCCGCAACAACATATTATTTATGGTTTAGAAATCCGCAACAACATATTATTTATGGTTTAGAAATCCGCAACAACATATTTTATGGTTTAGAAATCCGCAACAACATATTATTATGGCTTAGAAATCCGCAACAACATATTATTTATGTTTAGAAATCCGCAACAACATATTATTATGGTTTTGGTTTAGAAATCCGCAACAACATATTATTTATGGCTTAGAAATCCGCAACAACATATTATTTATGGTTTAGAAATCCGCAACAACATATTATTTATGGTTTAGAAATCCGCAACAACATATTATTTATGGTTTAGAAATCCGCAACAACATATTATTTATGGCTTAGAAATCCGCAACAACATATTATTTATGGTTTAGAAATCCGCAACAACATATTATTTATGGTTTAGAAATCCGCAACAACATATTATTTATGGTTTAGAAATCCGCAACAACATATTATTTATGGTTTAGAAATCCGCAACAACATATTATTTATGGCTTAGAAATCCGCAACAACATATTATTTATGGTTTAGAAATCCGCAACAACATATTATTTATGGCTTAGAAATCCGCAACAACATATTATTTATGGTTTAGAAATCCGCAACAACATATTATTTATGGTTTAGAAATCCGCAACAACATATTATTTATGGTTTAGAAATCCGCAACAACATATTATTTATGGTTTAGAAATCCGCAACAACATATTAGTTATGGTTTAGAAATCCGCAACAACATATTATTTATGGTTTAGAAATCCGCAACAACATATTATTTATGGTTTAGAAATCCGCAACAACATATTATTTATGGTTTAGAAATCCGCAACAACATATTATTTATGGTTTAGAAATCCGCAACAACATATTATTTATGGTTTAGAAATCCGCAACAAATTATGGTTAGAAATCCGCAACAACATATTATTATGGTTAGAAATCCGCACACATATTATTTATGGCTTAGAAATCCGCAACAACATATTATTTATGGTTTAGAAATCCGCAACAACATATTATTTATGGTTTAGAAATCCGCAACAACATATTATTTATGGCTTAGAAATCCGCAACAACATATTATTCATGGCTTAGAAATCCGCAACAACATATTATTTATGGCTTAGAAATCCGCAACAACATATTATTTATGGTTTAGAAATCCGCAACAACATATTATTTATGGTTTAGAAATCCGCAACAACATATTATTTATGGTTTAGAAATCCGCAACAACATATTATTTATGGCTTAGAAATCCGCAACAACATATTATTTATGGCTTAGAAATCCGCAACAACATATTATTTATGGTTTAGAAATCCGCAACAACATATTATTTATGGTTTAGAAATCCGCAACAACATATTATTTATGGTTTAGAAATCCGCAACAACATATTATTTATGGCTTAGAAATCCGCAACAACATAATTTATTATGGCTTAGAAATCCGCAACAACATATTATTTATGGTTTAGAAATCCGCAACAACATATTATTTATGGTTTAGAAATCCGCAACAACATATTATTTATGGTTTAGAAATCCGCAACAACATATTATTTATGGTTAGAAATCCGCAAACATATCGCAAATATTTATGCTTAGAAATCCGCAACAACATATTATTATGGTTTAGAAATCCGCAACAACATATTATTTATGGTTAGAAATCCGCAACAATATTTATGGTTAGAAATCCGCAACAACATATTATTTATGGTTTAGAAATCCGCAACAACATATTATTTATGGTTTAGAAATCCGCAACAACATATTATTTATGGTTTAGAAATCCGCAACAACATATTATTTATGGTTTAGAAATCCGCAACAACATATTATTATGGTTTAGAAATCCGCAACAACATAATTATGGCTTAGAAATCCGCAACAACATATTATTTATGGCTTAGAAATCCGCAACAACATATTATTTATGGTTTAGAAATCCGCAACAACATATTATTTATGGTTTAGAAATCCGCAACAACATATTATTTATGGTTTAGAAATCCGCAACAACATATTATTTATGGTTTAGAAATCCGCAACAACATATTATTTATGGTTTAGAAATCCGCAACAACATATTATTTATGGTTTAGAAATCCGCAACAACATATTATTTATGGCTTAGAAATCCGCAACAACATATTATTTATGGTTTAGAAATCCGCAACAACATATTATTTATGGTTTAGAAATCCGCAACAACATATTATTTATGGTTTAGAAATCCGCAACAACATATTATTTATGGTTTAGAAATCCGCAACAACATATTATTTATGGTTTAGAAATCCGCAACAACATATTATTTATGGTTTAGAAATCCGCAACAACATATTATTTATGGCTTAGAAATCCGCAACAACATATTATTATGGCTTAGAAATCCGCAACAACATATTATTTATGGCTTAGAAATCCGCAACAACATATTATTTATGGTTTAGAAATCCGCAACAACATATTATTTATGGTTTAGAAATCCGCAACAACATATTATTTATGGTTTAGAAATCCGCAACAACATATTATTTATGGTTTAGAAATCCGCAACAACATATTATTATGGCTTAGAAATCCGCAACAACATATTATTTATGGCTTAGAAATCCGCAACAACATATTATTTATGGTTTAGAAATCCGCAACAACATATTATTTATGGTTTAGAAATCCGCAACAACATATTATTTATGGTTTAGAAATCCGCAACAACATATTATTTATGGTTTAGAAATCCGCAACAACATATTATTTATGGTTTAGAAATCCGCAACAACATATTATTTATGGTTTAGAAATCCGCAACAACATATTATTTATGGTTTAGAAATCCGCAACAACATATTATTTATGGCTTAGAAATCCGCAACAACATATTATTTATGGTTTAGAAATCCGCAACAACATATTATTTATGGTTTAGAAATCCGCAACAACATATTATTTATGGTTTAGAAATCCGCAACAACATATTTTTATGGTTTAGAAATCCGCAACAACATATTATTTATGGTTAGAAATCCGCAACAACATATTATTTATGGTTTAGAAATCCGCAACAACATATTATTTATGGTTTAGAAATCCGCAACAACATATTATTTATGGTTTAGAAATCCGCAACAACATATTATTTATGGTTAGAAATCCGCAACAACATATTATTTATGGTTTAGAAATCCGCAACAACATATTATTTATGGTTTAGAAATCCGCAACAACATATTATTTATGGTTTAGAAATCCGCAACAACATATTATTTATGGTTTAGAAATCCGCAACAACATATTATTTATGGCTTAGAAATCCGCAACAACATATTATTTATAGCTTAGAAATCCGCAACAGCATATTATTTATGGTTTAGAAATCCGCAACAACATACTATGCATGGTTTAGAAATCCGCAACAACATATTATTTATGGCTTAGAAATCCGCAACAACATATTATGCATGGCTTAGAAATCCGCAACAACATATTATTTATGGCTTAGAAATCCGCAACAACATATTATTCATGGCTTAGAAATCCGCAACAACATATTATTTATGGTTTAGAAATCCGCAACAACATATTATTTATGGTTTAGAAATCCGCAACAACATATTATTTATGGTTTAGAAATCCGCAACAACATATTATTTATGGCTTAGAAATCCGCAACAACATATTATTTATGGTTTAGAAATCCGCAACAACATATTATTTATGGTTTAGAAATCCGCAACAACATATTATTTATGGTTTAGAAATCCGCAACAACATATTATTTATGGTTTAGAAATCCGCAACAACATATTATTTATGGCTTAGAAATCCGCAACAACATATTATTTATGGCTTAGAAATCCGCAACAACATATTATTTATGGTTTAGAAATCCGCAACAACATATTATTTATGGTTTAGAAATCCGCAACAACATATTATTTATGGCTTAGAAATCCGCAACAACATATTTTTATGGTTTAGAAATCCGCAACAAATATTATTTATGGTTAGAAATCCGCAACATATTATTTATGGTTTAGAAATCCGCAACAACATATTAGTTATGGTTTAGAAATCCGCAACAACATATTATTTATGGTTTAGAAATCCGCAACAACATATTATTTATGGTTTAGAAATCCGCAACAACATATTATTTATGGCTTAGAAATCCGCAACAACATATTTTTATGGTTTAGAAATCCGCAACAATATATTATTTATGGTTAGAAATCCGCAACATATTATTTATGGTTTAGAAATCCGCATCAACATATTAGTTATGGTTTAGAAATCCGCAACAACATATTATTTATGGTTTAGAAATCCGCAACAACATATTATTTATGGTTTAGAAATCCGCAACAACATATTATTTATGGTTTAGAAATCCGCAACAACATATTATTATGGCTTAGAAATCCGCAACAACATATTATTTATGGTTTAGAAATCCGCAACAACATATTATTTATAGCTTAGAAATCCGCAACAACATATTATTTATGGTTTAGAAATCCGCAACAACATATTATTTATGGCTTAGAAATCCGCAACAACATATTATTTATGGTTTAGAAATCCGCAACAACATATTATTTATAGCTTAGAAATCCGCAACAGCATATTATTTATGGTTTAGAAATCCGCAACAACATACTATGCATGGTTTAGAAATCCGCAACAACATATTATTTATGGCTTAGAAATCCGCAACAACATATTATGCATGGCTTAGAAATCCGCAACAACATATTATTTATGGCTTAGAAATCCGCAACAACATATTATTCATGGCTTAGAAATCCGCAACAACATATTATTTATGGTTTAGAAATCCGCAACAACATATTATTTATGGTTTAGAAATCCGCAACAACATATTATTTATGGTTTAGAAATCCGCAACAACATATTATTTATGGCTTAGAAATCCGCAACAACATATTATTTATGGCTTAGAAATCCGCAACAACATATTATTTATGGTTTAGAAATCCGCAACAACATATTATTTATGGTTTAGAAATCCGCAACAACATATTATTTATGGCTTAGAAATCCGCAACAACATATTTTTATGGTTTAGAAATCCGCAACAATATATTATTTATGGTTAGAAATCCGCAACATATTATTTATGGTTTAGAAATCCGCATCAACATATTAGTTATGGTTTAGAAAGCCGCAACAACATATTATTTATGGTTTAGAAATCCGCAACAACATATTATTTATGGTTTAGAAATCCGCAACCACATATTATTTATGGTTTAGAAATCCGCAACAACATATTATTCATGGCTTAGAAATCCGCAACAACATATTATTATGGCTTAGAAATCCGCAACAACATATTATTTATGGCTTAGAAATCCGCAACAACATATTATTTATAGCTTAGAAATCCGCAACAGCATATTATTTATGGTTTAGAAATCCGCAACAACATACTATGCATGGTTTAGAAATCCGCAACAACATATTATTTATGGCTTAGAAATCCGCAACAACATATTATGCATGGCTTAGAAATCCGCAACAACATATTATTATGGCTTAGAAATCCGCAACAACATATTATTATGGCTTAGAAATCCGCAACAACATATTATTATGGTTTAGAAATCCGCAACAACATATTATTTATGGTTTAGAAATCCGCAACAACATATTATTTATGGTTTAGAAATCCGCAACAACATATTATTTATGGTTAGAAATCCGCAACAACATATTATTTATGGCTTAGAAATCCGCAACAACATATTATTTATGGTTTAGAAATCCGCAACAACATATTATTTATGGTTTAGAAATCCGCAACAACATATTATTTATGGCTTAGAAATCCGCAACAACATATTTTTATGGTTTAGAAATCCGCAACAATATATTATTTATGGTTAGAAATCCGCAACAACATATTATTTATGGTTTAGAAATCCGCAACAACATATTAGTTATGGTTTAGAAATCCGCAACAACATATTATTTATGGTTTAGAAATCCGCAACAACATATTATTTATGGTTTAGAAATCCGCAACAACATATTATTTATGGTTTAGAAATCCGCAACAACATATTATTATGGCTTAGAAATCCGCAACAACATATTATTTATGGTTTAGAAATCCGCAACAACATATTATTTATGGCTTAGAAATCCGCAACAGCATATTATTTATGGTTTAGAAATCCGCAACAACATATTATTTATGGCTTAGAAATCCGCAACAACATATTATTTATGGTTTAGAAATCCGCAACAACATATTATTTATGGCTTAGAAATCCGCAACAACATATTATTTATGGTTTAGAAATCCGCAACAACATATTATTTATGGTTTAGAAATCCGCAACAACATATTATTTATGGCTTAGAAATCCGCAACAACATATTATTTATGGTTTAGAAATCCGCAACAACATATTATTTATGGCTTAGAAATCCGCAACAACATATTTTTATGGTTTAGAAATCCGCAACAACATATTATTTATGGTTAGAAATCCGCAACAACATATTATTTATGGTTTAGAAATCCGCAACAACATATTAGTTATGGTTTAGAAATCCGCAACAACATATTATTTATGGTTTAGAAATCCGCAACAACATATTATTTATGGTTTAGAAATCCGCAACAACATATTATTTATGGTTTAGAAATCCGCAACAACATATTATTTATGGCTTAGAAATCCGCAACAACATATTATTTATGGTTTAGAAATCCGCAACAACATATTATTTATGGCTTAGAAATCCGCAACAACATATTATTTATGGTTTAGAAATCCGCAACAACATACTATGCATGGTTTAGAAATCCGCAACAACATATTATTTATGGCTTAGAAATCCGCAACAACATATTATTTATGGCTTAGAAATCCGCAACAACATATTATTTATGGTTTAGAAATCCGCAACAACATATTATTTATGGTTTAGAAATCCGCAACAACATATTATGGTTTAGAAATCGCCAACATATTATTTATGGCTTAGAAATCCGCAACAACATATTATTCATGGCTTAGAAATCCGCAACAACATATTATTCATGGCTTAGAAATCCGCAACAACATATTATTTATGGTTTAGAAATCCGCAACAACATATTATTTATGGTTTAGAAATCCGCAACAACATATTATTTATGGTTTAGAAATCCGCAACAACATATTATTTATGGCTTAGAAATCCGCAACAACATATTATTTATGGTTTAGAAATCCGCAACAACATATTATTTATGGTTTAGAAATCCGCAACAACATATTATTTATGGTTTAGAATTCCGCAACAACATATTATTTATGGTTTAGAAATCCGCAACAACATATTATTTATGGCTTAGAAATCCGCAACAACATATTATTTATGGTTTAGAAATCCGCAACAACATATTATTTATGGTTTAGAAATCCGCAACAACATATTATTTATGGCTTAGAAATCCGCAACAACATATTATTTATGGCTTAGAAATCCGCAACAACATATTATTTATGGTTTAGAAATCCGCAACAACATATTATTCATGGTTTAGAAATCCGCAACAACATATTATTTATGGTTTAGAAATCCGCAACAACATATTATTTATGGTTTAGAAATCCGCAACAACATATTATTTATGGTTTAGAAATCCGCAACAACATATTATTTATGGCTTAGAAATCCGCAACAACATATTATTTATGGTTTAGAAATCCGCAACAACATATTATTTATGGTTTAGAAATCCGCAACAACATATTATTTATGGCTTAGAAATCCGCAACAACATATTATTATGTAATATGTTGTGGAGGAAGAAAACGTGTGCCTATCCGAACAGTATTTCAGGTACTGTCGGACGCCAGGGTAGAACCATTGGCCTTCTACAAACCAACTGGATAGCTTACTCACATGAAATAATTCGATACCCTAGTGGGATTCGAACATACAGCTGTAAAGGCCAAAAGATTCGCTTAATAGCAAAATTCCAAAACTTTTTTCATAAAATATGGACATATGAAATCACCACTCATGTATGATCCTATATTTATCAATTAAAAAGTAATGTCAAACCGACATAGTGTCATCTCTGCTTATCATACATCCCACACCCCTCCCCACCCCACATCCCCACCCACCCGTTATCCTTCAATTTTGTTTCACTTTTTCAAGTTTCCAATTTTTGTAGAAATTGTGCAAGCACTTGCCTACGTCGCTCATGAATAATATTGCTGTACAGTAAATGCACGCAACAACAACTAATGCTATTGCCCGTATGTTTCCCACTAGAGATATTCTACAAACCTATAGATAGCCATAGCTGATTGCATTATACATCCGATACTTTCAGACCTTCCCCATAGACTAACTTCTATAACCAAATTATCTCATTCCTAAAGCGATTAGTAATAAAATAGATTTCTGTTTACAAAGCATATCACATGTATATAGGGTGATCGGGTATCGTTTATGTACATTATCAGTTACTGTCCCTGAATACTCCCTAAAAGGGGATAGGTCCTATTATGTGTTTTCCTCTGTTTTTATCGTTGTTTCCTTTGCACAACATGCTAGTAATTTTATTCCACTATCGCTTTATATGATTATTAAATCACTATATCTCGACAGATCTCCTACAGTATATGCACTGAGTACTTATTTGTAAAACAATGCTATCAGTTAATTAACACGATGTTGATAAAATCAAAAGTATCATACCGCAACATCTGGTTAGGGAACAACAGTAAAAACAAAGGGTTCTAACTAAAAGGACCAATTCACATTTTGGAATAAATCGGACTTTATCTGCCAAGGGAGGTAATAGAAAATTAGAGGTGTCTCTCATTGAATAACAGTTTATCTTTATTACCTGGTCAAATGGCAGGATTAGTTTGTGATGCCATATTTATATTTATGACACAATTTGCATTGCATATTTTGTCGTATTTCACTAGTGTAATAACTATGCAAATGACCACTGTATGTATTCATACGCTCTGTAAACAAAGTAAGCAAACAACATGACGTCGAATTGGGGTTGCACTTAAAATCAGCGTCGAGCTATAAACACTACAAATCCTGCCTGATTGCATTCAACAGCCATGTCCAGCTACAGCAGCAATTACAATGTAAAACTTGGTAAACGTCGAGCAAATGGCCGATATTTAAACGTTACAATGTTGACTGGCTTGGTAAATATGTAGGCCTACGTCATAGTCAGGCGGGCTCCATTCCACGATTGACATAATAATAATATACACGTAGAACGCACACTGTTGTTTAGAATATACTTACTAGTTTTGTTATAATAGTTTCATGAATGTATAACACTGATTATCACGTAACCAAAGTAACTAATTAATACGAGTTAGGTTACAAATAAATGTTGAACTACATTTTGCTGTGATTAATATTCATTTACAAGCGACCACATAACGCATGTCATTGATACTAACTGAAGCACATGTACATGAAACATTTGCAATCCAGTGAATGTACAGGATTTTGGACGATTATGCTATAAATAGAATATTCTATTCTTGTTCATTTGTTATTGAATTTATTTATCTCGTCTTCAAAAAAAAGAAGATAAAAACGCGTCGTTTCTGTTCTTTTTAGAAGACTCCTTAAATAAATTCAATAATAAATTCATGACCACTTATTTAATATCCTATATTAAATGTGATTAGTCATATTCCTGTTAAAATGACGTCGTCATCATTTCTAGAACGGTTTTTATCATGTACATGTGTTCCTTGCCACAAACCTGTTTTACAATGTAAATATACTGGCACCAAACAGAAACTGTGAACTTGCCTTAAAGGTAAAGTTTATATCCTTTTAGAAACAAATACAGGCAAATATGAAATGTGTGAAGGACTATTTTCTTCACTCATGATAGTAAAAATTCAAAATTCTAAAATGTGTAACGAAAACGTAACGCTCAATATAAAAGTGCACACGTTTATCTAACGTTGCTACCGGTTGCTCATTTGAGTGACGGGCAGTTTACCTAACAACACCTTTCCTGGGCATGCTCCAGTGGTTAACCAGTACTTGGTGCACCAACCTCCGTAAGAAACTGCCAACTTGTTCATATAAATGAGATACGGCCTGAGCGGGGTTCGAACCCATGACCATCAGTGATGATGGGTTACAATGGTATACACGTCAAAAACTTTAACAACCCGACAACGGAGGCGGGCTACACTGCTACACGTGTACTTCTTTATAATGAATGTACTTTGTCACGATCATTTACTACGTATATTATATGTTATGTATTGTACATATACATTATTGTTACTATAACAAAGATGAGATATAATATAAATGATAGTTATTTGTTTGGTGGTAAGATTGAGAATGAATTCAATTGATGAATTTTGAAAGCAATACATGTATATCACGAGTCGCGCTATCATTCACTTAAAACACCAATGTTCAAATCATGTTAGGTAAGAATAACGTTATTGTGATAGTAAAGGTTGTTACCACGCTACCACGCTTACAATACTTCTACAACGCTTCTAAAATTGACGTCGTAAATGACGTCACTCGTGGATTTAGTACGCATGAGATCACGTTGGCGTTATTTTAAAGTGTAATTGCTGGAAACCATATACTTAACGTAATGAGAATAAAAGGTTACTACCACGCTTACAATACTTCAACAACGCTTCTAAAAATGACGTCGTAAATGACGTCACTCGTGGATTTAGTACGCATGAGATCACGTTGGCGTTTATTTTAAGTTCAATGGCTGGAAACCATATGCTTAACGTAATGATAATAAAATGAGCCAATCCGCTGCTTCTAACCATCGAAATAACAGTGTGTTTCACGGATACATTTTTAAAAGCATATAATAAATACATTTACCATTTTCCGATGACGTCATTGGAGAAACGGAACTTGACGCCGCAATAAATATTAACTAAATAACATCACAATAATGAAATCGAAGCATTATTAATAGTTCCACACAGGAAGCAAAAGTATGATGGTTTATCACATCACAAAATGGAATGGCATTCAACTATCACTGTACGATATGCTGAATATTGCGTAATGTCGTTCTGATGGTGATCGATTGGAACATGGCTGCACTAATTACCATCCAAATTATCTATACTACGATAATTGACAACTGGTGGATATGATTTGATTCCTTACACCGACACTATGCAGATTCTTGGAAATATTTGCATCTAAAGAGGAATCTAACGCAGCAATTTGACAATGCTATGTAATTTACACATAGAAATGTTGATTAAAATGGGTTTGTAATTAAAATAAAGAATACAAGCAATGATTTTCGAAAATATTGTCTTAATAATGGCTCTGTTACACTGACCTAGATACGCCCCCGCATGGCATTCCTAAGTTATTGAGGTTCTTAAAAATTGAATCAAACGTGGCCAGGACGAATACTATTGCCGGTCATGCACCAGTGATCTTAATGCGCCTATGTAACGCTTTATCCCGTAATTTCACAGACGGATATGTAGTCCAGTGGTACCACGCTGGACTGGTAATCCAGGGATCGCAGATTCGATCCCCCGTCTGACCCTAATAAAATTAACAGTCTTTCAGATGGGAAGTTAAACCGAGATCTCGTTTCGGTGCTTTACATCGTGCACGTAAAAGAACAAGAGGAGATTCTGGAATGGGTCTCTGTCTGTGTCATGCACTATCCTCCACAATCTAAAATAACTAATCTCTTCAGGATGCGTCGCTCATATGGGCAACCGGTAGCGACGATAAATAAATGTAAAAACACACCTCCCGTCATTTACACGTTCACATCCTTGCAGCGTTTCTATGAGGTTCAATCTAAGACAAAGTATTGGTATACATTACTTCCATCGCGTGCATAGGCACTGGATGAGAACGTAGGAGATACAGATGAGAGGCGCTGTCATAGTGCATGCACGTTCTTGTATTTGTTAATAGGTTGTTCCCTTCAATCTCCGAGTTGTTGGACGTCATGGACGTTCCTGTAACTATTCCTTATCCCGTTCTGGTAAAACGCGGACGTGACATTTGTATTGAACAGTCTGAAACAAACATGGCGGCTTGGTGTTCAAGGAAGGTAGTTTGCGTCCATATCAAGTTCTCGACATGCATCCATTAGGCCCACCGCAGTACTAGGCATTTTCATGACCCAATTATTCATGTTTCTATGTCGTGATACGAACGCCAAGTGAGGACTTGTAGGTGTGTTAGGCGGCCCGTAACGTTGTTCGTTTAATTTAGGACGGTTAAGCTATGCGGTGTTACTGTATGTAGTTACTGCTGAGTGGTTTTACTGTCTGTAGTGGCGTATCTAATGTGAATGTTTGATTGAAGAATACAGTTTATCACACAACTTTGCTGGTGTTCAGTCTCATACAGCCATCACATATTTTCTTATATGTACACACGTTATTCATTTTCTTTGTCGTGATGCGAATGTCAAGTGAGGAGTTGTATATGCGTGTCAGGCCCTTAACAATGTGGGTTTAGTTCAATGTGTTTAGTGCATACATCAATCACATATTTTCTTATATGTACACACGTGTAATGCAAACATGATGGATTCTGATTGGCTGAGAGAATAATTCTTATGAGTGTGCATATTTCTAGATGAATTCGTATAATAACATTAACGATAAAACTTAAAGACTTAATCATAACGATGTTTAAAACGTAAATATAATGCTGTTTTGCGTAGTGACTTCATGAGGATTTAATGACGTCATGACAATTTGCGCTGACGCTTGAGGCCAAAATGAAAGTAGCAACGACATTTTGTGCAAACATATGATGACATCAAATGCTACATGGTAATGTGATAACAATGATTCTTACACTCGTCACGTACAATAGTTTATGAAACTCGTTTTAGAATTTCGGCTTGCTTAGCAACATTCCAATATTCGTTTCATAATATATGATATTTGTGAAAGTCGTGATAGCGCAATGGATGCGCGTTCGCTTCAGGTACGAAAGGTCCGGAGTTCGAGCCCCACTGGAGCAGTTACGATTGTGCCATTAGGCAAGGCATATAATTTCCACATTCCCTCTGCTCTTCCCCTCGTGGCGATGGATTCCATCAGGAATGAGGTCTCAAGAGTGATTAATATAAGTTGTAAGAACTTGTTTGCAATCGAGCTAAAAATAAATTTGTATAAACTGAACATATGGTATGAAATCACCACGAGTGTAAGATCCTATATTTATATATATATACAGTCAAACCTGTCTTAAGCAGCCAGCCAAGGGAGTCAGAGAAAGTGGCTGCTTAGCACAGGTTTAATAGAGGTCAAATATATAATAAAACAACCAATCTGGAAGCTGGCTGTTTAATACAGGTGGACTGCTTAATGGAGGTGACCACTAAGGTTTGACTGTATACTAGAGGACATAGAAAACGCACACTTCGGATAACAATAACTATATAAATACATATTTTTTAAACATTTTGGAATATTTTTAGTTGTTCAGTTTGTATTTTGTAATAAAGGTATAAATGGAATCCTTCGTATTTCGTGTTCAAGTAATACTAATCATATCATGTAGGTGTGCGTTTTCTATGTCCTCTAGTATATAAAGATGATACATACAATTATAAAGATCGTGAAAATATGAACAATTTACCTATCTTGGCTAGTTTGGAAAAGTATGTCAAACTGATTCCCATTTTAGAACAGACAAATCGGACTGTTTATGGTTATATTTATGGTAATGTTTATGCTAATCTAGATCACACGGATTAGTCTTCAATGTGGTCCTGTGTTTGATTCGCGGCTTAATGTCCATGCTTTGAAGATATAAGAAAGAAATATATCAAAAGATACCATCAGTATCGTCCCTCTATGTTCAAATTTATTGAACTGGTAACCTCGATCAAAAAAGTTGATATATTAAACTTGGCGAAATATATAAAAGAAGCCATTGTACTAAGAAGTACTATTGTAACTGCTAACAATTAATTATGTTCATCCTCTATTCCGTAAATTGAATCATCATTATTATAATACTACATGTCAATCGATTTATGTGAATATATGAATGTAAAATCTATTGTATTACGTGACCAATATGTAATTGTATATTTGTATGTTTATGACGATGTACCATGTACAAGTCTTAAAATAAACATATGTTCTGTTCTGTTCTGTTATTAATTTGTGATGCCAGATAACCAGTCTGACACATACGTCATGACGCGATATTCGTGCATGAAGCAGACGTCATAACCACTACAGAACTAGACCATTCACAAATTATAAAACACAAAATAATCTGACAGGATCTTACACTCGTGTTGATTTCATACCATAGTTTACGAAACTCATTTCCGAGGCTTTGATTTTCTTCAAGCACGAAGTTTCATTCCAGCCTCTGAGCAGTTCCAGAACAGTTATTTCAGCTCGATTGCGAAACACGTACTTACAACTTATATTAATCATTCCTTATGGAATCCATCGCCACGAGGGAGAGAGAAGAGGCATGCAAAATTTAAGTGCCTTGCCTAAGGGCATAATCTTAACGGCTCCTTGTTCCAGAATATAAGCGTGCATGTAGTGTCTCTACTTTTACTACATGTATATAATTCCAATGTCCAGTTCTCACTTTTGATTGCAATGATGTGTAGAGTGGTGGAACCTATGCTCGACGTAAATCCCACATATAATGACCAGTATAAAATGTTAATTGCACTTGCCGTATATTATTATTTTCATAAGTCGTGAAAACAACTTTCGAAACACTCTTGTTGACAGTTTTAGCTTCATCATGTGACCTTACTGCTCAATACAGCTATCGCAACGGTGTCGGTCGGCACCCGTTTATATGATGAACTCAATACTTCAGGGCACCTATCCACGGCGTACTTGTTATTTTTTATTTATCCACCATAACTTGTTGAATATCTTATTTTGATATAGTACATTATTGAACATAAACACTTATTGGTCTTAATCAGAAATGGTATAGAAACTATTTTATCCTACCTTCATGCGAAATAACGTACAAAAACGGCTTGCCTAATAAATTTTCTTTATTAGTCAGTGCCTAATAAAGCTTTCGTGACGGACTACTTTTATGACCCAGATTACGGTTTGTAAATAAACAAAGCGTCTGTCGTCACATTGTGTTGTCTGCTGAGTTTGGAAAATGTCCCAAGAAGAAAGTCGTGTACAGGCAAACTTTCAGGTTGTTTGGGATGAATTAACAGCACTGGATGAGACCCCTCTGGAAACTACTGTTGTCAGAGAAATGTCATTTATCATTTATCTATAAATAGAAATATCAATGCGCAACATATTAACAAGTGCGTAGCAAGTTTGTAAGCTGTTTTTGTGTGTGTCCGGGTGCACACTCAGAATGTAGGATAAATAGAATATTAGGTTACTGTCTTTTTTTATTTTTTATTTTGTGAGGCCCCTATCGGGTAACCTCCTTTATTTTGATACATAGATAACATACATACATTCATACATACATATTATACATGCATTACATCTATACATACATTGATATCACATATTGTTAAGCATTACATGTATTATTAGTTATTTAACATGTATATATATATATTTTATATATATGTATTTTACAAATGTTTTTGATTGAGAATAATGTACCTTGACAGAAAGAGTACCAACATTCCTCAACATTTTGATAGATGGACAAATGCAAGGAGAAAAAAAACAGCAAAAAGCATAAACGTAGTTGGGTTTAAGTGATCGTTTCCATTTGACAATATTAATGTACTATCTTTTTAAACTCGGGGTTCAGTGCATGATTTAAGAAAAAAGAGACCAGTTCCGATTGTGTTGCTCTAATTTGTTTCTTTCCAGTGCTATAGCCTTTTCTAGATTAATTCTTATATCTAAGTATCTTTTAAAATGCTCGAAATGGGGAATAGTTTTCATATACTTCATTCTAAAAATAAAAAATTTGAAACAAAATAATAATGTAATTTATACATCTGTATGATTTAGAATTGTGTGTTCTACCAAAACATATGTCTGCTAGGTTGAACACAACAGTAATATTCTTGGATATTAAAAATTGAGATAGGTTATTCCATAATTGTTGGATGTATGCACATTCCCAAAACATATGTTCGATACTTTCGACATGCATGTTACAAAAATCACATATATTAGTTGGCGTCAATTTACATCTAAATAAGCATGTATTTGTTGGGATAAGCTGCATTAGAAAGCGATATTGAAAAACTTCTTAATGTAGTATCTATTGTAGCTTCAAATGTTAGTGAATAAATATGTTTCCAATTCAGGATGTGTTTTGGAAACATAGTATTCCACTTCTGTTCTGAGGTTATAGATTCTTCACTTGCTGCTTGTATTTGTATATGATATAGAAGTTGATTTGGATTTCTAGATTTTACCAATTTGTCTAACAATGTTTCTTTTCTGGCATGTGTTAAGATTTCTGGGTTTAAGATGGTTAAATATTTCCTTGGGATACTTTTAGTCAGTTTTAAGTAATTTAGAAATTGGTCTTCATTTATATCAAATATTATTTTAGCTTCATTAAATGAAAATAATTTATTGTTTCGAAAGTCGTATAATTGCTCTATATAATTCATTCCTTTATCAAACCAATTTTTTATAAATAATGTCTTTCCTTCTGTTTTAATATCCGAGTTGTTCCATATGATATGTTTTCTTACAGTATCATTGGTTTTGTCGAAATCGGAGTTTACTTTAAACCATGCATACAAAACGTCTTTCAGAAAATTGTTTTTAAAACATATGTTATTAATATCTGCTAATGACATGTTGCATTCAAAGATAAAAACTTCTCCCAATTTTTGAAGAGGTGATTCAAAGAAACATTTCCATAACCCTTTATTATCTTTATTTAAAGATCTGTTCACCCAACATGCTTTAATTGAGTAAAGAAAAGCTTGAATGTCAGTTACCTTTAAACATCCTTTTTCATACTGTTGCTTCAACACATTTCGTTTAATTTTGTCCGGTTTACTATCCCATAGAAAACTATATATGGATGTATTGATGTCTTTCATGATATTTACAGAAGGGTTAGATAAAACGGTAAATGTATATACTAATTTTGGTAACGCAAAGGTCTTGATTACAGTTACTTTGCCTAGAAGTGTTAATTTGCGGTGTTGCCATTGCTTCAAACAGTTTTTAAATTCTTGTAGTTTTGGTTCTAGATTTAACTTAATGTTCAGTTCTTTATTTGTGCTAAAAACCATTCCCAGAGTTTTTGCATTTTGATTTGTCCAGGTAAATTTGATATCATCGCGATATCTTATGTTGGCATCTTTTAAAGAACCTATTCTGAGAACAGTTGACTTGAAAGTGTTAAGATTAAGACCTGAAATCGTTCCAAATTCGGTTATGACCTCTATTAAACGTTCAAATGACTTTTGTTCACCATTATTGATATATGTGGCATCATCTGCGAAAAGCGTTTGTTTTATTTCTCTATTTTTGATGGTAATTCCTTTAATATCTATATCTTTTGCAATTACTCTGGAAAGTACTTCCATACATATAATAAAAAGAGAAGATGACAGAGGACAACCTTGTCTTACACCTTTTTCAATCTGAAACGATTCTGACATATGGCCGTTATTTATTATTACACTGTTTACATTATTGTAGAATAGCTTTACCCATTTAATAAGATTCTCGCCAAAGTTAAAATGTTGCAGACATTTAAATATGAAATCGTGACTGAGACTGTCGAATGCTTTTTCGTAGTCTGAGAAGAATATGATGCCGGGAAGGTTTTTATCTTCAAGATATTCAATTATTTCAAATATTAAACGGACATTTTCACCGATATAACGACCTTTCATAAAAATATAATATAAAATATTAGGCTCGTCTCCAAAAAAAAACAAGGCTCAGCAGAGCCTCGCCCTGTATTTTTTCTCCGACTTGCCTAATAAATTAAAATTTATAAGACAGTAACCTAATATTCTCTATTTTCGGGTTAGATGTAGATTTTTAAAATTCGGATAGCTGCCTGAATTGCTCATACACCATATCAGTTTCAGTGGAAATATTCTCTAAATGATTTGCTTGTTTATATTCGTCTGCTGGACCAGTCACACGACAGTTGCATCAGGCTACCGATACACTCAACGGGATGCTATTGAACCATGCGTCAGCTGTGTCTGCGAAATTAGCCTAGAACTATATAAATATTTTAAATACGGATGGAAATGGAATATACGCCGAGGATAGGAATACGCCGAGCATAGGTTCCACCACTCTATATATGTTGAGGGCCTCGTGGTAGATTAAACTTTAAATGAGTTATCTTGTAAATTAAAGTCTTTATTTATATTTTTATTATTATTATTATTTATTTCATATTATTATTTTATATTATTATTATTATAATTATTATTATTAAAATAATACTCAAATGTGTATTAGCTGAATTTTAAAACATATGCCACAATTCATGTTATTCACCATTTAAACTATTTTACAACGATTGCGATGCAAGATTTGACAACTTATATTAACCACTCTCATTGGCTCGGATGAAAGCGTATATGTGGGAGGAAACCGGAGTACCCGGAGATAACCCACTTGTCCCTCTGGCGACCATCGTACAATCTCACATACTTCCCGGTCCGATTAGCGAACCCGGGTCGCATTGGTGAGAAGCGAGCGCGCTAACCACTGCGCTAATCGGCAGCCGCTATGTTATTCAGTTCATTAACCTAAAACTAGTATCAATATGTTTTAAAATATTTTTTTAAAAATTGTTTAAGTTTGCATACCTGTGTACAGGGAATGACCAATCAAACGTGTACACCCCGGAGTCGACAATGTGAAAACTCCATTTGTCTCTACAGTTCTAAATTACATACGGATCTGTAGTCCAGTGGTAACACGCTGGACTTGTAATCCAGGGATCGCAGGTTCGATCCCCCGTCTGACCCTAATACAATTAACAGTCTTTCAGATGGGACGTTAAACCGAGGTCTCGTGTCGGTGCTTTACATCGTGCACGTAAAAGAACCAGAGGAGACTCTGGAATGGGTCTCTGTCTGTATCATGCACTATCCTCCAAAAATCTAAAATAACTAATCTCTTCAGGAGGCGTCGCTCATATGGGCAACCGGTAGCGACGATAAATAAACGTAAAACACAGTTCTAAATTCCAAACACATCAATACATAACTAAATCTGGGAACGAATTGTTCTTCAATGGGCATTTACATTGACATTTATTTAATTATTTATGGGCTACTCCAATTTTCCATTTTACCAGTTATACTAAGCTTTCTACACGTTAATCAGTAAGACTGGTTTATTTAATCAGGACTTGTGCTGCTCTGTGTATAGGTTAAAATTTATTAGTACGTATTTACAAAATTAAATTGGTCAGGCACGCATGCCGTGCGACCAATTTAAGTTTGTAAATATGTACTAATAAACTTTAACCTGCTTAGTGTTTTAAATTATGTTTGTACACTCTCTACATGTCTTCGCCCTCTTTCGTCCCGCGGCATTGATTGACACCCCGACACATCAAAATCGCGCCTGTCATCTTTTAGATTAAAAACTCGGATTATTGTTCATCATCAATTATAATTAATAAAAAAAATTTCAAATGTATTGGCATAATCAGCAACTATATTGCCTTTGGCCATTTACAATGATAGAAATATGGCAAAGACATCACAAAACATGTTACATATATACATATATAAACAAATACAATACATTTAAGAAACAGTAGTAATTGACAGGGTATTACTACGTAATGACATAGCTTCTTTGATGTACTTACACACATTAATCAAATATTTTTTATTTTTGCATGACATGATAGATATAAATTTATTTATTGATGGCCATGCTATGTAGCCCAACTATTTCAATCTTATATCTCTGTATTTTTCACAACATAATATAAAATGGTATTCTGATTCAATTACATTTTGATTGCATAATTTACATAACCTATTGTTTCTATCAATACCATTAAATCTTCCAAATTCAATTTCTAAATTATGGGATGTTAATCTTAAACATGTAAAACATTGACGTAAACTATCACTAGAGATTTGATCAATATAGTCTTCATAACGGAATATCAGCTTAAATTTACAATAATAATCAAGTTTCGACATTGTGTTTACTGATGTGTTCCAGTCTTGAACGAACTGGTCGCGTAATCTCATTTTAAACATAGGTAAATAGTTAATATTAGCATCAAAATTGAGTCGAACATTTGTAAAACCGAGATGATCAATTAAGAAATTAACTCGGCTAGCCCAACATTTACCGTTAACGTTATTACACAGATCGGCATACATATTATACATTGGAGAATCAACATTTTTCATTACTTTAAACCAAAATTTGATTACTCTCTCTTTACATATAACAGATAATGGAAATCGTCCTAATTCACCATAGATAGCATTGGTAGGTGTTTGCAGCTTAACACCCAAAATATATTTACAAAATCTCAAATGTAATTTATCGACATCCTTTAGGTTGTAGACACCCCAAACCTCAGAACCATATAAAATTATAGGTACAATCATTGTATCAAACAGCTTAAGTTTAGTTTTAACATCCATATGTACTCTATCGAATAATGACAATAAATTGTGATAAGCTTAAGATTAATACTTTCTTTTTTTTTGGAGAGAAACGGTAAGTTAATAAATATGTTTATTTTCACGGCTACTCTCTCTTTAATCCTATGTACATTTTTGACAAAATGCCCTTGTTGGTTTCAAATACATAATATTAGACGAGCGTCTAAGCTAACAGCTGTTCTCTTGTGTAATCACTCTCGTTGGCGCGGATGAAAGCGTATTTGTGGTCATTCGTGTGCCACGAATCCGGAGTACCCGGAGAAAAACCCATATGTCCGATCTGGCGACCATCGTACCATCTCACATACTTCCCGGTTCGAGGATCGAACCCGGGGTGCATTGGTGAGAAGCGAGCTCGCTAACCACTGCGCTAATCGGACAACTTTATATTTACTTTATATGCAATATACTTTCATTAAAAACAGTTGCTTTGGTAAAACGGTATGCACGCCATGCGTGATTAACATTAAATAAAATTGATTAAAACTCAACATTCCGTCATATATTAAGACATAATCATTTCATTGTGCAGTATAATTGTGTATTGCAAAAAAAGAAATAAGTTCACTTCAATATACAAAAACTTCTTAGTTCACTTCAATATACAAAAACTTCTTAGAAATGTAAGACGTGACGTGATCTGTTATCAGTTAGATTATGTGACACCTGGTCACTTACTAGGGTACCTGCTAGCTTTGACCGTGCAGGGTTAATGTGCATGTGTAGTACCAGTGGGGGTGGGGTTGCCTCCCAGTGGTATGTAATGTGTGTTGAGTTGGGCCACACGTTTTAACAACATTAGTTACGGCCCCCAAAATACGAGATTGTAACAAACAAGGTGACTGAATATATGAGTTGTGAAAATACTAAAATTGGTGATAGTTAACAAGAATTTAGAACCAAAATACAAAAACGTTAATTTCTTGCAGAATATTGTTCATTTTGCTGTCTACCATTACATAGCATTAGAAAATCATTAGTTTATACAAATTTATTTTAGGTCGATTGCGAAACAAGTTATTATAACTTATATTAATCACTCTCGAGACCTCATTCCTGATGGAATCCATCGCCACGAGGGAGAGAGAAGAGGCAAATTAAATGCCTTGCCTAAGGGCACAATCGTAACGGCTCCAGCTAGAAGATCATTGTCCTACCTTGTGCAGGAACACAACCTCGAAGACTTGTAAAATATGATAATCCGATCAATGTAATAATTAAACCATTTGTTATAGACACAAGGAAGAAAATATATTCGGGCACTAACCAGTTCCTTAATAAGCTATGTTTTAATGTTAACTATGGAACTATGACAGAATATATCTCCCGCCAGGCCAGCTATTAATAATTCATTCATGCGATCAGGTTTTACATTACGTTGCAAATTGTATTACTTATCGAGACTTCTCGGGTAAATTATGTAATAGGATGTACTGTTGTGGTCGTGTAGTTGGTGACATCAAATCACTTTTTTGTATTGACTGTAACATGAATAACGTCACATGTGCAATGAATAACGTCACATGTGCACTGAATAACGTCACATGTGCACTGAATAACGTCACATGTGCAATGGATGATATCACATGTGCAATGAATAACGTCACATGTGCACTGAATAACGTCACATGTGCACTGAATAACGTCACATGTGTAATGAATAACGCCACATGTGCAATGAATGATATCACATGTGCACTGAATGATATCACATGTGCAGTGAATAACGTCACATGTGCAATGAATAACGTCACGTGTGCAATGAATGATATCACATGTGCAATGAATAACGTCACATGTGCAATGAATAACGTCACGTGTGCAATGAATGATATCACATGTGCAATGAATGATATCACATGTGCAATGAATAACGTCACATGTGCAATGAATGATATCACATGTGCAATGAATAACGTCAGATGTGCAATGAATGATGTCACATGTGCAATGAATAACGTTACATGTGCAATGAATAACGCCACATGTGCAATGAATAACGTCACATGTACAATGAATAACGCCACATGTGCAATGAATAACGCCACATGTGCAATGAATGACGCCACATGTGCAATGAATAACGTCACATGTGCACTGAATAACGCCACATGTACAATGATTAACGTCACATGTGCAATGAATAACGCCACATGTGCAATGAATAACGTCACATGTGCAATGAATGATGTCACATGTGCAATGAATAACGTCACATGTGCAATGAATGATGTCACATGTGCAATGAATAACGTCACATGTGCAATGAATAACGCCACATGTGCAATGAATAACGCCACATGTACAATGAATAACGTCACATGTGCAATGAATAACGCCACATGTGCAATGAATAACGTCACATGTGCAATGAATAACGCCACATTTGTAATGAATAACGCCACATGTGCACTGAATAACGCCACATGTGTACTGAATAACGTCACATGTGCAATGAATAACGCCACATGTGCAATGAATAACGCCACATGTACAATGAATAACGCAACATGTGCAATGAATAACGCCACATGTGCAATGAATAACGTCACATGTGCAATGAATAACGTCACATGTGCAATGAATAACGCCACATGTGCAATGAATAACGCCACATGTGCAATGAATAACGCCACATGTGCAATGAATAACGCCACATGTGTACTGAATAACGGCACATGTGCAATGAATAACGCCACATGTGCAATGAATAACGCCACATGTGCAATGAATAACGTCACATGTGCAATGAATAACGCCACATGTACAATGAATAACGTCACATGTGCAATGAATAACGCCACATGTGCAATGAATAACGCCACATGTGCAATGAATAACGCCACATGTGCACTGAATAACGCCACATGTACATTGAATAACGCCACATGTGCAATGAATAACGCCACATGTGCACTGAATGATATCACATGCGCACGAGGTTGTTATTCAAAATGTGTGGATAACCTCAATATAGTCAGGGAGTAGCCTGGGTTACAGTCGATTTTTCTCCTTTTTACTACAGGCAAAATGACACTTAATTGATATTATCAGAAACTCAATATGGCTCAATTAATGATCTCGGTGTTAAAAATCTATTTATATGATTGACCAGGCAAAATATATCAACGCCTGTTACCAGGCTAGTAAGAAAGTATGACACAACGGGGATGAATGTGCCACGGGTTGAATATGTGTGCTATACGTTTATTTATCGTCGCTACAGGTTGCCCATATGAGCGACGCCTCCTGAAGAGATTAGTTATTTTATATTTAAGAGTTAATACTACTTTAAATATTAATTTTTCTAACTATCATAGAAACAGTTTATATTCTAATAGTGAGTAACATCATTTCCTTAACGCCTCCATGGCTGGATAAGAATGCACTCATTTCTTCATAATTCTTTATTTCTTAAATAGCAGAATTAGCATCTACAACAGACATTACGGCGCTAAACATATGTGATGTTATACAATATTATTACGTGTTTATGTGTCATCAAGAACGGCGGCGATTATCTTATAAACTGATCAGCTGCACTCGGCTGTCAAAATATAATCCATTCCCGTGCAAACAGAACTGATAATTTAGGCGCGAAAATAATAGCAGACGATTATACATAATACATAATAATCATACTATTACATGGTTAACAATGGGTCATATATATAAATAGATAAATGTATTTATATAATACATTTCTATTTATATATGACAATAATTTATTCGTGCAAATATATGGGTTTTTTTCTATCTTTTGCACAATCCTCCCTACCCAAGTTGAAGTTTGAAATCGCCCGCCACCGGCCGATTTACAAATCGGATCTATAGGAGAAAACAATGTAACATCAATACATCATATATTACAAAAATAGCATTTCACTCGCTAGGTACCAACAGTCTAATCATAGAGGCAGTGTTTGTATACTAAACTACTGAATTCCTATCGGTACACATCACAATTATTGAAATCTACTAAGGAAATCTGCCAGTATATTTTGAATCCCTTCAATATGTTTAATGGTCAAATTAAATTCTGAGTGACACAGTGCCCATCTTAAGAGGCGTTGATTGGTCGTTTTCGATTTACTTAACCAGACCAGTGGATTATGATCAGAATTGATGAGTATTCTGCTTGTGCCTACGTATATACGAAAATGTTGAATGCCTGCTACGATCGCCAACAATTCCTTTTCGATAGTAGAGTAGTTTTTCTCCCGTGGAATTAGTTTTCGTGAATAAAATGCTACTGGGTGTGACACTTGGTCAATGCTCTGAGTCAGTACCGCAGAAATTCCCAAATCGGAGGCATCAGTATAGAGTTCGAAATCCTGGTTAAAGTCCGGTGCCTTCAGTATGGGTTTACTGGTTAACGCCTTCTTTAATGATTCGAACGCAAATTGATGTTTATCGTTCCACTGAGTAAGAATATTCCATGATCTCTTGCCCTTTAAAATGGAGCGGAGGATCTCAGCGAACTGGGGAATGAATTTCCTGTGAAATCCCACTGATCCCAGATATCATCGTAATTGTTTCTTGGTATGTGGGGGAGAGATATTATTAATACATTCGACCTTACTGGATATTGGTTTGATTATCCCCGAACCTAATTCGTGTCCCAAGTAACTGACTGTTCCTGACCCAATTTTACATTTCTTTGGGTTCAAAGTAACACCACTTTTCTCTAGTTTATGAAATGTCCAATCCAAGTGATTTAGATGCTGTGACCATACATTGGATCGAATTGCAATATCATCCAGATATGCGTCGGCAAATCTATCACGGATGGGTTCTCCCGGGGATTGAGCGATGATCTCATTTATAGCCCTTTGGAATGTAACACCACCATTTTTTAATATTATGGGGGAGGCCCACTGGCTTCTGCTCGGGCGGATAATTCCTAACTCCAACATTTTATCTAGCTCGGTTTTTAAGATTTGTTTCTTTTCTGGAGACATGCGGTAGTATGGCTGGATTACGAGTGCAGCACCTTGCACATCAATATCATGGGTAACTCCTTGGAAACATCCCAGTTTTCCAGAGAACAGACGGGGGTAACGGTCTAATATTTGAGTAATCTCATCCCTGTGGCCTGGGGGTAAATGACTGATATCCGGCAAAGCTTTCCTAGGCACAGATTCAAGAGGACTGCAAGGGTCGAATTATTTCTCTATGTCAGTAGGGGCTTGGTAATCTAATATGGTAGGGTCTGGGGCTTCGCCGGACTACTTTCAGCGATGGCGGCACAATCCTCCCTACCTGTCCAGGGTTTCAACTGATTTACATGCATAACCCGGTATTTGACTCTTTTGTCAGGCATGTATATAATATAGGTATGCGACGCTACCATTTCGTTCACTAAATACGGTCCCTGGAGGGCATTCTTCAGTTTCATACCTTTTAACGGTAGTCGGACTAATACTAATTCCCCACGCTGGAATTTACTCATTTTCGCTTTCTTATTTCTGTCATATTTCGTTTTTCGACCGTCGGCGGCCTGTTTTCTGTGCATTCTCGCTAGCTTCACGTAACGCTTCAGTTAATCTATGACACAATTCGTGTACATAGTTTTCGATAGGGATCCCCTCGGCCCGCTCATTTCTAGCCCACCGGTCATAAGTGGAATATAGATTATCTCTAGGTTCGCGCCCATACAGAAGATAGAAGGGGGAGTATCCAGTACTAGAGTGTGCTGCACTTCTATATGCAAATACTAGCCAGGGTAGCATCTCATCCCAAGGCTCTACTGTGGTTTCTCCCAGAATCCTCAGCATGGTTTTCAACGTGTCATTATATTTCTCAATAGCTCCGTTGGTTTGAGGCCTATAACTGCTACTAGTTAAGTGGCGTATATCGTTCTCGGCTAGGAAGCGTGTAAATGAGTCAGCTATAAAAGCGCTTCCTCTGTCAGTCAACAGAGTTTCGGGTTTTCCATGTCGAGATATAGTCTCGATTAGGGCCTTCTGAGCGTTATCAGCGGTCGCAGTGGCGAATGGGAAAGATTCAGAATATTTAGTGGCATGGTCAATAAAATTCAAGATATACTGGTTCCCATTAATAGTTTTTTTTCATGGGTCCCACGAAATCAGCGGATATGAATCTGAATGGTTGGGATATAATGGGCAGAGGTTTCAATGGGGCTACAGTGGACTTCTGTCCCTTACCAGCTATCTGGCACGGCCCACAGCTATGGCAGAATCATTTAGCATCCGCTCGGATTCCTGGCCAAAAGAAGCGACGCTTAATGCGCTTCATGGTTTTACTAGGTCCCATGTGTCCCGTACTTAAACTATCATGTGCGAGTCCCGTTATATGATTCCTGAATCCTCGTGGAACTACCACCTGATCATATATTTTCCAGGGTCGAACCTTGGACGGGTCCTGAGGTTGTTCTCTCCTCATAAGTAAGCGGGTTTCGGACTGGATGTAATATCCTAGTCTCATGGGTCTTTCTTCATGCGCCATTTCCCATAGTGGCAATAATGTCGGGTCATTTTTCTGTTCTTGCAATAATTTATCAGGGCTCAAGTCATCAAGAGATGGACTATCTTGGGGTGTCTCCTTATTGGCTTTCTCAGAGGGGAATTGATTTCAATAGTATTCCGGAAAGGTAATACATTTTCCTCAGTATCGGGCGTGTTTTCTAAGTCTGGCATAGGTGCGACGGTTTCATCAAAGGGGATCGTTTTCTCATTGGAGCGTGTCACAACACCTCATGTAATTAAATCAGCGACAGGGGCGGTTTCACAGTCGTTACCTATTATCAGATCAACCCCTGTGGCGCATCGATGTGTCAATATAGCTACGGTCAATGTGCATCAGTATCGGAAGGTCAAGGTCAACTATAGTGAGAAGACATGGAAAATGTGTTTATCAATTTTTTGGATTAAAAATTTTAAATACATGACAAATGACATCAATATTGGATTCATATTGAAGATAAACTTATGTGCTAATGGTTAATCCGAAAATTACTCCAAATTGCGACCTGGGGAGTAAGAAAAAGAAGAAAAATAAACGAAAGGCAAAATCGCCATTACACACGGATAACACGGGGAAAATTCGGCCATGATGGACATGATGGACATAGCGGTGGTTAAGAACCACGACACTTGAAACGGTGTAAATCAAATAGTGCAGATATCGGACTAAAACACACGGAGGATATAAAAACTGTAAGTGATGTTAATTTGATACATCCACCATACGGTACTATGTCAAACACCCCATTCACCGGCATTTGGTATGATTGGCCAACCCGGATATAGTCAACCCGGATATGTGCTATCATCGCCACCCCCGGGATCTCCACTTGTGACGGGTTTGACGTCCCAGGCCCCCCATGGGCTAGCGAACTGGTTGAGGATATAAAACATATCAAAGAAAAAATGAAAACAGTTGATAAAATCAACCAAACAGTAACTTCTATAAGTGCTAAGGTCATGGATCTGGAGTCTGGTATGAAAAACCTAGAGGTGCGAGTTACAGAAACGGAACAATCGTGCGAGTTTTCGTCGGCGGGATTGGATAAAAATAACCAAGAACTGAAAGTTGCAAAAGATGAAATAAAAAATCTTAAAAAGTCTTGTGAAAAAATAGAACAACAAAATATTGAACTTAACGAACAAAAAGAAGTCATGAATGATAAACTGTTAGACTTGGAATTTAGAGATATGAAGCAAAATTTAATGTTCTATGGCATTGCTGAAACCTGGCAACTCGGAGGACTGTTATAAATTAACCAACGACATAATTCGAGACCAAATCGATATCCAGGACCATATATTGTTCGACAACGCACACAGGGTCGGGGAGAAACCCCACGGTGGAAAACCACGCCCGATAGTAGTGAAATGTCACTATTACCGTGAAAGAGAAAGGATACGACAATCATCATTCGATAAGAGCAAGGAACTGAAAGCTGCAGGCTATGGGATCGGAGCCCAATTCCCGAAGGGTATGCGTGACGCCAGGAAACCGTTATATGGAGCTATGAAGGATGCCAAGGACGCCAAAAAGAAGGTTAAATTTATTGGTAAAAAACTGTTCATCGACGGGAAAGAGTATCGCCCGCCTTCATTGGGACCAAAGTAGGGAGGTCATGAAGAACAGACATTTAAGGTAGTATTTTGGAATGTTAACGGACTTAAACGAAAATTGATAGATAGTGACTTTATTCAGTATTTGGAACAGTACGATCTATTTTTCTTAAACGAAACTTGGATATCTTCAAAGGAAACTTTAAATTTAGATATATGTGGTTATATATCTGATCATTTATATGGAACTAAGTCAAAAGAAAATACCAGGGGACGATGCAGTGGTGGACTATCGGTGTATTATAGGTCAAAGTGGAAAAACTATATTACTGTAATAGATAAAAATCCAAATGGTATCATCTGGTTGAAACTATCTGCTGAGTTATTTCAGTTTAGCTCTGATGTATTTATGTGTCATGTATATATCCCTCCACATGATTCACGTATTTTGCAAAGAAATGATTTTGATTTTTATGACCACATTGAAAGGGATATTCTGAAATATGAATTGTTAGGAAAAGTCTTTATCTCTGGCGATCTAAACAGTAGAACATCGAATAATTTAGATTATTTGATTTTTGATAAATATTTAGACCAAAATCAAGTATTTATAGACACCATTTCAATTCCAGCGCGATCCAATAAGGATAAAGTATTAGATTATTGGGGGCGGTGCTTGATGAGTACTTGTCAAACGACAAATTACTTATTAGCCAATGGCAGACTCGGAAATGATAGATTGGTTGGAGAGTTCACTTTTTGTTCATATAGGGGAGCTAGTGTAGTGGATTACTTATTATTGAAGCACGCAGATTTTAATAATGTACACAATTTTACTGTTCACAATTCAATGAACACAGTGATCATGCATGTATATCATTTGAATTGCTATTACGTGTATTCGGTAACAACGTAATGAACAAACACAGTACAGGATCACAACCCTCTGATAGCCCCCCAAGTAAAATTACATGGGACACCGAGAAAGTGCCCGCATTCCTAAATAATCTCATGAATAATCATAGCACATTGAGTCAGCTGACCAATGACGTACTTTGCGAACCAATCGATGAAGTCGTACATAATTTTACCTATTTCTTATTCACAAATGTTTATTCCATATTTGGAAAGTCGCCTCGGGAAAATAATAATCACACAGGTATACTACCTGGTAAGAAAACTAATAAACCTTGGTTTGATGTGAGTTGTTATAACGCGAAGCGCACGTTTAAAATGTATAGAAATGTGTATAATAGGGATAATGTCGCAAACTCATTGTCGCAAACTCTCCTTTTTCTTCTTGTATGTATATGACTCAGTTGCTTTGGCTCTTACCAGGGTCTATCCTATTGTAGACTCGCTGGAGTTGTCTAGGGGGTTTCTTCTTCGATATTTGTTTTAATGATAACTCAACACAGTCTTACATTTCTTCTATATAATATCTTGTCTAAATTGGCATCAGAGATCTTCATATATATATAATCAGTGATTTATATATATATACATCGTATTATTAAACGCTTATTTAACAATACAATTGTGTGAGCCGACTATGCGCTACACAGTATAATTAACTCCAGTCTCTCTAATCCGTCATTACTCAATATCACTATAATCTAATCAAGGTTTCTGATTTATTAACTTTTAATCACCTTCGATATGGTTCGCCGAAACTCTCTGTTTCTTCTATGGCTGAACGATTTTATTTAATTATTCGACAAATCTTTATAAGTTATAATTCTTATAATGTCCATAATATCTAAGTATCATAGAAACAGTTTATCTGTTCTATATAATAGAATGAAATCACGCCACTCTCTCTCCTGGAGGTAGGCTTTAGTGTTCTCATTTTAGTTACTAAAATCCATTTCTTATATACACGATTGAATCAGTGTCTATATGATATAACAATTCCTAGAACATCTGTTATTCCTAAAACATCTGTTATGTTATCTAATATTACACCATCAAACCAGTTCGTCGCCTTTATATTACATAACTGGACACCTGCAACCACGGCCTCGATAAACTGAGATTAGGCCTAAAATCTTAAGTCATTTCCCGAAGCGAGACTGATAATTTTAGGCGCGAAAATAATAGCAGACGATTATGCATAAAACAAATATATATATATTACATGGTAAACACTTGGCCATATATAGAAACAGTTTAATGTATTTATATAATACATTACTATTAATATATAACAATAATAAACATTTCGTGCAAATAATTGTGGTTTTGCACAATAAACGCGATGATAATCGCTTCAATTTTGTTCAAGCGCGGACGCGTTATAATAAAGTAAAAAAGAAGGCAAAGCATGCCTACATGGTTAGGGAAGGAGTAAGAATAAATAATTTGGCATCCTCACAGCCCCGTAAATTCTGGAAAAATATTAAGAATACGTATAAGAAGAAATCAAATATTGCCGATTCTTTAACAGTTGATGAATTATTAAACCATTTTAAAGATTTATTTGGTGGTGTACCCCCGGCTGGTACTTACCAGGAACATGACCTAAATTTTGATTCGTACTGCGAGGAATTGGACTGCGAAATCTCAGAAAACGAAATACGTGAGGCTATTTTCTCACAAAACAATAATAAGAGCCCGGGTTTCGATAACCTACCGGCAGAAACTTTCAAGTCCGCCTTTGATATTATATCACCATTTTTAAATGTCTTGTATAATAGGATATTTTTGAGTAATGAATACCCAGAGTCATGGGGTCAAGGTATAATTGCACCCATATTTAAGAAAGGGGACGTAAATGTCGCAAGCAACTATAGAGGCATAACCTTGATTAATATCCTGGCAAAAGTATATTCACAGATATTGTTAAATAGATTAAACAATTGGTCCAAAAAATATGATAAACTTTCACAAAACCAGTTCGGTTTTCAAAAAGGAAAGTCGATTACAGATTGTATTTTTATTATACATGCAATAGTATCTAAAACACTTAGTGAGAAACAAAAGCTCTACTGCGCCTTTATTGACTACCAGCAGTGCTTTGATTCCGTGCAACGTCATCACCTGTTCACTAAATTATTAAGTGAAAACGTCAGTGGGAAGTTTGTTAATGCTCTGCGTGCTATGTATAAAAGAGTCAGGTCGTGTGTAAAATACAAATCAAGCGTTTCGAGCTTCTTCGATTCTGAAATTGGTTTGAAACAGGGGGACCCGAGCTCTCCATTATTATTCATGTTTTTCGTGAATGACATCATACAAAATATCCACTCTGATATTAATGATATCGTGTCAATTGATGACTTGAAACTATTTCTTATCTTGTATGCAGACGACATGATTTTATTTGCGCGTTCATCAGAATCCCTGCAGTTAATGCTTAAGGATGTAGAGACTTACTGTGAAACATGGGGTCTGAAAATTAATATAAACAAAACCAAAGTTATGATTTTTGAAATTGGTCGGCCAACTACAGCTGATATATACATTTACGGTACAAACATAGAAAACGTAAGTTCGCTTAAATACCTAGGTATTAACCTATATAAAAACGGAAACTGGCTACGTACCCAAAAACATATAGCTCAGCACGCTTCCTTTTCATTACACAGTTTGTTTTCTGTATTTCACCAGATTGAATTACCACTGTCTAGAAAAGTACAGTTATTTGATATATTAGTTGGTTCTGTTCTAAATTTCTGTTCAGAAATATGGGGTGTACATGCCGCTACAGACATTGAAATGGTCCATGTAAAATATTTGCGACGTTTGTTAGGTGTCAGGCAGTCCACAAACTTATCAGCATTATACGGGGAACTTGGCCGTGTGCCGCTACATATATTTAGAAAATTTACTCTGCTGAAATACTGGAAAAAATTGTTAACTAAAGATGAATCATCTTTGACTTTTAAAATGTACTCATCAATGAGAAACGATGCGGACAATAATGTTACATATCGAAATAAAAATTGGGCTGTGTATATTAAACATATTCTTGATGAGCATGGGTTTGCGTATGTATGGAGGGACCAGGTTTTTGATAACCACACTCTTATGTTAATTAAACAACGTATATTTGATAACTATTATCAGTCATGGTATTCGGATATAAACAATTCCCCGCGTCTACAGTCATACTGTATTTTTAAACATAATTTTGACCGCGAGATATACCTTGAATGTATATATGAGAGAAACTATCTTATTGCGCTGTCTAGATTTCGGGTGATGATGATGACTCCGTTTATTAACCCTCGCCACCGGTAAACCATATGGGCGAGCTCACGTGCTTTCGCACCGTCGGTTATTCGCTGAAGTGTTGAGTCGTCGGTGTCTTGTAGAGTGGTGTAGATTGAAGTTTGTAGATTCCCGTGAAGATTATGGTCCAAGAAGATTACGATACTCGATGATTATTCCTTGATGGTTATGTCTAAGATGTTTATATCCAAGATGATTGTGGTTCTAGTAGTTAAAGCCAAGGTGGTTGAAGGTCTGGTCGCTGACTGGATGAAGAAATGAGGTCATCCAGTCACTGTGGAGGCGCTTCTTCATCGTTGACCCAGTTATGGAGCGATACCAAACGACAGGGTGACGTTCCCTGTGCCTGGCATCATCTCCCCGACAACAGGGTGACAAGCCCTGTGCCGGTTTCCTGGGTCGGCTCACAGCAGCAGAATGGTTCGGTTGTTCCGTCATTGTCCACCCCGTTGACGCATCCGGGGTCGAGGTCGCATCCCTCCATCCCCAACGGACTTCATTGGTAGACGGATAAAAGAGTTCGAGGGTGTGCCTCTTCAGCGCCCCAGTGTTAGCTGTCGCCGATCTAGGTAAGTGTTGACACTCCGAAGAGTCGATGCGGGTCCTCGTCTGTATGCGTCAGCGGCGTGGATTGGTCACTTCGGAACGGTGACACAATCTCCCGATGTGAGCTCAGGATGACATCCTCAGGAGGTTTCTTGATTCCGTGGCAGGGAGATTTCGGGTGTCTGCTCATCATTTATTTATAGAATCAGGTCGATATAGCAATATACCTCGGGAACAACGACTCTGTAAATCATGTAGTATGAAAAAACTTGAATCTGAATTCCACTTTTTATTGGTCTGCCCTAACTACAGGGATTTGAGGATAAGGTACTTTAAACCATATTTCTGTCATTGGCCAAACCTAAATAAGTTTGCCTCATTGTTAAATTCTACCTCTAAAATTGTAATAAATAATTTGTCAAAGTATCTCTACTTTGCAAATAAGTTAAGGGTTTCTGTTTGAGTTTGGTCAAAGAACATGATTGTCTATTATGTATTATCTATATTCGTCAAAACCTACTTGTTACATGCAACCGTTTTTCTGAATTTGTATATGACCTTCAGAAAATGGTATCTATATAATAACATGTCTCCTCTGAAAATGTGTATATAACACTTTAAACATTGTAATAATGTTTTATGTGAAATAAACTGATTGAATTGAATTGAATTGAATATTGGACAGTTAACGCTAACCTTTGCTATGGGATAATTACCAGGTATATAATTGACACCTCTAAAGGTCACGTGTTCACCTGTGTACTGATTAGCCGTTTGCTCGGTAGCATTCAACAAACTGATCGTCGCACCCGTATCTCTTAAATACGTCACGTATGCTGTGCTATTGTTTATTCTAGCTTGCCCTGTATATTTGACGAGTAATGGATTTACCCTTTCTTTATTCTCAGATGAGTTGATTGGTTCGTTTGTTATAAAGGCGGAGCTATGATTAGCGTTTGACATGTTGTGCCCGTTCGCGAGATTTCTAGTACCCCTGTACCTAGGTGAATTGGGATTTGCCCAACACTCGTTATGTGCGTGGCCATTTCGCCGACAATAACTACAATATTTTTCTACACGGGGATTTCTGTGTGTAGCTTGGGAATTATCAATCCTCATATTGGGTCGATACATGGGTGTGGGGGTGTATGGCCTTGGGGCTGGAGGTCGGTGTTCTGTATATCTGGGTTTCATACTCGGATTCGAATTAATCCGCGTTCTGGGCGCCAATCTGCGATGGAGATTATATTCATCGGCCAATGCAATACATTCATGGAGAGTGGATGCTCTTTTATCCAGAATGAACAAATTAAGTTCATCACTTAGCTGGGAATCAAACCTATATCTCAAGAGCAGCTCGACCCAGTTGACTTCGCTCGGATCATTGTTCTCCGTCCATAGTGTCATTTGCTCCCTTAATTCCTTAATGAATTCGGAATAGGTCTGCTGAGGTTTCTTTACCCAAGAGAAGAAATTGTTTCTGTATACAGTGGGTGAGAGCCGATATTCATCCAAGATAGCGGCCTTATCGTAATTATTAGCATCTTGGACAGGAAGCGTGGCATATATATTTCTGGCCTTGTCAGATAACTTGTCTATAAATAACTAACTTTATAATTTTACTATCTAAATATTTCATTTTCAGAAACAAGTGCAACAAAATAACACATTCACTAGACAATTTTGTGTCATATTTATATGTGCGCATTCAGGTTGAAAAAACAATTGCATCGCTTAAAGGAAAACTTAATATGTTTAACGACAAATGGGACACATTCCTTAGACAGAATGCAGGTAATGTGTAATTGTGAGCAGTTTATTGTTAATAACCTTCATTACAAATTTATATCCATCCAAATAACTCGTAGTCAACTTTTCTCTTTTTTTTTTTTTACTTTGTCTCTTTTGCATTTATCCTCTTCTTTCTCAAACCGCAACCTATATTATAAAATCCATATATACATTGTTTAAAGACATATTAGCTATGTGTACTTTGTACATTGACATGATATTATATGTATAATAATATGTATGATAATGTATATTTGGAACAATAAAATTGAGAAAAGAAAAAATAAATTGTCTATAATATGCCCCACCCAAGTTTGTTTGGAGATCTGGCTAGCTTCAAACAGTCTCTCACATGTTGAGAAGAATTTATTTGCCCTCATAGTATGGGTCCAATTGGGAATAGATGTTGGTCTTAGGGGGGTCTATTATCTGTAGGGAGGGTGTTATTTTGCTGAGATTCCTGATCCCTCTGGATTTCTCTCAGGCGAATCTCCATATTAATCTTGTCTCTATTCATCCTTTCTTCTCTGTCCATCTCTCTTTGTTTCTCTTCTCTCATTTCTCTCTCTCTCTTTCTCCCTCTTTTTCTCTTTCTTTCTCATAAATTTCACCCTGGCGTACCAGGCTTGCTTGATTAAAGTAGGGGAGTCTCATTAACTTATCCCATATCTCATCACCTGTGGTCTGGAAGTCGGGGCGAACCGGTCCCTCAATTTCCTTATTAGCACTCCTAGTCGTAGCCATTTTGTTTTTGTATTTCCCAAAAGTGTTATTCCCAATAATGTCTCTCCAAATATATTATAGAATTGTGTTTCATGGCAGTGGATCACTAATATAATTTTTATATTAAACAGCCTCTATGAAAAGAAATTGGTACTAACCGAATTCAGTGTCATCACCGTTAATCCAATATAAATAATTTATCACAATTAAAATATTTCAAATAATAATCCAAATATATCTCATTTCACATAGTTCCAATAATATAAGAATGTTCACTATTTAATAATCCGATGGCGTCCTTCATTTATTTAATTTCCAATTTTAACACTGTTTGTGTGCACTTATATTTTCACGTTAATTAACAGTTCCTTGTATCTTTGATACATGTATTCTAATGTCCTCCACAATATGTCCCGATCTGTCACGATATTTCGTTATCCCGATTCGTCTTTCTTCCGATCCAAATCCCTAATTTATTTCGATCCAAACTCTAGCCTTTATTGCGATCCAAACTGCCGTTTTTATTCCGTTTCAATATCCCGTCTTCTCTCTCTCTCTCTCTCTCTCTCTCTCTCTCTCAGGTAAACCACTGGAGCTGCCCTCCAAAATGATGATGGCGTAAAACACAAAGAAAGAAACCAAGAAACAAACAAAGAAACAGTGACACGTGCTGTGGCGTATATGGTAACGTTGTTAGTCGCTCGTGGAGGTTGGAGAGTTTCAGTGCTTGCGGAGATTGGAGAGTTTCAGTGTTTGCGGATCTTGGAGAGCTTCAGTGCTTGCGGAGGTTGGAACGTGTCAGTGTTTGCGGAGGTTGGAGAGCTTCAGTGCTTGCTGAGGTTGGAGAGTGTCAGTGTTTGCGTGGTTAGTTTCAGTGCTTGCGGAGGTTGGAGAGTTTCTGTGCTTGCGGAAAACAAACACAAGTACTGTGTCTGACTAGTTTTGTAAGACTATGCTCATACACACTCTGTGATACGGTCAATGCACACATGTTTAGATACTTTGTTTACTACTTTGTTGTGCTTGTTGCTGGGAGGGCATCGGTGGCCGATTGATCAAGGTCGTTGACTTCAAATCACTTATCCCTCACCACTGTAGGTTCGAATCCCACTGGGGGTGTCGAATTCTTTCATATGCCGAAGTTATCCAGATGGCTTGTGGAAGGGCATTGGTTCTACCTATGTGCCTGAACTGAACTGAAATACAGGCCGGAGGGACATCCGGGGTCTTTCTCCACTAATAATAGCTGGAGAGTGGCCATATGACCTAAGCTGTTGGTGCGACTTTAAACCCCCAAACAAACAAACAAACAAACAAACAAACAAAACTCTACATTGACAACTGTTGCAGTTTCTACCAACTGTTTGGTTATAGCGTCTTGAAACGGTTCCATGTGAGAGCTCCATAGTGATTCGATGTGAGAGCTCCATAGTGATTCGATGTGAGAGCTCCATAGTGATTCGATGTGAGAGCTCCATAGCGATTCCATGTGAGAGCTCCATAGCGATTCCATGTGAGAGCTCCATAGCGATTCCATGTGAGAGCTCCATAGCGATTCCATGTGAGAGCTCCATGTGAGAGCTCCATAGCGATTCCATGTGAGAGCTCCATAGCGATTCCATGTGAGAGCTCCATAGCGATTCCATGTGAGAGCTCCATAGCGATTCCATGTGAGAGCTCCATAGCGATTCCATGTGAGAGCTCCATGTGAGAGCTCCATAGCGATTCCATGTGAGAGCTCCATAGCGATTCCATGTGAGAGATCCATAGCGATTCCATGTGAGAGCTCCATAGCGATTCCATTTGAGAGCTCCATAGCGATTCCATGTGAGAGCTCCATAGCGATTCCATGTGAGAGCTCCATAGCGATTCCATGTGAGAGCTCCATAGCGATTCCATGTGACAGCTCCATGTGAGAGCTCCGTAGCGATTCCATGTGACAGCTCCATGTGAGAGCTCCGTAGCGATTCCATGTGACAGCTCCATGTGAGAGCTCCGTAGCGATTCCATGTGACAGCTCCATGTTAGAGCTCCGTAGCGATTCCATGTGAGAGCTCCATGTGAGTGTAGTGCAGTTTTAGTTATTTCCCTTGTATCAATAGTTAAATTAGTTGCTAACGTATTTTTGACCTGAAACCTTACTTGTATGTAAATTATACATCTGCCATTAATGCCAATCATACGGTGTTCCGTTAGAGCCATCGCGGTATATAGAGGGAAATCAGGAAGGCGATGGTACGATGGCACGATGGTACGATGTCGATGGTACGATGGCACGATGTCGATGGTACGATGTCGATGGTACGATGGCACGATGTCCATGGTACGATGTCGATGGTACGATGTCGATGGTACGATGGCACGATGTCGATGGTACGATGTCGATGATACGATGGTACGATGGTCAACGCCATCGTACCATCGTACCATCGACATCATGCCATCGACATCGTACCATCGTACCATCGGCATCGTGCCATCGTACCATCGACATCGTGCCATCGTACCATCGACATCGTACCATCGTACCATCGACATCGTGCCATCGTACCATCGCGTTACATTTTTTATATACCGCGATGACCCTAACGGAACACCGTACAATCATCAACAAGAAGCCATTGATTTGTGCCAAACTATTATATTCATTTTATGTAGACAAATTATATTTACTTTAAGGTAACTAGTCACGTTCCTTACTATTACCCTACATCATAGTATTCATGTACTTATTTATTTTACAATGATTTCAACAACTTATATTAATCACTCTCGTTGGCGCCGATGAAAGCGTACATGTGGTCATTCATGTGGGAGGAAACCGGAGTACCCGGAGAAAACTCACATCCGATCTGGCGACCACCGTACCATCTCACATACGTCATGTACTATTGTATGTAGTATTGAGAAATATCGATCACATGTCTTGAAAGATATTGTTTCCATTGTCTAAGTTCAAATACACAATTGTTTAATATAATATAGGATCTTACATGAGTGGTGATTTCATACCATATTTTATGAAACGATATTTTGGAATGTTGCTATTAAGCGAGCCTTTTCACCACGACATAAATAACATTGTTTCGACGTGTGGAAATCGCTAATTAACATTGCTTCGACATGTGGAAATCGCTAAATAATGTTTCGACATGTAGACATGGCTAATTCACATTTTTCGACATGTAGAAATCGCTAAATAATGTTTCGACATGTAGACATGGCTAATTCACATTTTTCGACATGTGGAAATCGCTACTTAACATTGTTTCGACATGTGGAAATCGCTACTTAACATTGTTTCGACATGTGGAAATCACTAATTAACATTGTTTCGACATGTGGAAATCGCTAATTAACATTGTTTCGACATGTGGAAATCGCTAATTAACATTGTTTCGACATGTGGAAATCGCTAATTAACATTGATTCGACATGTAGAAATGGCTAATTAACATTGTTTCGACATGTGGAATCGCTAATTAACATTGATTCGACATGTATAAATGGCTACTTAACATTGTATCGACATGTCGATATGGATAATTAACATTGTTTCGACATGTAGAAATCGCTCACTAACATTGATTCGACATGTGGACATCGGTAATTAACATTGATTCGACATGAAGAAATCGCTCACTAACATTGATTCGACATGTGGAAATCACTAATTAACATTGATTCGACATGTAGAAATGGCTAATTAACATTGTTTCGACATGTAGAAATGGCTAATTAACATTGTTTCGACATATGGAAATCGCTAATTAACATTGTTTCGACATGTGGAAATCGCTCACTAACATTGATTCGACATGTGGAAATCGGTAATTAACATTGATTCGACATGTAGAAATGGCTAATTAACATTGTTTCGACATGTAGAAATGGCTAATTAACACGGATTTGATATGTATAAATGGCTAATTAACATTGTTTCGACATGTGGAACTGGCTAATTAACACTGATTCGACATGTGGAAATCGGTAATTAACATTGATTCGACATGTAGAAATGGCTAAATAACATTGTTTCGACATGTGGAAATCGCTAATTAACATTGATTCGACATGTGGAAATGATGGCTAATTAACATTGTTTCGACATGTGGAAATCGCTAATTAATGTTTCGACATGTGGAAATGATGGCTAATTAACATTGTTTCGACATGTGGAAATAGCTAATTAATGTTTCGACATGTGGAAATGGCTAATTAACACTGTTTCGACATGTAGAAATGGCTAATTAACATTTTTCGACATGTAGAAATCGCTAATTAACATTGTGGAAATCGATAATGTTTCGACATATGGAACTCGCTAATTAACATTGTTTCGACATATGGAAATCGCTAATTAACATTGATTCGACATGTAGAAATCGCTAATTAACATTGTTTCGACATGTGGAAATGGCTAATTAACTTTGATTCGACATGTGGAAATGGCTAATTAACACTGTTTCGACATGTGGAAATGGCTAATTAACACTGTTTCGACATGTGGAAATCGCTAATTAACATTGTTTCGACATATGGAAATCGCTAAATAATGTTTCGACATGTATAAATGGCTAAATAACATTAATTCGACATGTATAAATGGCTAATTAACATTGTTTCGACATGTAGTAATCGCTAAATGTATTGTTGCGACATGTGGAAATGGCTAATTAACATTGTTTCGACATGAGTAAATGGATAAGTAACAATGTTGCAACATGTAGAAATCGCTATATTTAATTGTTTCGACATGTGGAAATGGCTAATTAACATTGTTTCGTCATGTAGAAATGGCTAATTAACATTGTTTCGACATGTGGAAATGGCTAATTAACAATGTTTCGACATATGGAAATCGATAATGTTTTTCGACATGTGGAAATCGCTAGTTAACATTGATTCGACATGTAGAAATGGCTAATTAACATTGTTTCGACATGTAGAAATGGCTAATTAACATTGTGACGACATGTGGAAATGGCTAATTAGCTTTGATTCGACATGTAGAAATGGCTAATTAACATTGTTTCGACATGTGGAAATCGCTAATTAACATTGATTCGACATGTAGAAATGGCTAATTAACATTGTTTCGACATGTAGAAATGGCTAATTAACATTGTTACGACATGTGGAAATGGCTAATTAGCTTTGATTCGACATGTGGAAATGGTTAATTAACATTGTTTCGACATGTGGAAATCGCTAAATAATGTTTTGACATGTAGAAATGGCTAATTAACATTTTCCAACATGTAGAAATCGCTAATTAACATTGTGGAAATCGATAATGTTTCGACATATGGAAATAGCTAATTAACATTGTTTCGACATATGGAACTCGCTAATTAACATTGATTCGACATGTAGAAATCGCTAATTAACATTGTTTCGACATGTGGAAATCGCTAATTAACATTGATTCGACATGTAGAAATGGCTAATTAACATTGTTTCGACATGTAGAAATGGCTAATTAACATTGTTTCGACATGTAGAAATCGCTCAATAACATTGATTCGACATGTGGAAATCGGTAATTAACATTGATTCGACATGTAGAAATGGCTAATTAACATTGTTTCGACATGTAGAATGGCTAATTAACACTGATTCAACATGTAGAAATGGCTGATTAAATTTCGACATGTAGAATCGCTAATTACTATTGTTTCGACATGTAGAAATGGCTAATTAACATTTTTCGACATGTGAAATGCTAATTAACATGTTCACTGTGAAATGCTATTAACATTTCGACATGTAGAAATGCTAATAATTGTTCGACATGTAGAAATGGCTAATTAACATTTTTCGACATTGAAATCGCTAATTAACATTGTTCGACTGTGAAATCGCTAATTAACATTGTTCGACATGTGGAAATGGCTAATTAACATGTTTCGACTGTGGAAATCGTAAATAATGTTTCGACATGTGGAAATCGCTAATTAACATTGTTTCGACATGTGAAATGTTTGTTGTGTATAAATGGCTAAATAACATTAATTCGACATGTATAAATGGCTAATTAACATTGTTTCGACATGTGTGGAAATGCTAATTACATTGTTGCATGTGAAATGTAATAATCGCTAAATTTATTGTTGCGACATGTGGAAATGGCTAATTAACATTGTTTCGACATGAGTAAATGGATAAGTAACAATGTTGCAACATGTAGAAATCGCTATATTTAATTGTTTCGACATGTGGAAATGGCTAATTAACATTGTTTGGTCATGTAGAAATGGCTAATTAACATTGTTTCGACATGTGGAAATGGCTAATTAACATTGTTTGGTCATGTAGAAATGGCTAATTAACATTGTTTCGACATGTGGAAATGGCTAATTAACAATGTTTCGACATATGGAAATCGATAATGTTTTTCGACATGTGGAAATCGCTAATTAACATTGATTCGACATGTAGAAATGGCTAATTAAGATTGTTTCGACATGTGGAAATGGCTAATTAACATGTTTAGACATGTATAAATCGCTAATTAACATTGTTCGACATATGGAAATCGCTAATTAACATTGATTCGACATGTAGAAATGGCTAATTAACATTGTTTCGACATGTAGAAATCGCTAATTAACATTGTGGCGACATGTGGAAATGGCTAATTAGCTTTGATTCGACATGTGGAAATGGTAATTAACATTGTTTCGACATGTGGAAATCGCTAAATAATGTTTCGACGTGTAGAAATGGCTAATTAACATTTTTCGACATGTAGAAATCGCTAATTAACATTGTGGAAATCGATAATGTTTCGACATATGGAAATAGCTAATTAACATTGTTTCGACATATGGAACTCGCTAATTAACATTGATTCGACATGTAGAAATCGCTAATTAACATTGTTTCGACATGTGGAAATGGCTAATTAACATTGTTTCGACATGTGGAAATCGCTAAATAATGTTTCGACATGTGGAAATCGCTAATTGACATTGTTTCGACATGTGGAAATCGCTAAATAATGTTTCAACATGTATAAATGGCTAATAACATTTTTCGACATGTTGTAATCGCTAATTTATTGTTTCGACATGTGGAAATGGGTAATTAACATTGTTTCGGCATGCAGAAATGGCTAATTAACATTGTTTCGACATGAGGCAATGGATAAATAACATTGCTTTGACATGAGGAAATGGATATATAACATTGCTTTGACATGAGGAAATGGATAAATAACATTGCTTTGACATGAGGAAATGGATAAATAACATTGCTTTGACATGAAGAAATGGATAAATAACATTGCTTTGACATGAGGAAATGGATAAATAACATTGCTTTGACATGAGGAAATGGATAAATAACATTGCTTTGACATGAGGAAATGGATAAATAACATTGCTTTGACATGTGGAAATGGATAAATAACATTGCTTTGACATGTGGAAATGGATAAATAACATTGCTTTGGCATGTGGAAATGGATAAATAACATTGCTTTGGCATGTGGAAATGGATAAATAACATTGCTTTGGCACGTGGAAATGGATAAATAACATTGCTTTGGCACGTGGAAATGGATAAATAACATTGTTTGACATGAGGAAATGGATAAATAACATTGTTTTGACATGGGAAATGGATAAATAACATTGCTTTGACATGTGGAAATGGATATATAATATTGCTATGACATGTGGAAATTAATATATAACATTGCTTTGACACGAGGCAATGGATATATAACATTGTTTTGACATGTGGAAATGGCTTTGAGAATGAAAGCCTATAAAATAAGTAAATCAAATGCTAACGTTAGTTTGCTTGCATGGTTGTATTGGAAATTTTAAACTTTATCTATTTTACGATTGAAAGGTTTTGACAACTTATATGAATCACTCTTGTTGGCGCGGATGAAAGCGCAAATGTGGTCATTCGTGAAGGAGGAGATCGGAGTACCTGGAGAAATCCCACCTGTACGATCTGGCGACCACCGTACCATCTTACAAACTTCTCGGTCCGAGGATCGAACACGGGTTGCATTGATGAGAAGCGAGCGCGCTAACCACTGTGCTAATCGGACAGCCAATTTGACGGGTTAGTAGTAATAATGTAAATTTAAAGGTTTTAAGTTATGTACGCTTGCTGAATTCTTGTGAAATGCATTGTTGTTTTGTCCAAAACATGTCGGCTAAATATATGAGAAATCATACAGATTCAATCGGATTGAGTTATACATATTTGAATCTTGAAAATAAGGGGTTACATAATTAAATGACTTGGCTGTCTGTACTGGATCACATTGCACAAACAATCACACTGCAGCTCTTCACTAGTTTCACATGGTTTTACAACGTTTATATCAGGATAATAACCCATAGGCGGTCCAATTAGCACAGTGGATTGTGCGCTCGTTTCTCACCAATGCACCCTGGGTTCGTTTCTCACCAATGCACCATGCACTCGTTTCTCACCAATGCACCCTGGATTCGTTTCTCACCAATGCACCTTGGGTTCGTTTCTCACCAATGCACCATGCGCTCGTTTCTCACCAATGCACCCTGGGTTCGTTTCTCACCAATGCATCCTGGGTTCGTTTCTCACCAATGCACCCTGGGTTCGTTTCTCACCAATGCACCATGGGCTCGTTTCTCACCAATGCACCCTGGGTTCGTTTCTCACAAATGCATCCTGGGTTCGTTTCTCACCAATGCACCTGGGGTCGTTTCTCACCAATGCACCCTGGGTTCGTTTCTCACCAATGCACCATGGGCTCGTTTCTCACCAATGCATCCTGGGTTCGTTTCTCACCAATGCATCCTGGGTTCGTTTCTCACCAATGCATCCTCTCACCATGCATCCTGGGTACGTTTCTCACCAATGCACCCTGGGTTCGTTTCTCACCAATGCACCCTGGGTTCGTTTCTCACCAATGCATCCTGGGTTCGTTTCTCACCAATGCACCCTGGGTTCGTTTCTCACCAATGCACCCTGGGTTCGTTTCTCACCAATGCATCCTGGGTTCGTTTCTCACCAATGCACCCTGGGTTCGTTTCTCACCAATGCACCCTGGGTTCGTTTCTCACCAATGCACCCTGGGTTCGATTCTCGAAATGCGATATTAAATCGTGGCAAATAAATGGTTGTGATATGTTATCATACCTTTTCCCGGTGCATTTGATACCAGACGGTTTGTACCATACTTCCTATTTTACCGCCATAGGGAGCTTGTACCATACTTCCTATTTTGCCACCAGAGGGAGTTTGTACCATACTGCCGAATGTTGGCGCCTTGGGGCTTTTGGAACCATTCTGCACTATGTTGGTGCTAAAGATAGTTGGTACCATAGTGCCTATTTTGATGCTATATTAGCTCGATTGCAAAACAAGTTCTTACAACTTGTATTATTCGCTCTCGAAACCTCATTCCTGATGGAACCCATCACAACGATGAAAGAGAGAGAGAGAGAGAAGATGCAACGTGGATTTGTAATGCCTTGCCTAAGAAAGGCAGATTCGTAACGGCTCCAGCAGGACTCGAACTCCGGACCTTTCGCCCCTGAAGCGAACGCGTTACCACTGTGCTATCACGACTTCCACTGTGTCCGTGTTTGGTACAATAAGTATTCCGGTACCATAGTGCAGCTTCTACTGCTTAGATATTAAGTCACAAAATAGTTAATAATACGTTACATTATTCACACACCAAATTGCTAATCATAGAAAGAACTAGTCCTCTTGTTGCCATAAGGGGGGGGGACTTTGAGTTTGTATATACGTAAATAGGCAGAAATGCATCCGCCGTCCACTCGAATGTAGTCCCAATGACTAATATAGTTAATTTGTCTGTTTGGTAAAAATGCATTTTCATGACAGGCAGTGTATAGTTTTTGTGTTGTTTGAGAAATTATGTGACTTGAGAAGACTTCAGACTAGTTGATGTGTAGAAAAGATGTGACTGTATTATTTGGCGGAGGAATACAGTGTGTAAACACAGTGACGTTATTCACAGGCGAGCACTGGTTATTTGATACTTAAAATTTGAAATATTCTTGGTGTGTTTCAGGCTGATTTGAATACCTCTTCACAGTGGATGTGGTATCAGAAGAAATGAAAGATTGGAAATATAAATGAACAGACTGTATGTTTTTACTCTTTACTATGTATTTAATAGGCAATTTATGTGTTGTTTTACAAGCTTAGTTAACATTCGCCGCAGTTACTGATGTTGGCTGCCGCTGTATGCAGACATAATAGTTCAGAGTGTGTCGATGGATTTTCATGAATCTTTGTGGATTTGTAGAGGGTTGATCGAAGAAGTGATTCTATTTATGAGGAAATAGGTCAAGGCTCCTGGTCCAATCACATTGATTTCTATAGTAAGCTGTACATGTTGTAGCTCGAAACGAGGCATGCTAGCTCAACTTGAGCACTTACATATAACTTCATATGACCTTTCAAATTAGCCATGCCCGTGACCTTGCGGTTAGCATTTCATAATGTCAAATGTGATTTGTATGGGAAAATATGGAATACGTGTCTTGGTTGTCATTACCGTTTTTGCATTATACACCAAGGACGCTGTGTGTGTGTTTTACGTGTATTGAACGTCGCTACCGGTTGCCCATATGAGCGACGCCTCCTGAAGATATTTGTCAGTTTTAGATCAGTTGAAGCATCGCGCAATGATACAGACATGTGCAATATTAAAATATTGAATAGTGAAATAATGACAACAAGCAGAAACACTTGTATTTACTATAGGCGATACATGCAAGTATCAGTGCTGTGCTGTGTAAACATCAAAGCAGTTATGTAGTTTCAACGATATTGCTCAAAACACTAAAGTTTAAACTTTATTTATTTTTATCAACTTCTATTAATCATTTTCGTTGGCGCGGATGAAAGCTTAAAAGTGGTCATTCGTGTGGGAGAAAAATGGAGTACCCTGAGAAAGCCCACCTGTCCGATCTGGCGATCACCGTACCATCTCACATGCTTCCTGGTCCGCGGATTGAATCTGTGTTGCATTGGTGAGAGGCTAGCATGCTAACCACTGCGCTAATAGGACAACACACTAGGACACGATGACACACATTTCAGAGCTCATGGATTTTATAATACAAACGTGTGTGTTTATTAGTGTCACCCATATTGAAAGAACATCAGTACCGTACAGTTCCCGATTCCTATGCTTGTATGCCAGGCGCCAGATTTGTAGGCAATCGGTAACCATTATTTAACTAGATGGCGGCTCACCAACCGGCTATATCAGAACGAACCCCTGGCGAGAACCGTTGACATCCCGCTCCGGAGGCGGACATATTAACAACTATATATCAAATAACATCATATTTACCTTCACCTTTTATTTGTATATATATATTAAGCGTATTTGTATGTACTAAACTTACAAACAATCACACTAACAGTTTAATGAAGTCCATAATATAGAATATCACAATCCAGAACCTAGAATATCACAGTCCGGAACCTAGATGATCACAGTCCGGAACCTAGATGATCACAGTCCAGATCAGAGATGATCACAGTCCAGAACCTAGATGATCACAGTCCGGAACCTAGATGATCACAGTCCGGAACCTAGATGATCACAGTCCGGATCATAGATGATCACAGTCCAGAACCTAGATGATCACAGTCCGGAACCTAGATGATCACGGTCCAGAACCTAGATGATCACGGTCCAGAACCTAGATGATCACAGTCCGGATCATAGATGATCACAGTCCGGAACCTAGATGATCACAGTCCAGAACCTAGATGATCACAGTCTAGAACCTAGATGATCACAGTCCGGATCCTAGATGTTCACAGTCCAGAACCTAGATGATCACAGTCTAGAACCTAGATGATCACAGTCTAGAACCTAAATGATCACAGTCCGGAACCTAGATGATCACAGTCCGGAACATAGATGATAACAGTCCGGAACCTAGATGATCACAGTCCATAACCTAGATGATCACAGTCCGGAACCTAGATGTTCACAGTCCGGAACCTAGATGATCACAGTCCATAACCTAGATGATCACAGTCCGGAACCTAGAAAATCACAGTCCGGAACCTAGATGTTCACAGTCCAGAACCTAAATGATCACAGTCCATAACCTAGATATGTACAGTCCAGAACTTAGAATATCACAGTCCGGAACCTAGATGATCACAGTCCGGAACCTAGATGATCACAGTCCAGAACCTAGATGTTCACAGTCCAGAACCTAGATGATCACAGTCCAGAACCTAGATGATCACAGTCCAGAACCTAGATGTTCACAGTCCGGAACCTAGATGATCACAGTCCAGAACATAGATGATCACAGTCTAGAACCTAAATGATCACAGTCCGGAACCTAGATGATCACAGTCCAGAACCTAGATGTTCACAGTCCAGAACCTAGATGATCACATTCCGGAACCAATAGTTCCGGGAACCTATGTTGTCTCTCAGTAGTGAAACATCATTCTTTACACGGGATGATGTGACCGATTGTAGGCACTAGACACAATAGTTTTATATTGATACTGGAGCCGATGACTGCATTTACGTGTGTGTTTTACGTTTATTTATCGTCGCTACCGATTGCCCATATGAGCGATGCCTCCTGAAGAGATTAGTCATGTTTGATAGTGCAATGATACACACAGAGACCCATTCCAGAGTCTCATCTGGTTCATTTACGTGCATGGTGTAAAGCACCGACACCAGACCTCGGTTTAACGTCCCATCTGAAAGACTGGTAATTTTATTACGGTCAGACGGAGGATCGAACCTGCGATCCCTGGATTACCAGTCCAGCGTTTACGGGTACAGTTCCACATTAAATACGCAGTCATGTTGATTTGCCATTACATACTATACTGTTCACACGATTTGACGTGCTCGTCTGTTGGCGTTAGAATCATTGTACTCCGACATTTGTGTACATTCGGCTGTCTATTTAAATATTTCACAGTCGATTGACATGACGCACTGTATTGTACATGTGTTCACACATGACCACAATGTGGCCCACCATTGGCTCTAGAATCAATATGAAATGTTATTGACGATGGTGCCGTCGATTGGTCACATTAATTATATTGACTAAATAACATTATTATATTGACTAAATAACACAATTATATTGACTAAATAACACAATTATATTGACTAAATAACACAAACATAATTAATACAGTCACAGCTATACACACTCTCATTGTAGCATAGAGAAGTGTTCTAAATGTGTGCAGGGTTCCCCCTGTCTGAATTGATGTGCCACTTCTGTCTCCAATTGGAAACAACTGGAGTCAATATCGTTCATAGATCAATATTTGAAGACATATATTTGACAAAACATGTTGTGCCAAATATTTTCGCCAAATCACAGAATTTAGCGCCAGTATTTGTTTTTTGTCACAATTGCGACACTGGCGACCGACAGCGGGAACACTGGTCTACACGCACATACTATCAGATATAGTAGACTGAAAACAATCATTGTAACATTACGTTACAACATTAGGTTACAATGACTAGTTTCGTAACATGTTTAATTTAGAGAAAACCACTAATCTGCAATTATAAACTCGACATCAGCATAAACATTCATGACGATATTTGTTTACTTTATTTTATGTTTAAGTTTATTTAGCGTCAGTTTACCTAACATCACCTTTTCCTGGGCAGGCTCCAGCGGCTAACCAGTACTTTGTGCACCAACCTCCGTAAGAACTGTCAACCTTTTCATATAAAAAGACGCGGTCTGAGCGGGGTTCGAACCCGTGACCAACAGTGATGATAGATTACAGTGGTATATAGGTCAGCAACATTAACCACTCGACCATGTTTGCTCCCCTTTATGTATTAAACTTTTGTTATTATTATTATTATACCAGATTTGTATAGCACTCTTTTCATACAGAAATGATACATTCAAACGTGTTTAACATTAATTTAGCATAGTAAAACATTTTTCAACATATTCTTTTATTTTTTTATATTTTTTTTGGTGAAGCCAGAGACTTCGTTTATTTTTTTTCCTTCACATTATACATGCATATTACAGATTAACAATTATATAATCTACCTCACTACATAACTAAACTATATAATAAAATGTACACAATTAATGTTGTAAAAAATAATCGTTTAAGCATGTTATCCATTTAATGTTCACGTTAGTGTCCGTTTACAGTAGGGCATGTGATAAATACATGTTCATATGATTCCGGTACATCACAAACAGAGCAGTTAGGGGAAGCTACCATTTTCACTTGTATCTCAGTATCTTAGTCGGAAATATTATATTCAGAAGTTTAAATCTAAACTGTTTTACCTTGTTGTCTTGTATGTTGTTTATGAATCTGTAAATAGATACCCAGTCGTATACTTCACCAAATTTTTCCGACCAGAATTTATGAATATATGGTTTTGTAAATTTCTTCTTCACCAGGTATTGATAGATAAATTTATTAGTTGTTTCTGAAAGTGTTTTATTATTTATTTTTGTATTTAATTCGGTTTTAACCTTTGTTGCGCGTGATTCTTCCGTTTTTAATAATTGAATCCATTTTTTTGGAAACATATTTTTTATTGAATTATATTCAGCAATCCAATTTCTTTTGTTTTTCAGTTTGTTATAGATAATATCACTACTGATTATTCCATTTTCATTAATAATATCATTAACATATATTATGTTTGCTTTTATCCAATTTGTGAATATGAAAGATTTGTTTTTAATTTAATAAATTTATTGCCCCAGATGATCTGTTGCCTGATTTCATAAAATGTTTTAGGATTATTTTCGACATTTGTATTTACTTTAATCCAAATTTCTAGTATGATTTTATAAAACAGAGATAGATTCGAAACATTTAAACTTTTTATGCTATCAATATTCATATAAAATATTAGAACATTTTCTCCAAACGTGTTATAAAAATATCTTGGAATGACTTTCCAGTTTGCTTTAACCGCAGTTAATAGTGTTTTTATCCATTTGACTTTCATTGATATTATACAATAGTCAACATTAAGGACAACATATATTAATATAAGTGCAAACTAATAATCTTTAATGATCTCCATTTACCTGAAAAAATGGGAGGAAAATACAAGGTACAGAAAAATAATAACACAAACTGTAAAGAATAATACTAAATCGAGTGTTAATTGAGGCGGATATTCTGTATGCGAGAGGTACTGTTCAAAGGAAGTACAGTTTCTAAAAAAATATTTGAGCTCGATTGTGAAACAATTTCTTACAACTGATATTAATCACGCTCGAGACCTCATTCCTGGTGGAATCAATCGCCACGAGGGAGAGAGCGAAGAGGCAACGTTGAATTTAAATGCCTTGCCTAAGGGCACAATCGTAACGGCTCCAGCGGGGCTCAAACTCCAGGCCGTTTGCACCTAAAGCGAACGAGCTACCACTGCGCTATCACGACTTCCACAGTTGGACTTAATAATACTCAATAATCATTGAAACCACACACCCATCGTCAGATCAGCCAGTGCGTCACTGGAGACCCTACAACGTACCATTTGTGTTGTATATGTTTTATCAATATAGCTATAGCTCTATATATGACCAGAAAATAAATTGAAAACCATAATGTTGTCTCTTGTTTCCGAGATATACAACATGTAATTAGCTTCCTCTATCTGAAACAATTAGTGTGCATTTACGTTTATTTATCGTCGCTAGTCATTTTAGATTTTTGGAAGGTGCAATGATACAGACAGAGACCCATTCCAGAGCCTCCTCTGGTTCTTTTACGTGCACGGTGTAAAGCACCGACACGAGACCTCGGTTTAACGTCCCATCTGAAAGACTAGTTAATTTTATTAGAGTCAGACGGGGGATCGAACCTGCTATCCCTGGATTACCAGTCCAGCGTGTTACCACTGGACTACAGATCCGTCTGTAACAATTATAATTTCTAGTTCTACTATATACTGGCGAACAAACAATTTCTGATTATGGCTTAGAGGCCCCTTTATTTTTTTGGGTCACACTCAATGACCATGTAAACCACCTTGAAAGAGAGGCATTGTGGAATTTAAGTTCATTGCTTATTTTAATCATATTTTATTGCATTCATTCTGTATAATTATACAATGTTCAGAAGAAAACAAATGAACACACTTGTATAATTATGCATAGTATATACGATTTGTGTCATTGTTGTGCACACGAATCGTCAATAAATGTTGAGGCAAATGGGTTCATTGCTTAAGGGCACACTCGTACCGGCTACCACTGAACGCGAATCCAGGGTTTGTCTTTCACAAACAAACGTATTATTGCAAGTTGTTTCAATAAACATGTTCCGTCAATATAAGTTGTTTTTAATCTCTATGAAGATAAATAAAAATATTGTCAATAATACGCCTAAACGAAATAGTTTATCCGAAATCCATTCAAGTTGTAATTAACTCAATGCACTGAAACAGAAATAAACGGAAACTGGATGTGCGAAAAGATGCACACCAACAATTCCATGATAAGTCTTTAAAGCGACATTACATCTAAATAAATGCCCATTTTGCGTATAAATAGAATTGCTACTATAAATTCTTCCGAAGTAATTCGAACACTAACTTTTAATAATAAAAAGAGTTTTTACGTTCTACACACATTCAAAAGTGAAAGTAGGATTTCATATAGCGGTTAGCAGATGTCTGTTTATTATTGGAGTCTATAGTATGTTCGTGCTACAATCGTTCAGAGATAATATAAATGTGATTATTCTAAATATAAATTTATGCAGGCACAAAAGGTGAGATATAATCTGCACCACAAATGTTGTTATTCCCGATACAAACTGATGGATGTTGACCCTTTCACATTATTTTGGTCAACAAATTATGTTTATTAGAGAAAAGGTTCAGATACAGTGGCAACTATTTGGAGGACAAAATACCACAATATAGGAAATTGCATTCTGTAGAAATTCGCCTTATCACCGATGTAGTATCGCTTTAAGAACTTTCTATGTTATTACTAAGTACATAATATTTTAAAAGCATACATGGCCTAAATAGTAATTGTTTGATTGTTATTATATGCAATACAATGTGTCTATGTAAGTAGGCTGTGCATATACATGTCTAGATAAATAACTAACAAACTAAAACACTTATATATACAACGGGGAAATAAGAAAACAAACAAAATATATGTCATTAGTCACACCGCATAGCACACATCCATTTCTCTAATATGACACACGCTGCTATAAGTGAGGATATACGAAGCAACAACAGACATAACTATATATAGAGAAGCGGTTAATATATTGACATGTCCCATCTACCAAGCTAAACGTTAACACAACAGTATAAGCGAAAATAAGGAGGCGGTATTGCGATGCAATATACAGCTCACTATAAAGGAGGCGGTATTGTGATGCAATATACAGCTCCCAAAAAAGGAGGCGGTATTGTGATGCAATATACAGCTCCCAATAAAGGAGGCGGTATTGTGATGCAATATACAGCTCACTATAAAGGAGGCGGTATTGTGATGCAATATACAGCTCACTATAAAGGAGGCGGTATTGTGATGCAATATACAGCTCCCAATAAAGGAGGCGGTATTGTGATGCAATATACAGCTCCCAAAAAGGAGGCGGTATTGTGATGCAATATACAGCTCACAATAAAGGAGGCGGTATTGTGATGCAATATACAGCTCCCAATAAAGGAGGCGGTATTGTGATGCAATATACAGCTCACTATAAAGGAGGCGGTATTGTGATGCAATATACAGCTCCCAATAAAGGAGGCGGTATTGTGATGCAATATACAGCTCCCAATAAAGGAGGCGGTATTGTGATGCAATATACAGCTCCCAATAAAGGAGGGGTATTGTGATGCAATATACAGCTCACTATAAAGGAGGCGGTATTGTGATGCAATATACAGCTCCCAATAAAGGAGGCGGTATTGTGATGCAATATACAGCTCCCAATAAAGGAGGTGGTATTGTGATGCAATATACAGCTCCCAATAAAGGAGGCGGTATTGCGATGCAATATACAGCTCACTATAAAGGAGGCGGTATTGTGATGCAATATACAGCTCCCAATAAAGGAGGCGGTATTGTGATGCAATATACAGCTCCCAATAAAGGAGGCGGTATTGTGATGCAATATACAGCTCACTATAAAGGAGGCGGTATTGTGATGCAATATACAGCTCCCAATAAAGGAGGCGGTATTGTGATGCAATATACAGCTCACAATAAAGGAGGCGGTATTGTGATGCAATATACAGCTCCCAATAAAGGAGGCGGTATTGTGATGCAATATACAGCTCACTATAAAGGAGGCGGTATTGTGATGCAATATACAGCTCCCAATAAAGGAGGCGGTATTGTGATGCAATATACAGCTCCCAATAAAGGAGGCGGTATTGTGATGCAATATACAGCTCACTATAAAGGAGGCGGTATTGTGATGCATTATACAGCTCCCAATAAAGGAGGCGGTATTGTGATGCAATATACAGCTCCCAAAAAAGGAGGCGGTATTGTGATGCAATATACAGCTCCCAATGAAGGAGGCGGTATTGTGAGACAATATACAGCTCCCAATAAAGGAGGCGGTATTGTGATGCAATATACAGCTCACTATAAAGGATGTGGTATTGTGATGCAATATACAGCTCCCAATAAAGGAGGCAGTATTGTGATGCAATATACAGCTCACTATAAAGGAGGCGGTATTGCGATGCAATATACAGCTCCCAATAAAGGAGGTGGTATTGTGATGCAATATACAGCTCCCAATAAAGGAGGCGGTATTGCGATGCAATATACAGCTCACTATAAAGGAGGCGGTATTGTGATGCAATATACAGCTCCCAATAAAGGAGGCGGTATTGTGATGCAATATACAGCTCTCAATAAAGGAGGCGGTATTGTGATGCAATATACAGCTCACTATAAAGGAGGCGGTATTGTGATGCAATATACAGCTCCCAATAAAGGAGGCGGTATTGCGATGCAATATACAGCTCACTATAAAGGAGGCGGTATTGTGATGCAATATACAGCTCCCAATAAAGGAGGCGGTATTGTGATGCAATATACAGCTCACTATAAAGGAGGCGGTATTGTGATGCAATATACAGCTCACTATAAAGGAGGCGGTATTGTGATGCAATATACAGCTCCCAATAAAGGAGGTGGTATTGTGATGCAATATACAGCTCCCAATAAAGGAGGCGGTATTGTGATGCAATATACAGCTCCCAATAAAGGAGGCGGTATTGTGATGCAATATACAGCTCACTATAAAGGAGGCGGTATTGTGATGCAATATACAGCTCCCAATAAAGGAGGCGGTAGTGTGATGCAATATACAGTTCACTATAAAGGAGGCGGTATTGTGATGCAATATACAGCTCCCAAAAAAGGAGGCGGTATTGTGATGCAATATACAGCTCCCAATGAAGGAGGCGGTATTGTGAGACAATATACAGCTCCCAATAAAGGAGGCGGTATTGTGATGCAATATACAGCTCACTATAAAGGATGTGGTATTGTGATGCAATATACAGCTCCCAATAAAGGAGGTGGTATTGTGATGCAATATACAGCTCCCAATAAAGGAGGCGGTATTGCGATGCAATATACAGCTCACTATAAAGGAGGCGGTATTGTGATGCAATATACAGCTCCCAATAAAGGAGGCGGTATTGTGATGCAATATACAGCTCTCAATAAAGGAGGCGGTATTGTGATGCAATATACAGCTCCCAATAAAGGAGGCGGTATTGTGATGCAATATACAGCTCACTATAAAGGAGGCGGTATTGTGATGCAATATACAGCTCACTATAAAGGAGGCGGTATTGTGATGCAATATACAGCTCACTATAAAGGAGGCGGTATTGTGATGCAATATACAGCTCACTATAAAGGAGGCGGTATTGTGATGCAATATACAGCTCCCAAAAAAGGAGGCGGTATTGTGATGCAATATACAGCTCCCAATAAGGAGGCGGTATTGTGACAATATACAGCTCCCAATAAAGGAGGCGGTATTGTGATGCAATATACAGCTCACTATAAAGGATGTGGTATTGTGATGCAATATACAGCTCCCAATAAAGGAGGCAGTATTGTGATGCAATATACAGCTCACTATAAAGGAGGCGGTATTGCGATGCAATATACAGCTCCCAATAAAGGAGGTGGTATTGTGATGCAATATACAGCTCCCAATAAAGGAGGCGGTATTGCGATGCAATATACAGCTCACTATAAAGGAGGCGGTATTGTGATGCAATATACAGCTCCCAATAAAGGAGGCGGTATTGTGATGCAATATACAGCTCTCAATAAAGGAGGCGGTATTGTGATGCAATATACAGCTCACTATAAAGGAGGCGGTATTGTGATGCAATATACAGCTCCCAATAAAGGAGGCGGTATTGCGATGCAATATACAGCTCACTATAAAGGAGGCGGTATTGTGATGCAATATACAGCTCCCGGGGTATTGTGATGCAATATCAGCTCCATAAGAGGCGGTATTGTGATGCAATATACAGCTCCATAAAGGAGGCGGTATTGTGATGCAATATACAGCTCCCAATAAAGGAGGCGGTATTGTGATGCAATATACAGCTCACTATAAAGGAGGCGGTATTGTGATGCAATATACAGCTCCCAATAAAGGAGGCGGTATTGTGATGCAATATACAGCTCACTATAAAGGAGGCGGTATTGTGATGCAATATACAGCTCCCAATAAAGGAGGTGGTATTGTGATGCAATATACAGCTCCCAATAAAGGAGGCGGTATTGTGATGCAATATACAGCTCACTATAAAGGAGGCGGTATTGCGATGCAATATACAGCTCCCAATAAAGGAGGCGGTATTGTGATGCAATATACAGCTCCCAATAAAGTAGCCGGTATTGTGATGCAATATACAGCTCACAATAAGTTAAAGATATTGATCATTAACAGTAAGATAATGTCATAAACCGTAAAATAATTTCTTTATGACATTGACTTTACCATAGGTCAAGGTCACCAACATCATTAATAAAGTATTAACATATTAACAGAGTTCAAGGTCAAGATCAGCAAAATGAGAGCACTTTACAACAACAATATTTAATTGATCCGTAGCATGTGAACATTAAACATTGGAGTCGAAATGTACCCATGCCATGAAATATGTAGGTCGGAACCCCCTGCGTTTAACCTCTACATTTGACCTTGACCGTAGCTGTGTGCACCACCATGTCATTGTGAATATTTAAAAAACCGCTCAATTCATGTGAGAGTGGATACGAAATATAGGTTTAATCCTTTTATTCCCACTTGCTGTTGTCCAGTAGACATATATGTCATATGCATACAACTTAAAGTTATAACGAATGCACAAGTTCAAATTGAGTTTGTCCGCCACAAACGCGGTGGACAAAGTATTGTTGTTGGTGGTTACAGGTTCATGGTATGTATTTATATAGTTGCTGTCTGTCTGCGTGTCTGTCCGTCCGTTTGAATGTATTTGATCTTAAACACTCTTAAACACATTATGTCTGTCTGCATGTCTATCCGTCCCACACCCGTTTTTACCTAAAGTTATATAAGTGGGAACAATAGGATTACACCGAAATATGCTCTCTATATATGCATGCTAAAAGTGATAAGTGGTGCTAATTTTACATTGAAGGAACATGTTCTGGGAAAAGGAAAATGTTCTGGGAGACCGTCCTTTGGATGTATTTGATCACATTGTTTGCTACGAGTATGAACATTGTCCTTTAGTATTGCAATCTGTTGTTCGATCTACTTTCGTTCTTTTGGATAACAGCCGAATAATTCAAATATTAGTTGATTGGTGGAGTTTAATTTTAAAGAATTGTGTTTAGATAATAATAAAATTCACTATCGACATTATTTGACTATGAGTTCTAACATCTTAATTAACACCCGAAACATAATCATAAGTGTAAAACATTAGACAAACCACATTACTGCCATCATGTTAATCATCTGTATTTACATAATAATCGAACTATAGTTTATGCAAATATAATCGAACTATAGTATGTACAATAGCTCGCATTCATTATGCAAACTCATCCTAATTTACATAATAATCGAACTATAGTATATAATAGCTAGTATATACAATAGCTCGCATTCATTATGCAACATCATCCTAATTTACGTCACTATGCAGTATCATTCTAATTTACTTCACGATGCAGTATCATTCTAATTTACTTCACTATGCAACATCATTCTAATTTACGTCACGATGCAACATCATTCTAATTTACTTCACTATGCAACATCATCCTAATTTACGTCACGATGCAACATCATTCTAATCTACTTCACGATGCAACATCATCATAATTTACGTCACGATGCAACATCATCATACTTTACGTCACGATACAACATCATCCTAATTTACGTCACTATGCAACATCATCCTAATTTACGTCACGATGCAACATCATCCTAATTTACGTCATGATGCAACATCATCATAATTTACGTCACGATGCAACATCATCCTAATTTACGTCACGATGCAACATCATCCTAATTTACTTCACGATGCAACATCATCCTAATTTACGTCACGATGCAACATCATCATAATTTACTTCACGATGCAACATCATTCTAATTTACGTCATGATGCAACATTATCATAATTTACTTCACGATGCAACATCATCCTAATTTACGTCACGATGCAACATCATCATAATTTACGTCACGATGCAACATCATCCTAATTTACGTCACGATACAACATCATCCTAATTTACGTCACGATGCAACATCATCATAATTTACTTCACGATGCAACATCATTCTAATTTACGTCACGATGCAACATCATCATAATTTACGTCACGATGAAACATCATCATAATTTACGTCACGATGCAACATCATCATAATTTACGTCACGATGCAACATCATTACCACAAAGCATTGACGTATGGCGTACAAACCGAACACTAGGCATTATACCACAACGCCTTGACGTATGGCGTACATACCGAACACTTTAGTCATTATACCACACAGCATTGACGTATGGCGTACAAACCGAACACTAGCCATTATACCACACAGCCTTGACGTATGGCGTACAAACCGAACACTCTAGCCATTATATCACAAAGCCTTGACGCATGGCGTACATAACGAACACTAGCCATTATACCACAAAGCCTTGACGTATGGCGTACAAACCGAACACTCTAGCCATTATACCACTAAGCCTTGACGCATGGCGTACAAACCGAACACTAGTCATTATACCACAAAACCTTGACGTATGGCGTACAAACCGAACACTCTAGCCATTATACCACAAAGCATTGACGTATGGCGTACAAACCGAACACTCTAGTCATTATACCACAAAGCCTGACATATGGCGTACAAACCGAACACTCTTGCCATTATACCACAACGCCTTGACGCATGGCGTACACACCGAACACTCTAGCCATTATACCACAAAGCCTTGACGTATGGCGTACAAACCGAACACTCTAGCCATTATACCACAAAGCCTTGACGCATGGCGTACAAACCGAACACTCTAGTCATTATACTACAAAACATTGACGTATGGCGTACAAACCGAACACTCTAGTCATTATACCACAACGCATTGACGTATGGCGTACAAACCGAACACTCTAGTCATTATACCACAAAGCATTGACGTATGGCGTACAAACCGAACACTCTAGCCATTATATCACAAAGCGTTGACGCATGGCGTACATAACGAACACTAGCCATTATACCACAAAGCCTTGACGTATGGCGTACAAACCGAACACTCTTGCCATTATACCACAAAGCCTTGACGCATGGCGTACAAACCGAACACTAGTCATTATACCACAACGCCTTGACGCATGGCGTACATAACGAACACTAGCCATTATACCACAAAGCCTTGACGTATGGCGTACATACCGAACACTCTAGTCATTATACCACAACGCATTGACGTATGGCGTCCACGTTAGTGAAACACATTTTATTGATAATGTTATTCACAGTTAAAACTCTCCCGTCGACGGTTTTTTTTTGTTGCTGACAGAACCAGTGTCCTAGTATGGAAATGTGATCTGCTATGGCCAATGTCTGTTGCAATTGTTGCAAAGTATACACGCATGCAGCCTAAAGTTGTGTTTTATTTGAAGAACATTATAAAGACTCGGGATAGGCGTTATATTTGGACAGATTTGTAAAAAATTGTTTCAGATAGGGCCATTTTACTGATCGATGCGAAATCTGACATCCCACATAGTAGAATCCCTGTACTTAAATATATATACTAGTACCCCCAAACGTGCCGAATCCCTGTGATGTAAAAACTCTTACTGTAATGATCTTTTGAAATACGAAGTCACACCGAGCCTCTTTGTGAAATACAGATTACGAAATTGCTATATATATATATATTAAACTATTTATAAAAGTTGCAGTATATGAAATATAAGTATTAATTGCAAGTAGGCCTTACCATGAACCAGAGTAAAGGAGTATGTGTCTGTATTGTATTTGTTACAATATTTATTTTACTTATCCATGGTAAGTACAGTTACCTGTAATTCGTTTCAAACATTTAATCTTCGGGGGGGGGGGTACAGCTTATATAGAAACGGTATGATAAGTAAATAATAACAGACGATCTGTAGTCCAGTGGTAACACGCTGGACTGGTAATCCATGGATCGTAGGTTCGATCCCCCGTCTGACCATAATAAAATTAACAGTCTTTCAGATGGGACGTTAAACCGAGGTATCGTGTCGGTGCTTTACACCGTGCACGTAAAAGAACCAGAGGATATTCTGGAATGGGTATCTGTCTGTATCATGCACTATCCTCCAAAATCTAAAATGACTAATATCTTCAGGAGGCGTCGCTCATATGGGCAACCGGTAGCGACGATAAATAAACGTAAAACACACACAGTAAGTAATAGTTTACGTGACATGCTTGAGTAATACTGACCTAATGTAAACATTTAGACCTGTATTGGTATTTCTGTGATGTCATTGTACACGGGAGACACGGTATGGTGGACTCGAACCCGAACCCCGCTCAGGCCGTGTCTCATTTATATGAACACGTTGGACGTTTCGTACGGAGGTTTGTGCAAAAATTACTTGTTAACCGCTGGAGCCTGCCTAGAAAAGGTGGTGTTAGGTAAACTGCCCATTTGGCGATATAGCCCAAAATGGTGCAGATGCAAGTGTCAAACCCCGAACAAACAACAACATATATTTAAGCATTCTGCATTATCTTGCATAATAGCTTATAACATATTTTGTATAAGTTAAAGTTTATTAGTACGTATTTACTTATGCTGCTATAGTTTTGAGTATTACATGAATTAAATACCAGGGTTCAGTATAGGTCAAAAATGTTGGGAGAAGTGAGAAAGCGCGCGATCGCTTCCTTAAATGTTGTTCTTTAATATACTTCTGCAAAATAGGGTTAAAATGCACAGTACAATCATTAAATACAACATTTCAATAGAAGGAGTGCTTTTTAATGGGCCAGTGTATCTTACTAGACAAAATTTTGTTTGAAAATTGTAAAAACCAACAAAACAAATCCCTGAAATACACTATAAAGTTCCATGTTGGTAAAATTCAAGATCATAAATATTAATCTTTGCAATGAAATAAATCTTACCTATGTACATTTATTATTGCATAGTATCTGCATTGAAACTTCTTTAAACGGTATGAAATATGTAAGCTATTTCTTACTTATTACAACAGCATGGTGGGCCTTTAAACTACTTTAGTGTTTGACATTATTTTTGGTCCAATGAGACGGCAGCATTTTTCAAACTTTGAACGAATTTATTTTAGTAAATCAGCTATAAAACACTAAGCAGGTTAAAGTTTATTACTAGGTTCGGAGGCGTCGCTCATATGGGCAACCGGTAGCGACGATAAATAAACGTAAAAACACAGTTTATTAGTACGTATTTAAAATATGATAGGCGCGATTTTGATATTTCGGGGTGTCAATCAAGGGACGAAAGAGGGCGCAGACATGTAGAGAGTGAACACAAATAATTTAAAACACTAAACAGGCTCAAATAACTATATCAGTATATCGAATTAATTATAAAACAGTAAAGCAAATATGTATATGCATGACATGTTACTTTAAGACCCTCAATGTTTTTACTTTCATAAATAGCATATCAAATATCCCTCATGTAGTTATTAAAGCAGCATTACATCGTAATAAAGGATGTTTTGGGTAAAATATAAATACTAATGTCGAAATAGTCGCTCAGAAACGATAAAATTCCAATAAATTTAAACCGTCGCGAATTTGTTTATCAACACACGAAATGTAAACACGCACAGCGCGCATGCGTGAAACAACATAGGATGTAGAAAACAACGTATATATTTTGAACATGAAAGACTATCTATCTATATTCCTCTAATGTCGAAACCCTCGTGGGGATGTAGAAATGTCCCTAAAAGACTTAGCTAACAGAGGTATGAATCAACATATCAAATAATTTAATTAAAAAGACAACGTGGGACAAATGGGAACAATGCATTCCGAATGTAAACAAGTGCAGACGATGCGTTCCGGTTGTAAACAAGTGCGTGACCGATCGACTCGGAAAGTCCTATTTTCGGTTTCGAGTTTGCTTTATCGCAAAAAAACACTGTTTACCAAATGAACATAAGCATACAAAGTATAATGTTAGAATGTGTAGCAGCATTGCTACCCATACGTAAAATTTGAATTTTTCAAATATCTTTTATTTCATACGATGTAATGCTGCTTTAAGAACACACTAAGTAATACACAAATAAAATGATTGCATTTTATCACATAAACTACGGTGCGGGAGTTTAATAAATTCGGTAATACATGTATTAAATATGCAAATGAGGCAAATGCGTGGGCGAATCACGTAGTAATTCGCAGTGACATACATTTTTACATCAACTAGCACGCGCTGTGTAACTTTGATTGTGACGTCATTTGCCAAAACATCGTGTACATTTTGTATTTGTATTTGTTAAAAAAGACTGTTTTTTAAATAATTTAAAAAATTGGAGTATTTAGTGTCGCACTATTTTCTTGGCCCATTAAGTAGAAACCGCAGTACTACTCTGGCTTTCATTTGCTAAAGGGGAAGTGTGTTCAATCGTGACACACTTTTACTGCGTATTTGGTTCATGTGATAAAAAGAATCTTACATTCGTGTCTTTCCATATTGAATTTATTAAACTCGTTTAATAAATTCAACATGAAAAGCCACTCATGTACGATCCTCTATATATAGATTAATATTCTGAAAGCTTACATTTAAAACAATATGGACTTTAAGTTACAGCTGTATTGGTATACAATCACCTCAACACTCATGAAAATAATTTAAAGGGCCACATTTATTATGTAATTAGAAAGTATATGTATATAGTCCGAAAACAGGATAATTATGCTCAATAATATTAAAATCAATACATATTAATCTTCTGATTTATAACATTGTGCGACTTTGAATCACATTAAACTAAGATATTGTAACAACCTTAAATCAGCATTACATCGTATGAAATAAAAGCTATTTGACAAATTCAACTTTTACGTATGGGTAGCAATGCTGCTACACATTCTAACATTATACTTTGTATGCTTATCTTCATTTGGTAAACAGTGTTTTTTGCAATAAAACAAACTCGAAACCGAAAGTAGGACTTTCCGAGTCGATCGGTCACGCACTTGTTTACAACCGGAACGCATCGTCCGCACTTGTTTACATTCGCAATGCATCGTCCCCATTTGTCTCAAGTTGTCTTTTTTAATTAAATTACTTGATATGTTGATTCATACCTCTGTTAGCTGTGAGAAACCGGTAGCGTAAACCACACACATTCGTGTCTCTGGTGGGGTAGAGAGCGCCAGGACTGTGCTAAGACAGCGAGGGAATTTTTGTTTTTTGTTTTTTGTTTGTTTTCTTTCTTTTTTTCCCTATTGTTTCATTTCAGTATCTTTTCATTGAATTATTGTTGGATTTATGATATCAAAATTGCAGTATACTCCCGACTTATGTATGCTATAAAAAGAACCATGTCCATATAGTTCAACAGCTAAACGTGAGATAAGAAATGCGAGATGGTACGGTGGTCGCCAGATCGGACCGGTGGATTTTCTCCGGGTACTCCGGTTTCCCCCTACACGAATGACCACATATACGCTTTTATGTTGTTAAAACTTGCTTCGCAATCGTTGTAAAATAAAGAAAATTGAAACTAACAGGCTAACGGGAGCACATTTATAGAGCGTCTTTAATATATTGTAAGGCGAGTACTATACGCGAATACTAATGACAATACGATAGTGTTAGCTTTATTGTGGAAACTGTTAAATCAAATATAAAATACGAACTAACAATATATGACCAAATAAGGTCGCTTCATTGGTGTATACTTTAGACATCCTTCCGTGCTTCTGGATCGTATATTTACCGAGAGACGAACATCTTATCAAATATGTATCTGAATCTGGACAGGTGCTTACATACCCTAATCACAGAAACTGGCTTGTATTAGGGCATCGGTATTTCGCGGAAGGTATTTGACAACACCTAATGACTATAAACCTGTTGATCATTCTATCTGTTCAGTGATCTATTCCGTTCTGATGGCGGCTCCTTTGATGATTTGGAGAGTAAAACGGAGCTACATTTTGAACGGCGCACGCTCGTGGAACTAATCACTGAACTGTTGTTGCAATGGAGCGCGCCGATTGGTGAACGGATTTGTATACAGTTATGATCGGCTAATAGGGACACACCTACATGGTGAAACGGAATTCATACGCCCCCAAAGTCTATATATAGGAGGACAAAACTCATTCGACAGCTTCCAAATCTATAAAGAAATAGATCCGTTTTAACAACGAAATAAATTCGCTAATGATTCTATATAAATGGGAAATTCGTAAATCCACTCTGTCAGTGTTGAAATGTCTATCATTGTTTTTCGTCTGCGTTCCCGTCCTCGTATACAGGCCATAGGTAACAATATGGTATAGCGATATGTCTTATTGTCGTATATTTGTGATTTACAGACTACCAAGTTGAAGCGCGAGGCGGAAAAGGCGGAAAAGGCGGCAGTCGGGGAGGGTAAAGTAGCACAAACAGCTTAGCTAATATGACTAAGAAGAAGAACTCATTATTAAGACTTAAGCTTTACAGTTTCTCGTCTATAGCATTTAAACATATTTACAATATATATATATATATACTCAATTACAAAATAAAGTGTGCACTTTTGAATTTAGAATATTTCACTATTTAGAAGACCTATCGGTTCAAAATTTCGCTTAGTATACCTCAAGTATCTTTGTCATCGATCAACTGCATAGTCTACCACGTGGTATGCAAAAATTGTCAGTCCAGTCTGTGAGACTTGATTTCGCATGAATTGCACGTGCAGCCCGAGGAAAATATACATGTCACCGGAAACTTGTATTAGTGTAATCCTTATGTCTTACATAACGGCTAAATCACATTTGAGTTCACATTGGTACACAACGAACATGCCTAGATTGAGCGAAAATCAACGTATCCAAGCATTCTCAACAGGAACAACGTTGACGTGCTTCCCTGACCTGCTATATCCCCGGATATGAACCCAATCGAGCATATCTGGGATTACCTTGGCAGAAGGGTGCGATCCCGAGGAAATATCCACAATCTGAGGGACTTGGCAAACGCCCTCATGCAAGAGTGGGATAACATCCTTGACGCAGTAATCAGACGTTACGTGCGGTCTATGCGAAGTCGAATTGCCGCCTGCATTAACAGCAGAGGTGCGCACACAAAAATACTGATCGAAAAAAAACACCAGAACTGCGATTAAAACAACTTTAAATGCATTATTGAATGTGACCTGATGCTTTCAGTACTTTTGCAATTTTGATTTTAGCACCGTCTCCTTTCTCGCATATAAAAGCTACTTAAACTGACCGTGACTTAAAATATGATATGTCTGCCATATTCTACAGGGTCTGATCTAAAGTTTGGTACCAAATGTATAGGCTTTCGGTTAAATAGGCGATGAGAAATCACAGAAAACAAAGTGCACACTCTATTTTGGAATTGAGTATATATATATATAGTACAATATTATCATATGCAACCCTCTCTCTCTCTCTCTCTCTCTCTCTCTGGGCAGTATTGCAGGTACCTGGGTAGAACCATCGCCCTTCCAAAAGCCAGCCAGCTGGCTGGATATCTTATCCCGCCTGAAAGGATTGGAAACACCCAGTGGGAATAGAACCGACAGCGGTGAGGTCAAGTGATTTGAAAACACTGCACATAACTTCTCTGATACCGACATGCAAGCTGTCACGAATCCACTAATAAAACTAAACGTCCTTTCTAACTGCAATGACTTCGAGGTTAAATGCAATACTAAATTCTCCCATATTGCGTAAGGAGGAAGAGACAAATAAATCAACTCTTCAGCCATTCGTAAATGAGGTAAATACTTATCTCCATTGAGATCAGGTTAGAATCTAGTGTACGTTCTATAACTCGTAACTATTAGATGAGTGACGGTCAATATTATTAGTTTACGGTTTATACCAATTTATTTGAGCTCGATTGCGAAACAAGTTCTAACAACTTATATTAATCACTCTCGATGCCTCATTTCTGGTGGAATCCATCGTCACGAGGGAGAGAGGCGAGGTAATGTGAAATTTATATGCCGTGCCAAAGGCACACTTGAAACAAGGCTCCAGCGGGACTCGATATCCGGGCCTTTGGCACATGAATCGAACGCTCGCTACCACTGCGCTATCACGACTTCCACGTCAAGATTATTGTTATTATTGTTTCAGGTCGAGGGGAGGTGTGAGCGGTGGTGGAGGTGTGAGCGGTGGTGGAGGTGGTGGAGGTGGTGTGTTTCCGTTGTGGGCATACGTTGTGATTGTTGGAGGCATTAAGTGTACTTTATTACTTTGTGAAAGACATGTGTAAATAATGTTAAAAAGACGGACGAAACATAATATCGAGGGTGAATATGTTGAACCTACACTTCAGAGGACAGGTATGATGGCAAAAGAGATGTGTGTACACAACGAGCTTCATACATCACACATCAAAGGATCAAACTATTTGAACGCATTTGGGAACCTTGCTAGACTTGAAGTGACAGTGATATGTACTGATTGCCATCAGGCTGCCCAGTAACAACAGTCATTGCCAACACTATTCCGAATACACACACAATATGGGACACAGCAGTGATAGAATTTGCACAAACTAGATGCATTGAAATGGCATTTACTTTCCAAGACTAAATTAGTTTAAACTTTATTTATTGTTCTTCTTTTGTACAAAGGGCATATATGCATCGAAATTATATAAACACACAAGTTGCAGGAAGATAACAAAGGATTGGAAAACAAGATAAATACAATCTTATACAAGACTAAATTAAAAGAAGTAAGCTGGAAACGTCTCATCTTCGTCTATGTCCTTACTTCAAGTACGCCGAATCGACTCATTATCACTTAACCGTAATAGTTAAAATCCGCCATCTCGTCGATATAACACAGAAACGGGAATGTATATGTTTGCGATGTAAATGAAGCTACGGGAGCATTCGTGTATATTCGGAAATGATCGTGTATAATCGTGCCTGTTCGGCAATTTCCGATAGAATTCCGTTTCTATATTTAGCCATAGTATCTTGTAGAGAAGAGTTGTCGTTCTTCAAATATACACCCTCATAAATGAAGGTGTAAGTAGATGGCGCTACGATCGGAAATCAAGTTTCCCAAGGCTGTCATTTTGCCAGAAGTTAAAAAGTGAAAAATCGACAGACCAAGGCTAAGCCAACCTGTATTAAGCAACCAATTTGCATATTCCAAATATGTTGTTTTATATTATATTATTATACATTTGACATCTATTAAGCAGCCATCTGTACTAAGCAGCCACTTTCTGTGATTCCCTCAGCTAGCTGCTTAAGACAGGTTTGATTGTAATCCATTTAGTATGTAGTACGTTTGCAATGCTACGTGATAACCATGAATGCTCCAATGTTTTGATTGAGCATTTTGTATGTCATGTATGATCACGGGGCATATAGCAATATTAATAAGCGTATGTTCGAACTCTTTTCCAAAAGGACCAAGCTGCATGGGGTTACTACCAAAATGGATGGCCATTCGTCAGAAATGCACATACAACATTTTAAGTATCAACATTTCCCGGAAAATGTCGAGCCGAGTGGTTGGAAAATAAATGAAGTTGGACATATTAAGATTAACTGGGCCATCAGTGACATTGCATCTCAAGAATTAGCAGAGATAATATGTTCATCTGCATAAGGTGAAACTGGTGCAGATCTTGAAATGAATGATGAGACTGACAGTGATGACATAGAAGTGACAAATACGATGGACACCCTGTTTGATCATATGACTGTGCATCAAGCAACATTATCTTTGATCTATTAAAAATAAAAATGCGACGTTTTGCACACACACACACACATATATATATATGAACAGTAAATGATATATATGTTACAATAAATAGTTTTGACATACATATTTTAGTTCTTAAAAGTATATTACAAAGGTATATGAAACGATACAACACAGATAAAACTATCGTGTAATGAGAGACAACTCTAATTTTCTATTACCTCCCTTGGCAGATAAAGTCTGATTCATTCCAACATGTGAATAGGTCCTTTTAGTTGGAATCCTTTGTTTTTACTGTTGTTCTTTAACCAGATGTTGCGGTATGATAAATGTGATGTTATCCAAACCGTGTTAATTATTTGATAACATTCTTTCAGAAATAAGTAGCCATTGCATATACTGCATGAGATCTGTCGAGATATAGTAATATAATAATCATATAAAGCGATAGTGGAATAAAATTGATAGCATGTTGTGCAAAGGAAACAACGATAAAAACAGAGGAAAACACTTAATAGGACCTATCTACTTAGTATTCAGGGGCAGTAGCTGACCGGTGTCTCTTATAGAGTCTACATTTATCAGCATACATACATGTGTATTGGAAGCATATACCTTAAGTACGCATACTTATACTATATATGTGTACTGACTGGTATAATTTAGTATAGTTATTTTGTACCATTGTAAATGTTTGTATAAATACCAGGCACATCTTCTTGATTGATGACATAAATAGTTTTAATTGCATTGAATTCATCCATGCATGAGGGTTATTTTACAAATAGTAATTTCTCAAAACACATTTGTTGCTAGATCTTCGAAGAAGCTACATAATGTATCTGAACATTTAGTATTGAAAAAAGAACTGCTTATAAACCCATAAAGTTAGTAAATAAATCTTAGTCATCCCAAACACCTGTTTTATTTGATCTTCCTTCAACACCTGTTTTAGTTTATCTTCCTTTAACACCTGTTTTAATTTATCTTCCTTTAGCACCTGTTTTAGTTTATCTTCCTTTAACACCTGTTTTAGTTTATCTATCTTTAACACCTGCTTTAGTTTATCTTTTTTTAGCACCTGTTTTAGTTTATCTCCCTTTAACACCTGTTTTAGTTTATCTTCCTTTAGCACCTGTTTTAGTGTATCTTCCTTTATCACCTGGTTTAGTTTATCTTCCTTTAACACCTGTTTTAATTTGTATTCCTTAAACACCTGTTTTAGTTTATCTTCCTTTATCACCTGTTTTAGTTTATCTTCCTTTAACAGCTGTTTTAGTTTAACTTCCTTTAGCACCTGTTTTAGTTTATCTTCCTTTAACACCTGTTTTAGTTTATCTTCTTTTAGCACCTGTTTTAGTTTATCTTCCTTTAACACCTGTTTTAGTTTATCTTCCTTTAGCACCTGTTTTAGTTTATCTTCCTTTAACACCTGTTTTAGATTACCTTCCTTTAACACCTGTTTTAGTTTACATTCCTTTAATACCTGTTTTAGCTTATCTTCCTTTAGCACCTATTTTGGTTTATCTTCCTTTAACACCTGTTTTAGTTTATCTTCCTTTAACACCTGTTTTAGTTTATCTTCCTTTAACACCTGTTTTAGTTTACCTTCCTTTAACACCTGTTTTAGTTTACCTTCCTTTAACACATGTTTTAGTTTATCTTCCTTTAACACCTGTTTTAGTGTATCGTCCTTTAACACATGTTTTTGTTTATCTTCCTTTAGCACTTGTTTTAGTTTATCTTCCTTTAGTACTTGTTTTAGTTTATCTTCCTTTAGTACTTGTTTTAGTTTATCTTCCTTTAACACCTATTTTAGTTTATCTTCCTTTAACACCTGGTTTTGTTTATCTTCCTTTAGTACTTGTTTTAGTTTATCTTCCTTTAACACCTGTTTTAGTTTATCTTCCTTTAACACCTGTTTTAGTTTATCTTCCTTTAACACCTGTTTTAGCTTATCTTCCTTTAACACCTGTTTTAGTTTATCTTCCTTTAACACATGTTTTAGTTTATCTTCCTTTAACACCTATTTTAGTTTATCTTCCTTTAGCACCTGTTTTAGTTTATCTTCCTTTAGCACCTGTTTTAGTTTATATTCATTTAACACCTGTTTTTTAATTTATCTTCCTTTAACACCTGTTTTAGTTTATCTTCCTTTAGCACCTGTTTTAGTTTATCTTCCTTTAGCACTTGTTTTAGTTTATCTTCCTTTGGCACCTGTTTTAGTTTATCTTCCTTTAGCACCTGTTTTAGTTTATCTTCCTTTAACACCTGTTTTAGTTTATCTTCCTTTAATTCCTGTTTTAGTTTATCTTCCTTTAACACCTGTTTTAGTTTATCTTCCTTTAACACCTGTTTTAGTTTATCTTTCTTTAACACATGTTTTAGTTTATCTTCTTTTAACACATGTTTTAGTTTATCTTCCTTTAACACCTGTTTTAGTGTATCTTCCTTTAACACCTATTTTAATTTATCTTCCTCGTCTGTCGTATAACAATTGGATGATAACAATAGATATAGAAATAGATATAGAAATAGATATAGAAATAGATATCTATATTCCTCCACAAATGGGATAGTGTATGAAATATAATATATATGCATGCATACATCGTACAGTTTGGCAACAATAATAGTATGCATAATTGTTGCATTATTAATCAGATGCAATATTACACCGAGAACATGCATATTAACCGATGCGTGAGGTTAATATTCATATATATAATATTCAAGGGGTGATATCTTTCATATTGCCAACTCAGGAATGCAATATATATTTTATTATACCGAATCCTGTCAGGCGCGTAGTTGATTGTACGCAAATCAAAAAAATTAAAAACGCCAAATATGCAATAAAAACGACTGGTGGATTTGAATAATATTGACAGGATTTATAAACTTGATCTGGATTTCCATTACCGCCCCTGAAAATGGACATACAATCACTCGTTTATATCACCAGAGACTAACTCACCGTGTACCAATTGCGATCTAGAAAATAAAAATATGTCGGGGGTCCCCCATCCCGACCTCCCCCTGAATGGAGAGCACACCCCTCACACAGTATCACCAAACAATATTTCCCACCTCAGTCTGCTTAATTAAAATGAAATATCACTCTGGCTACGCTCTTGTCTATAATGACCGTATGCCTTATCTTATATAAGTGAATGCTGTCAACATATTCTAGAATGGGTCTATGTCTGTATCATTGCACTATCCTCCAAACATCTAAAATGACTAATCTCTTCAGGAGGCGTCGCTCATATGGGCAACCGGTAGCGATGATAAATAAACGTAAAACACACACACACACACATATCGCAACATGCTCATACAGACGACAATTAGTAGACCGTTAACACTATGAGACAAGCTGAAGTTTATGTAGCTCTAGATGATCCCTAGCCTATATATATATATATACCGAGTCAAAAAAGAAACGATACCTGGTGTTTATGTGTCTATAATTTCAACATGTATTAAGAAAAGTCTTTGAAAATTCATAAGATGATAGTCCAACATGTTTGAAAGAGGAGCACATAAAGCATAATGAGCCTCCGAAACTGTCTGCTGCGTGATGACGTAATTCGTCGGACAGAGGTCTAATGGAGTTTTCACACAGACGTCAATACCGAGTATGGGCACCATTTGAGTCTCTCACTGCAATGCACCGCCGTCGCATCGAACGGAAGAGTGTCTGAATCTCTTGCTGGTCAATATTTGTCCACTCCTGACGCAAAACATCCCTCAGTTGGTTTAACGTTACCGGCTGACGTCGTCTGACGCGGCGGTCTAACGTATCCCACAAATGTTCTATGGGTGACAAGTCTGGTGACAAAGCAGGCCACGGCAGGGTTTCAATATTGTTCTGCTCCAATAATGTGGTGGAAATCCGAGCAGTATGACACCTGGCGTTGTCCTGTTGGAACAGTGTGACGTTTCTGTTGGCGTTAAAGAACGGCACAACAACTGGCGCAAGGATCTCATCACAGTACCGCTGGGCGTTTAGGTTCCCGTCCACCACTAACAGTTCAGTGCGACTGCCGAAGGTGATACCGCCCCACGCCATAACGCTTCCGCCCCCGAACAGATCGACCTGACGTACACATGCCTCGGCGTAACGTTCACCGCGTCTGCGATATACCCGCTCTCTGCTATCCGCTCGACGCAAACAGAACCGCGATTCATCGCTAAACCAGCGAGCACGTTCCGTCGTCCATTCCCACCGTACGTCACGGTGACGGTTAAACACGCAATGTATGACTGCTAACATTTAAACAGCTATATATTATCACCATTTAAAGATAAATTATACATATGACCCAAACACACACTTTCTTATACAAGTACGAAATTTTGGCTAAAGAAACGATCGATGTAACCTATACGCAGTTGTCCGGTAGAATGACTCCCTAAACATTTACAATTCTTCAATACATAAAATCTCACGACAATTTCGTGCACAGTAATGACCAATACCACTGTAATGAACACGTTACGCTTAAGACAAATATTTCACGCTATACTGTCGAACCGCGTGAAATTGATAGTCTTTTCTACACTATACATTACAAATAATAACGCAACACAAAACCGAGCGGTTTAGACACGAAAAGAGCGGGCTGGTGTGAAGATTATGCGTGTAATATGCTACATGTATTTGTTTACAGATCTAATGACTTGGACACTTGCAACCTCCTCTCCAAGGAGTCGGCAACATAGCCATCTTTGCTATTTTCACCCTTCCAACGCCCATGCCTCTTCCAGCACCTAGCATTAACCCCTGCGTTGGCTGCCGCCGTAGCCCCGCCTGACCGTAAAGAATGTAGACCAATGTTCGAATCGCCTACAACCTCTCTCAAACGCGAAACAAGACATTCCCTAGTTCTAGTGTAACTCAAAGGTTTATTCTTAGAGATGAGATTACATTTCAATTTTGATCTATAACATGGCTTAAATAAAAATGAATTGTCCGTCAGAGATAAACCCGAGATCGCGCAATAACGTTTCAGCATCAAGTATGGACATGCTACCGAAGTAGCTTTTGACAAAACAATTTCGTTACCGTATCGGTATTGGTCGGTCTTACTTTTTCTGATATAGACAGACAAATAATTATCATGAAATTTGATATCATTACAATGTAAACTACTCAATTCATCAAATCCTAAGAACCCTGAAAATGCAATTAGAATCATACACATGTCTCTAATTACCAGAAGATCTGCACTGTCTGAATATATTTCACATAAAGCAACTAAAACGTCCGACGTGATTGGCTCCTTTTTGCACACTGGTTTAGAAAGAAGTCTCTTTGAAGCTTCCACCAAGTTGGACACAAAAGTATTTTTGGTAGGATCCGGTATGTTTTTTAATAAATGAGCCCATCTAATGCTATAAACCGTGGATGAGATCACTGCACTTGATGTATGTTTGTCCATCAACTCGGTTAAATATAATGCAATGTGAATAGGGGAAGCTGGAATGGCTGATCCACCTTTCGAGGATATGTATATGTCCCATTTTTTGAAATAATTGAAATATTTACTGTTTGTACTGTCACTTTTCGACATCACAATATTCTCTGCCATCTTAGACGACAGGGCCTCGGATCTAGCATCGTGCAACCCACTCTTTTGTATCTCATTGTCGATGAATCTTTTCAAGTTCAAACCTGTATAAATAACAAAGCAAATTAAGTATGTGTACCTAAGCAAATCTTACAGCAACAAAACCAAAATGTAATGTTCTGCCATCGAATATCCAATTTCTTCCCCTGCCACGTCTCGTTAACTTTCCAGGCTGAAATACAACAATATCGTCAATAGCACTGCTTTTGTCTCACCACATGGAAACAATAGAGGCCAAAATGGTGCAGATTTCCACAATGGCACCATTAAAGTGCACTTACATTTTTCTACCATTATTTTTCGCACACACTGCACGGCTAACCTAGGCGGCGGAACAAGCCAGTTATTTTCGCCTATCCAGCTGAAACTCATTGCATCTATTCCTGCAGTTCCCGGGCACCAATACCTAGAATAAAACACTGTACATTTGGCATTATAATCGCAAGCAAATCGGCCACACGTATGCGGTCCCCATTTTTTGTCTAAGAATTCAAAAATGTCGTTTTCAACCGACCAATCGTCGCTATCCGTACATCTACTAAGAACATCGGCCTCGGAATTGTCTGCCCTTGGTATCCATTTTGACACTAATCCGATATTATGCGTTTTACAAACATCATACACTTTGACAACATCTTGTAAATATGGTGTTCTGCTACCCACTTTCAAAATAGTGTCTACGTTCTTGTTATCTGTATTGACAAGAACAGTCTGCCCTTCCAGGCTCTGACCTAAACTGTGCAAAACTCTATGCACGGCCTCTAGCTCTCGCCATGTAGAACTTAAACCACTCTCGGTGTTAGACCAACAACCTGTAACTTGGCTGTCACTGTTTCCATCAATGAAACCACCAAAACCAGCTCCACTGGCGTCACAAAAGACAACATTCTGAACATCAGTCTGTTCTTCACCTTGAGTGCGAGCGGATCCAAGCTTACCGCTGTTGAGTAATCTTAGATTTTCCTTCCAGAAAATCATTTCATCAAATGCTTTTGAACTTACCACAACTGGTGCTTCCCAACTAGCACGACCCACAACACACTCATACAGGGACCTTGACCTCAATCTTACCAACGGGCCGTTTGCGCTTTGCATAGAAATCAACTGGCCGACTAAACATGCAAGTGTGCGCACAGGAAAAATAACTACACCTGTAACAATTTTGCTCATCAGTTCTTGCAACAGCAACACCGTTCTCTGTACACGTTCTTCTGTAACCAAAAATATACTTGTTTGAGTATCCCAGACGTACCCTAGCCAAACAATATTCTGACGAGGTAACCACTGGCACTTATCTTCTGCTAACAGAAATCCAAACTCGGTTAAATCTCGGTGTATAAAGTCAGAGGCCGCTAATGCTTCAACACAAGTACTACCACCACCCAGACCGTCATCAAGAAACAGTACCACTCTATAACCCAAGGATCTCCATTTTGTTAGAGCAACCCTCAACAATTTGGTAAAAATAAACCCCGCTGTTGCAATTCCGAATGGAAGTACGTTGAATACGAAATAACGCGTACTACGTTCACACGCATGCCAAGAAAACCCAATGTAGGTTCTGTGGTCTGGAAAAATCATTATATGATGGTATGCACTTCTTATATCTAAAGCGAAAACGTAATCCCCTGTTGAAAAAAGCTGCTTTGCTACAGACTGATCTTCAAAGCAAACCTTGTATTTAAATAGCTCTAAATTTAAATGCCTGCAGTCCAATACTAGTCTAGGTTTCCCCGACGTACCATAAGCAACAGTGAGAGGATTTACAATATACAGGGCATCCATTAACTCTGAGATACAGCCCTTCGCTAGTAAATTCTTAATCTCACCTAACACAAATAAGGGATCATTTCGTGCCGACATATTATTTTTCAGAAAGACGGAACTAGGCACATGTCTAAATGGTAATTTATAGCCCTGCTTTACTACATCTAAAAGGTATTCGTTTGCACCAGCATCCTTCCAATGATTATAACACCCCTTCAACATACCGACAGGAGTAATAAACTCTGAACTCGGTAACGCACATGTCTTAGTGCATTTAAATGCTTCAATAACAGAATTTAACATAGTTCTACTTATCTGAACATCCTTGTTCATCTGACTACCATCCGGCAACACCACTTTGCACTCAATCCGCCAGTGTCCAGCACGCCCGCATCGGAAACAATTACCAGGCCCCCGCCCATGTATAGACTGGTTCCATCCCAGTGTAAACTGGTTTCCCCGGTTCTGCGAAGATGAAGCCGTAGAAGACAATTCACCCGGTGCAGTATAAGTATACGGAGCATAACGACGACCCTTGACGTGACGATCCTGTTTTAACTTCCGGTCGGCCTTCATCTATGCACGATATATCTTCTTCTCATCGTCGGACCCGTCGGCTAAAGGGTGTGCCTCGTACTCCTGAACTACCCGCCATCCACTCTCTGAGGAATCTGCTAATTTCACTAGTTTTTGACGGTGAGTAACAATGTCAATACCTTCAGCAATCTTCCCCTGCGCTGAAACTACAGCCGCAATGTCGTTGGTCCTGGCCGCATCCTTCAGGTAACCGTCGGCGTCTCTCAACCGGTCAAGAACTTGGGAATTAACCTTGTGTTGCTCTTCGTTCCCCTTTCTACGAAACGTGTAGCTGTCACTGGACGACAAGTTCTGCTGAATATGTGAAAGCTGACTCTGTGATATTTCTCTCTGTGAAGCTTCCATGCGTTGTTCAAATGCAGTTAGCTTCGTAGTCATTAAAGTTTCCATGCTGGAAAGAAATTCGCACTTTTCGTCGTTCGAAATTTTGGCTAAAGAAACCGATCGATGTAACCTATACGCAGTTGTCCGGTAGAATGACTCCCTACACATTTACAATTCTTCAATACATAAAATCTCATTTCGTGCACAGTAATGACCAATACCACTGTAATGAACACGTTACGCGTAAGACAAATATTTCACGCTATACTGTCGAACCGCATGATATTGATAATATTAACGGTAAAACTGGAACGTATGTCCTGGTCGCAATTCACGAAAACTCACGAAGGCTTTGGCGGAGTTTAATTAGTCTCAGTTTAATGTTGCCAAACAATATATATGTTGACTGTGCTGCTGGGTTATTTACGACAATATTTTCAAGCTGTATATAAAATGATCTGACATATGAAGCTACAGACGGATATATAGTCCATTGGTAACACGCTGGACTGGTAATCCAGGGATCGCAGGTTCGATCCCCCGTCTAATCCTAATAAAATTAACAGTCTTTCAGATGGGACGTTAAACCGAGGTATTGTGTCGGTGCTTTACACCGTGCACGTAAAAGAACCAGAGGAGATTCTGGAATAAGTCTCTGTCTGTATCATTGCACTATCCTCCAACAATCTAAAATGAATAATATCGTCAGGAGGCGTCGCTCATATGGGCAACCGGTAGCGACGATAAATAAACGTAAAAACCAACAAGCTATGACTGACATGCATGCTCACATCTTGCCATTAGGTACAGATGTGTTGGTAAGGTTGACTTGCGAGAGATATAGATGATAGTTGGGTTTATTGTTTGGGTAAGGTAAAATTTCATTTCATCGAGTGATCAACGAAATGTGTATTTTCACGAGTGTAATTATTTTAACTGCCTTGTCGGGATCCCCATTGCATAGGCGGATCCAGGGGTGGGCCCGGCGTACGCCCATACCCCCTAAAATCGCCAGAGTTCGTGTTGTTTTTTTGGTAAATAATGTTTGTGTTTTCTATCAAAAAATGCACCCTCATCTGGTCTATCAACAAATTAAAACAGGACCCATTAAATATAATAACCAACTGTATGCCTCATAAGCCGCCATTTCATACCTAAACTTCAAATAATTACCGGGGAGGCCCCCGGACTCCCACCAACACGAGGAGGATACCCCATCACGTACCCTCCCTCAACTTCACGCCCCTAACCCAAAATCCTGGACCAACCCCTGTACAATACACAATCACTTCTGTAAACGTGAATGTCCCCAATAAGAACATCCGCCAAAAGCTCTCCTGTTAAGTACAGGTCGTTATATTTGCCATATGTTTGTTTATTAAACATTCACCATACTCTATGTGCGTGCTTGTAATCAACTTCAGATACAGCCGGTTTATTTAATTTGTTAAACAATTGTTTTTTGTGGCTATTTCTGTCTTATGAAATGTTTCAGAAATAATGAGAAAATCATATTGAAAAAAAACCCAACTTGCGCAAAAGTAGTTTTTGCTACTCTGCGTGTCAGGTTTTGTCAGGATTTAAAATGTAGTTTGCCAAGTTCAGACTAAGAATCATATGCACTGGTGTGGGGCAAGGATACTCCATCCGTTTGGTCAAAATATGGCAGAGGCCCCTTTCTGGCGACATATTCTGACCACGAGTGTGGAATATCCTAGTCCACCACAGGTGCATTTGCCAACTCGGTTAATCCTTTAATCTGATGTGAAACTGTCAGCTTTCTTCCAGCTGAACAAATCATTTTTTCCCATTGGTTCGCCAGTGCTCACAAATGGGTGAAAACTTAGCTTACATCCGACATATACACTTTGAGTTAATCTGCGTGGCTATACGTATTAATGGACCTTTTTAATACTTCAGTGTTAATAAAGTTTAAACTTTAATCACTTTCGTTAGCGCGGATGAAAGCGTATATGTGGTCATTCGTGTGGGAGGAAACCGGAGTACCCGGAGAAAACCCACCTGTCCGATATGGCGACCACCGTACCATATCACATACTTCCCGGACCGAGGATCGAACCCGGGTTGCATTGGTGAGAAGCGAGCGCGCTAACCACTGCGCTAATCTGACATAATATGAAATCGTCTATAACGCGCATACAATGACGTCATCCAACCTGCGATTCACGAGTGCACATGTATCTACCTGAATAAAATATAGACCAATAATCTAGCGAAAGTGGTATAGATGTGGAAAATAGACCAATATGTTCTTGATTCAAATTTGTTCAGATTTACTTACATATTAAGTCACGTGACATTTATACACAACAGTTACTGTCAAATGCAGCTAAATATAATGCAATATGACATGGCGGAACTGTCTTGGCCAGTAGGTGTGTGCGAATAAAGTGTCTTTAGTTTATACAAATTCTTTTAGCTCAATTGCGAAGCCAATTATTGCAACATTAGCTTATAACCGTCCTCGAAACCTCATTGCTGATGAAATCCATCGCCATGTGGGAGAGAGAAAATGCAATGTAGATTTAAGTGTATTGCCTATGTACACAACAACCATGGTTCTAGCGGGGTTCGAACTCGAATCCATTTAATAATTCCCCCTATAAATTGTGAACTCGAATCCATTTAATAATTCCCCCAATAAATTGTGAACTCGAATCCATTTAATAATTCCCCCAATAAATTGTGAACTCGAATCCATTTAATAATTCCCCCTATAAATTGTGAACTCGAATCCATTTAATTATTCCCCCAATAAATTGTGAACTCGAATCCTTTTAATAATTCCCCCTATAAATTGTGAACTCGAATCCATTTAATAATTCCCCCAATTAATTGTGAACTCGAATCCATTTAATAATTCCCCCAATAAATTGTGATATCATTTCCACCATTCTCAACCGTACTCTTCAGAAATTACTAATTTGTTTGTTTGTGGGTTTAAAGTCGCACCAACAGACCCTAGGTGCCCCTCCGAGAAGTCGTGATAGCTCAGTGGATGTGCGTTCGCTTCAGGTACGAAAGGTCCGGAGTTCGAGCACCACTGGAGCCGTTACGAGTGTGCCCTTAGGCAAGGCATTTAAATTCCACGTTGCCTCTTCTCTCTCCCTCGTGGCGCTGGATTCCATCAGGAATGAGGTCTCGAGAGTGATTTATATAAGTTGAAATAACTTGTTTCGCAATCGAGCTGAAATAAATTTGTATAAACTAGCAGTATTGTAGGAATAGATTGACACCTTAGAAGAACCACGCAAACCCGCTGGGTAGATTCCTCACATTAAATAAGTACACACCCCCAATGGGATCAGAACACACAGCGGTGAGGGGCAAGTAATTTAGTTTAGTTTATACACATTATTTTAGCTCGATTGCGAAACAAGTTCTTTCAACTTATATTAATCACTCTCTTGACCTCATTCCTGATGGAATACATCGCCATGAAGGAGAGAGAAGAGGCATGTGACATTAAATGCCTTGCCTAATGGCACAATCGTAACGGCTCCAGCGGGGCTCGAACCCCGGACCTTTCGCATCTGAAGCGAATGCGCATCCACTGCGCTACCACGACTTCCACAATTTAGGCAAGTAATTTGAAGTCAACGACCGTAACCACTCGGCCACGGTGGAGGCCCCTTGTGTTTATTAGTGAAAGATAGGAATTCATTTCATCGAGTTGTCACCGAAATGTGTATGTCCACGAGTGGGATAGGAATTTATACAGGGCTGTACCGTCTATAGATAACGTGTACATATATCCTATATTAAAATCGTCCTTAGATGTCAAACACCTCGCTGGTATCGTGGGGATGTAGTCATATTCCTCCTATGATGTATATTTCAGACGGATCTGTAGTCCAGTGGTAACACTGCACTGGTAATCCAGGGATCGCAGGTTCGACCCCCCGTCTGACCCTAATAAAATTAACAGTCTTTCAGATAGGACGTTAAACCGAGGTCTCGTGTCGGTGCTTTACACTGTGCACGTAAAAGAACCCGAGGATACTCTGGAATGGGTCTCTATCTGTGTCATTGCACCATCCTCCAAAAATCTAAAATGACTAATCTCTTCAGGAGGCGTCGCTCATATGGGTAACCGGTAGCGACGATAAATAAACGTAAAACACACACACAATAGTTTAGTAATTAATTTTGACTACAATCCTTTATTTATTGGCTAGCACCGTCCACAGGTAGTGCCTATTTCATATTAGCTTTATCGCACCGGGCTCACGTGTATCCGAGATTTCTGCAAATAAGCTTAATGTTTGACAATCATTGTGCCCCCCCCCCAAATAAGTTTACCATCTAGAAGAAAAGCACAATACCCGATATGTGCATAATTTAACGTTGAACTAGTATGCTTATTTAAAACACGGCCGTGACGTCATGCCTTTGTACTTGCAGTCCATTATTATTAATATTGGACCACAGGAAATTGAAATGTTACCCATAAGCCACCAAAGGTCTCGTACCTCTATCCTAGGACACTCCCTTTTTAATAGAGGGGGTGTCCTATGGTAGAGATACGAGACCGTTGGTGGCTTATGGATAACATTTCAAGTTCCTGTGGTTTTAAGTAAGATATAAACCTCAAACGGATCCATTATGTATAATATTGGTACTGTCGTTGACGCAACGCGCCTCACACAGTCCAATAGTTTACATATTGGATCGTTTTCGGCTTATATCCTACACATAACTATCCTTCATAAACCTGATAAACCAACTTGACATTAATGTGTGTATACATGGTAGACACTTTAGCTAACTTTTAAATATTTATCCAGCATATATGCCCCACCGATTATTTACACCTGTATGACGTGGGAATGCACACAACCAATGGTTATCAAAATGTAAACACTGTAGTGATATTTTGAAATACTCTGCGATACAGGACCTATTTTGGAAATTCAAATTTCAAAATACCATGTTCGTGTAGGGTATTTCACGAAATGCTGTATATTTCGAAATTGAATTTGTAGAAATTATATATAAGAGATTCAGTATAGGAATTATATTATATGCAAATAACCAATAGTATGAAACAGAGTAAAGGATTGTGCTTCTGTGTTGTCTTGGTAACAATACTGATTTTATTTATCCATGGTAAGTACATATATCTTACATATATCTTATTAGATTTTCTTAATTTTCGGTATAGATCAAAATTATTGTTTAGCTCGATTGCGAAACAAGTTCTTACATATTATTTTAATCACTCTCGAGACCTCATTCCTGATGGAATCGATCGCCATTATGGAGAGTGAAGAGGCAATGTGGAAATTAAATGCCTTGCCTAATGGCACAAACATAAAGAAATTGGAGTTTGCTAATAACATAGAGCCAGATCAGACGGTACAGAACGTGCCCTGTGATCAGGTTGTATGCTGTTTGTTATTTGGATAGTGGAGCTAAAACGTGTCAGCTTTAACATTACTATATAATTCAAATGTGCAATTTTCACTTATAGTCCTATCTTTTGATTGCATTTGATTTGTATATATGTTGAGGGCCTCAACGTAGATTAACTTCTGTTAAATGGGTTCTCTCGTAAAATAAAGTATTTATTACTATTTATTATTATTATTATTATTATTATTATTATTATTATTATTATTATAAAACACTTGACTGTATAGCAAACTACATAGTTCGATCCTAATCAGACGCGGATGAAAGCGTATATGTCGTCATTCGTGTGGGATGAAACCGGAGTACCTGGAGAAAACCCACATGTCCGATCTGGCGACCACCGTACCATCTCACTTACATCCCGGTCCGAGGATCGAACCCGGATTGCATTGGTGAGAAGCGAGCGCGCTAACCACTGCGCTAATCGGACGGTTTAAAGTCCCAAAAGAAAGACTGTTAATAGTATTAGGGACAGACGGGGATCGAACCTGCGATCCCTGTATTCGCAGGCCATGTTAACCACTGGACTACAGACCCGTCTGATGAGCAACGTCTACCCTGTTTACTGTGCTCTACCGGGAGTCAAGTTGCAGCTTGTGTGTTTATTTGTTTGGGTTTTAACTTTTACGCCTGTATCAGCACCATTTCGGGCCATATCGCCGGCGGGCAGTTTACCTAACAACACCTTTCCTGGACAGGCTTCAGCGATTAACCAGTACTTGGTGCACCAACCTCCTATATCAGCACCCGTTTGGGTCATATCGCCGGCGGGCAGTTTACCTAACAACACCTTTCCTGGACAGGCGTCAGCGATTAACCAGTACTTGGTGCACCAACCTCCGTAAGAAGCAGGTCAGCGACCTTAACCACTCGGCAACGGAGGCGGACACAATTGCAGCTTAGGTTTTTAAAACATGTATATCACCTTAAATTCTTAATTGATACGCGATGCATCAGCATATTCTATTGTATGTGTTTTACGCTTATTTATCGTCGCTACCGGTTGCCCATATGAACGACGCCTCCTGAAGAGATTAGTCATTTTAGATTTTTGGAGGATATTGCAATGATACAGACAGAGACCCATTCCAGAGTCTCCACTTGTTCATTTACGTGCACGGTGTACAGCACCGACAACAGACCTCGGTTTAAAGTCCAATCTGAAAGATTGTTAATTTTATTAGTGTCAGACGGGGGATCGAACCTGCGATCACTGGTTTACTAGTCCAGCGTGTTACCGCTGGACTACAGATCCGTCTGTGTATATTCTATTGGTCGATACCGGTATGTAAGGTGTCACTAATTCACTTATTATCATTATCCTATTAAAGTGATGTACGCTTGTGTGTCTTTCGTTTATTTATTAAGTCGGTACGAGTAAGCATAGCAATACCATTTACGAAATATAATTGGTATTGTCTCACAAATCAGTATTAAACAATAGTAACATTCATTTATTTAATTAATATCATTTCTTTTACTTGTTGCTAAATAAATATATTTAGCTAAATTGACAAGTTTGCTTTTTGCTGTTCATGAATGTTCTAAACGTATTAATGGTTGACCATGCACAATAATATCTAGGTAAATGTGTATTTCTTATATCATTATAATAAGGACAAAACTAATAAGTCTCTACCGGTTGCCCATATGAGCGACGCTCCCTGGAGAGATTAGTCATTTTAGATTTGTTGGAGGATAGTGCAATGATACAGACAGAGACCCATTCAAGATAATCCTCTGGATCTTTTACGACAGAGACCCATCTGAAAGACTGTTAATCGTATTAGGGTCAGACTGGGGATCGAACTTATGATCCCTGAATAACAAGTCCGGCATGGACCACATGCTACACTCACGTGTAACTGTTCTAACTAACTATACTATTTGCAGCTCACATTTTGAGGCACCGACAGATTAATTTTAAACATGCCTTTGCACGTGCAGTCCATTATTAATAATATTGGACTGCATTCAAAAGGCCAGAGTATTATATTAAACCCTATGCGTAAATATACGAAATTAACAATTTGAATTAGTAGGATCTTGTTATATAAGTGTGTGTTTTAAGAAAGATATAATCCTCAAACGGAGCCAACATGTAAGCGCCTCATACAGTCCAATATTTTACATATTGGATCGTTTTCAGCTTATATCCTATACATATAATTATTCGAGAGTGATCATGACATCTAAACTGCAGTCCGAACTTGCCATGCGATATATATAGTACAATCGATTTTAGTTCCAAACCCCCACATTTCGCAGCCTATGCAGACTAGTACAAGCGATTTTAGTTCCAGACCCCCACATTTCGCAGCCTATGCAGAATAGTACAAGCGATTTTAGTTCCAGACCCCCACATTTCGCAGCCTATTCAGAATAGTACAAGCGATTTTAGTTCCAGACCCCCACATTTCGCAGCCTATTCAGAATAGTACAAGCGATTTTAGTTCCAGACCCCCACATTTCGCAGCCTATTCAGAATAGTACAAGCGATTTTAGTTCCAGACCCCCACATTTCGCAGCCTATGCAGAATAGTACAAGCGATTTTAGTTCCAGACCCCCACATTTCGCAGCCTATTCAGAATAGTACAAGCGATTTTAGTTCCAGACCCCCACATTTCGCAGCCTATTCAGATATGCTATTATATATATATATATATATATATAGCAAGTATATCTGGGAACTCAAAGAGACAAACAAATAATTTAATATAACATGGAACATACTTAGATATGCCTCACCGTACAATCCAGCCTCCAACCGTTGTAATGTGTGTCTTTGGGAAGAGTTTTATATCATCTCAGGCAGGCGTGAGAATGCAACACTTAATATCGGCCTGCAGACATTCCAGAAAATATCTATTATGTAACTTAAAACACAAACCACCGTGAACATAATACTAACATAGTTACGCCCCTTATTTGCTAAAATCCATTTGTACTAAATCGCTTCCGATGATTGCTTGCATGAGCAAGTATGAAATTGATCAGTAAAGCGACGATATTACCCTTTTATGTGTTGATTCATCATTCACCAACATATATATATAGTTACAGGCAATAGCGCATTAACTTTGAACTATAGCGAACGTGATGTGACCGAAGTGCCGAAAAGAATATTATGTTACATAAATGTCGCAAAGGATAATTCAGCGTAAAGAAAAATAACTAACCCAAAGTAAAGTGAGCGTGGTGGGCATCACAATCGTTGAATATCACAACCACGATTATATTACTTCAGATGATATTATGCATATAAAGTATGTACATTACCATTGCTATAAACTCAGTATAATATACATGCACATTAACTGTAAAGGTTACCTCTATTGAGATCAGGTTAGAATTAAGAACAGGTCTCATAACTCACATTGGTAAATATATATGAGTGACGATCAACATTATTTGTTGTTTCAGGTCGAGAGGAGGTTAGAATTAAGAACAGGTCTCATAACCCGCATTCGTAAATATGAGTGACTTATCAATATTATTTGTTGTTTCAGGTCGAGAGGAGGTGGTGGGGGCGGTGGTGGAAGTCTGCCGTGGTGGGCGTACCTTGTTATTTTCGGAGGCACTTGCGTATTGTTCGCTGTTATTTTCCTTGTAATATACATCTGTAAACGGCAAAAAGTAAACGGTTGTGTTTAACTCTTTCAGCGCCGAATACATTCCTAGCATGTGCAAACAACATAGATCCAGATCAGCCGCGGCGTAACGCCGCGTCTGATCAGGATCTATGTTGTTTGCTATTCGGACAAGTGCTTCAGCTCCACTGTCTGAATAGCAATCAGCATATAGCCTGATCAGACGGCATGTTCTGTTCTGTCCGATCGGGTTCTCTACTTTTTTACAAAGTCGCGTTTATGCGACATTGGCGGTGAAAGAGTTAAGCAGAGTGAAACTCACCTTTGTACAATGTGCAATTTACATCAACGTGCTATATTATTATCTACAGAGAGAGGACGTATTTTGATCCATAGTGTAGGGAAACTGTGGTATGTGGAAGCATGTACGTTACAAATGTCAACCGTGATATTAAAAGAAAATGTGTTTACATCCAAATCACTCAATAGAATAAATTAACGGTTGAAACGGTCTACATAATAAAACATAACCCTGACTAATAACAGTTGCTGCCGTAAAGCTACCTCGTACATGAGGAGGATGAAATGCGTGTCATTATAGATTGTTGTATGTATGTGGATATCAGGGATATATTATTTGATAACGATTCCAGTATCTGTGATAATGTTCTTACCTTGTCTAAAACAAATAAATTGATTCTCTAATCTGACATTAATACATAGTATTATTATGCCAAAACCTGCTTTAATATTTTACAACGTCGTAGTTCTTATCTATGTAAATAATGTGTGCGTTACTTTATTTGTAAACACAGTTATATGTGAACCAGGTAAACGCTGATAATCCAATCATCCCTGGTCTGGTCAAAGGTTGTTCTGATTTCTTAGAACATTCTAATTTGTGAGATAGTGCTCATTTACCGGAATCTTAAAAACATTTGTTGGTGTCATGATTAGCGACGTTACAGAGTTTTTAGAAAGTAAAACATGTTTAACGTATAGTTAGTTATATATGTGCATATGTGTAGAATGGCTATGTGCAATGTATGTGCTTATAATATAAATTGAAATATATGTACTGTACATAGATGAGACAGAAATAAAGATTTAATAAATGCATTCCCCGATGTCAATGGAAAGGATAGGAGTATCGGGTAATATTTCCTTCCTTAAACTTCTCTGTGTGCGTTTTATTTCTTCAAAATACAGTCTACATCCGTTATGTCGAATTCCGTCTGACCGAACAAAATACTTCGACCTAACCGAAGTTTGACTTAGCGAAATTCGATATTAACAGATCCAGTTATATGTAAAATGATAGTGTCTTAAACGGGACTTTGATCCGACTTCGAGATAACCAGATAATTCGACATAACCGACTTTGACATAACGGATGTAGACTGTAATATTATAATTTCATATTTAACTTTAGTAAACAACCAATTACAGATGTATTTGTGATTTTGGTAAAATAATATCGATAAAGGGAGATAATTTACAATGGTAATTTCACAAAAACAGGTTCGTTTGTGGCCATAATTTCCGAATTTTCCTTTTTACCGTAATAATTTATTATTGAAATATGAAAATATAAAATAATAATCACAATAACTATTCATCCGCGTATTACACTATCTCGGTGTGCAGCACATTCTAAGTAAATGCACAATCGGGCTTTAAGTGGTTGATTAGAAGGACATATTAAAGGGAAACAACTTCGAAAAACCTCTTTGTACATTCCAGCACAATCCTCTTGGAACTGTTAGTAATATACAGAGTACGTTATGAATAAAAACACTTGTTCTAATTTGAAAACTTGAAATATTGTTTTTAATGGTTTCCATTTTGAATATGTGTGTGGAGAGTTTATGACGTCATAGCTACATGCAAAATGTCTTACTTTCTGTCAAAAAAATGGAAACTTACACAACCGACGATAGTGATAAACATGTATATATATGCATATATTTATTGATCTGGAACGCTTTACATGTACTTGTTTTTTTATATATTTTATCATACATTTTACGGTTAACGTATTTTTATGTTTTGTTAACATTGTATGTTTATTAAAAGTTGCAAACATTTGTTCATACTTTCCCATTGAATCATTCTATTAAACTATAATCGCTTGTACTATTCTGAATAGACTGCGAAATGTGGGGGTCTGGAACTATAATCACTTGTACTATTCTGAATAGCCTGCGAAATGTGGGGGTCTGGAACTATAATCGCTTGTACTGTTCTGAATAGGCTGCGAAATGTGGGGGTCTGGAACTATAATCGCTTGTACTGTTCTGAATAGGCTGCGAAATGTGGGGGTCTGGAACTATAATAGCTTGTACTATTCTGAATAGGCTGCGAAATGTGGGGCTCTGGGACTATAATAGCTTGTACTATTCTGAATAGGCTACGAAATGTGGGGATCTGGAACTATAATCGCTTGTACTATTCTTAGTAGCTTGCAAAATATGGGGTTCTAGAACTGTAAGAGCACTATTTTATGGCGAATAGTTGCAACACCCTCACATTTCTGTGTCGGTATGGTAAGTAGATCTCGACGATGTATATGTGTCAATCTATTCATAGCAGTATTATTTTCGACGTCTTATAGCATGACATTATTTGTAGTTTTTATTATAAATATCCTTTTCTGTGGATATACCGATGGTCTAAGAATGTCAGTGGACAATTTATTTTACCAACGACATCGGTCATCACATAAATAGCATAGTACACTACTCTGAGCGATAACAGACGGATATGTAGTCCAGTGGTAACACGCTGGACTGGTAATCCAGGGATCGCAGGTTCGATCCCCCGTCTGACACTAATAAAATTAACAGTCTTTCAGATGGAACGTTAAGCCGAGGTCTCGTGTCGGTGTTTTACAGCGTGCACGTAAAAGAACCAGAGGAGACTCTGGAATGTGTCTCTCTCTCTCTGTATCATTGCACTATCCTCCAAAAACTAAAATGACTAATCTCTTCAGGAGGCGTCGCTCATATGGGCAACCGGTAGCGACGATAAATAAACGTAAAACACACACTCTGAGCGGTAGACTAAGCCGTACACGCTATCCCAAACATTCAACTGCCAATGATATAGGCGTGATAGCGCAGTGGCAGTAGCGCAGTTAAATGCCGTGTCTAAGGGCACACTCGTAACGGCTCGAACTCCGGATCGTTCACACCTAAAGCGAACGCTCATCCATTGCGCTGTCACGACTTCCACAAAGTTGGGTATAATTATATGGTAGTGTGTGTTTAAACTATGTGTACGTATCAAATATACCTTTCAATGGCTATAGTATTAATACCTGCATTGTAAAATATATACATTTAAACAATACGTCACATTACCTGCAAGGTATCGTATATTGTCTTACCTATAACAGTAGTGTAATATTCCAACGGTTTTGTTACTTTAATTGGAAACGACAGTACTAGTCAACATTATCCTTTGACCCGGATTAGTTGTTACTAGTCAACATTATCCTTTGACCCGGATTAGTTAGTACTAGTCAACATTATCCTTTGACCCGGATTAGTTATTACTAGTCAACGTTATCCTTTGACCCGGATTAGTTAGTACTAGTCAACATTATCCTTTGACCCGGATTAGTTAGTACTAGTCAACATTATCCTTTGACCCGGATTAGTTAGTACTAGTCAACATTATCCTTTGACCCGGATTAGTTAGTACTAGTCAACATTATCCTTTGACCCGGATTAGTTATTACTAGTCAACATTATCCTTTGACCCGGATTAGTTAGTACCAGTCAACATTATCCTTTGACCCGGATTAGTTACTACTAGTCAACGTTATTGTGATGCCCACCACGCTCACTTTACTTTGGTTTAGTTATTTTACTTTACGCTGAATTATCCTTTGCGACATTTATGTAACATAATATTCATTTCGGCACTTCGGTCACAGCACGTTCGCTGGGAAGACGCCATATTCGTACGAAGATGTAAAACGTACTGTGTATTCAAGATTTCACCCCTCATGGTGTGAGTATAAACAAATTATTGCATTTATTATGTGGAGAACTATACACGGAAACACGGTTTGGACACCGTCTTGACAAAGATTCTTATAAACAGGTAAACAAACATTAAAACCGTTCGTTATAAAATCACCGGTTTAGCGTATTTTGGCAATATACTACCTTCGACATACCCTGTTTACTTTGGTAGGTTGTTTTGTTACTGTATTATACCCGTGTGTACGCCGAAGTCCTATACAGTCCACAGTCACACCGAGGTCCTATATGTATTACTCAGTATACCAGTCCACAGTTACACCGATGTCCTATATGTATTACTCAGTATACCAGTCCACAGTTACACCGATGTCCTATATGTATTACTCAGTATACCAGTCCACAGTTACACCGAGGTCCTATATGTATTACTCAGTATACCAGTCCACAGTTACACCGATGTCCTATATGTATTACTCAGTATACCAGTCCACAGTTACACCGATGTCCTATATGTATTACTCAGTATACCAGTCCACAGTCACACCGAGGTCCTATATGTATTACTCAGTATACCAGTCCACAGTCACACCGAGGTCCTATATGTATTACTCAGTATACCAGTCCACAGTCACACCGATGTCCTATATGTATTACTCAGTATACCAGTCCACAGTCACACCGAGGTCCTATATGTATTACTCAGTATACCAGTCCACAGTCACACCGAGGTCCTATATGTATTACTCAGTATACCAGTCCACAGTCACACCGAGGTCCTATATGTATTACTCAGTATACCAGTCCACAGTCACACCGAGGTCCTATATGTATTACTCAGTATACCAGTCCACAGTCACACCGATGTCCTATATGTATTACTCAGTATACCAGTCCACAGTCACACCGAGGTCCTATATGTATTACTCAGTATACCAGTCCACAGTCACACCGAGGTCCTATATGTATTACTCAGTATACCAGTCCACAGTCACGCCGAGGTCCTATATGTATTACTCAGTATACCAGTCCACAGTCACACCGAGGTCCTATATGTATTACTCAGTATACCAGTCCACAGTCACACCGAGGTCCTATATGTATTACTCAGTATACCAGTCCACAGTCACACCGAGGTCCTATATGTATTACTCAGTATACCAGTCCACAGTCACACCGAGGTCCTATATGTATTACTCAGTATACCAGTCCACAGTCACACCGAGGTCCTATATGTATTACTCAGTATACCAGTCCACAGTCACACCGAGGTCCTATATGTATTACTCAGTATACCAGTCCACAGTCACACCGAGGTCCTATATGTATTACTCAGTATACCAGTCCACAGTCACACCGAGGTCCTATATGTATTACTCAGTATACCAGTCCACAGTCACACCGAGGTCCTATATGTATTACTCAGTATACCAGTCCACAGTCACACCGAGTGCTATATGTATTACTCAGTATACCAGTCCACAGTCACACCGAGGTCCTATATGTATACTCAGTATACCAGTCCACAGTCACACCGAGGTCCTATATGTATTACTCAGTATACCAGTCCACAGTCACACCGAGGTCCTATATGTATTACTCAGTATACCAGTCCACAGTCACGCCGAGGTCCTATATGTATACTCAGTATACCAGTCCACAGTCACACCGAGGTCCTATATGTATTACTCAGTATACCAGTCCACAGTCACGCCGAGGTCTATATGTATTACTCAGTATACCAGTCCACAGTCACACCGAGGTCCTATATGTATTACTCAGTATACCAGTCCACAGTCACACCGAGGTCCTATATGTATTACTCAGTATACCAGTCCACAGTCACACCGAGGTCCTATATGTATTACTCAGTATACCAGTCCACAGTCACACCGAGGTCCTATATGTATTACTCAGTATACCAGTCCACAGTCACGCCGAGGTCCTATATGTATTACTCAGCATACCAGTCCACAGTCACACCGAGGTCCTATATGTATTACTCAGTATACCAGTCCACAGTCACACAGAGGTCCTATATGTATTACTCAGTATACCAGTCCACAGTCACACCGAGGTCCTATATGTATTACTCAGTATACCAGTCCACAGTCACACCGAGGTCCTATATGTATTACTCAGTATACCAGTCCACAGTCACACCGAGGTCCTATATGTATTACTCAGTATACCAGTCCACAGTCACACCGAGGTCCTATATGTATTACTCAGTATTTACCAGTCCACAGTTACACCGAGTGACTATATGTATTACTCAGTATTTACCAGTCCACAGTTACACCGAGTGAATATACGTATTACTCAGTATTTACCAGTCCACAGTTACACCGAGTGACTATATGTATTACTCAGTATTTACCAGTCCACAGTTACACCGAGTGATTATATGTATTACTCAGTATTTACCAGTCCACAGTTACACCGAGTGACTATATGTATTACTCAGTATTTACCAGTCCACAGTTACACCGAGTGATTATATGTATTACTCTGTATTTACCAGTCCACAGTTACACCGAGTGACTATATGTATTACTCAGTATTTACCAGTCCACAGTTACACCGAGTGATTGTACGCATCACTCAGTATTTACCAGTCCACAATTACACCGAGTGATTGTACGCATCACTCAGTATTTACCAGTCCACAGTTACACCGAGTGATTGTACGCATCACTCAGTATTTACCAGTCCACAATTACACCGAGTGATTGTACGCATCACTCAGTATTTACCAGTCCACAATTACACCGAGTGAATGTACGCATCACTCAGTATTTACCAGTCCACAATTACACCGAGTGATTGTACGCATCACTCAGTATTTACCAATCCACAATTACACCGAGTGAGTGTACGCATCACTCAGTATTTACCAGTCCACAATTACACCGAGTGATTGTACGCATCACTCAGTATTTACCAGTCCACAATTACACCGAGTGATTGTACGCATCACTCAGTATTTACCAGTCCACAATTACACCGAGTGATTGTACGCATCACTCAGTATTAACCAGTCCACAATTACACCGAGTGATTGTACGCATCACTCAGTATATACCAGTCCACAGTTACACCGAGTGAGTGTACGCATCACTCAGTATACAAGTCAGTACTCATGCATCACTCGTAACATCAAACGGTATACAACGTTTTTCACTAGCATCAAACAGAGATCAAACACATTTATAAATTTAAATGCCTAATTAATTCCCGGCGCGGTGAGATCTGCTCTTGTACTCAATCGATTGAAGTCTGGACAAATGGTTTCGGGTTCCAAACATTATGATGTTCTGATAAAGACCGGCTGTCATTTTTAAATGTGTAATTGGTTTTGAACCCGAAACCACTTGCCCAGACGCCGTACCAAGCGTCTGTACTCATGTACGTAAGCTACTTAGACAGTTTACATATTGTGTAGCAGATATTCAATATTCATTTATGTTACAATCAGATACCTGTCCACCTCATGTGTGTATTTGCCCCCCACCCCACCCCCAACTCTAAGGAGAATAATATATAAGCGTTGCGTGTTGATCATTTCCTATAACAGATGGATCTGTAGTCTAGTGGTAACATGCTGGACTGGTAACCCAGGGATCGCAGGTTCGATCGCCCGCCTGATCCTACTAAAATTAACAGTCTTTCTGATGGGACTTTAAACCTAGGTAACGTGTCGGTGCTGTACACCGCGCACGTAAAAGAACCAGAGGAGATTCTGGAATGGGTACTGTATCTCTAGTATCATTGCACTATCCTCCAAAATTCTAAAATCTCTTCAGGAGGCGTCGCTCATATAGGCAACCGGTAGCGACGATAAATAAAACGTAAAACACACATATCCTATATCCCGTCTGATCTCCTCATGGCGTGCACGTTGTGGTTGGTGCACGTCTCGCAGCAGCAGCCGGCAGTGGACCTTGCAACAATGGACACACTCTTCACCACCGCTGTACTACGGAGGTGGTGGATATATGGACGGACCCTGGAGCGACCGGGACGACCACGTGTCTAACTGCCAGATCCGATGATATGCTTCTACGGTATAACTAACAGTGAATGGATTGCCATAAAATGGACTAAGAGACACAGAGCATAATCACCTTTGTCAAATTAGGTCACAGTTGACCTACTTGCATCAGACCACCTACATAACTTAATCGACACAGAACTACATCTTCTAGAATTCAATCATCTTCGAAAATAATCGTCTTTGTACAGAATAATCGCAGAACAACAGCATCTACTTGACCATCCACATATTTAATGTTTGTAATTTATATATTTTACACCGATTGCGAAGTACGTTTTAACAACATATATTAATCACTCTCGTTGGCGCGGATGAAAGCGTAAATGTGGTCATTCGTGTGGGAGGAAAACGGAGTACCCGGAGAAAACCCACCTGTCCGATCTGCGCTTCTGTCGCAGACCGCCGGCGAGCACTAAGGGTGTGGGGGTCGAGATCGACAAAGAAAGAGGAAACTCTTTTATTAATGTCTACTGCGCTTTATTCCTCGCAATCCTCCAAGCATTCCGAGCCTGTTCCATCGTTTCTCTCTCTGTCTCTATCTATCTCTCTCTACCTCTATCTCTATCTCTCTATCTCTATCTGCAATCAATATATACAAATATACAGTTTCATACATCACATAATTAACAATCACATAAGTTATACTATATCATCAGACATATATAATGACGACACTTGCATTGACGAATTTAAGAAATACAATAAACGATGGTGTAGTTTAAGTTAGACAATGAAAATCAAATCTTTACATCTGATCGATATTTCTCAAAAACAAACAGGTTATCAGTCAATGTACATTAATAATATATTATCGGGATGGTAGTCAAAAAGAGTAGCAATAGTTACCTGAAGGTATATATATATATTCCTACATAATATGGATTATTTGTAGCACATATTTAATGGCGTCTTGTTTATGTTTTGTGAAAATGGCGGATGTCTCATATGCATGCAGTGATTGGTTAGTAAAGAGCACGTGCTTAAATATTGTCACGTGTCAGGTCAAATGTACGTGTCACTTATTTTAACTATTGGTCCAAGGGAAATAACTAAAACTATACTACACTGTACTACATATGCTACGTTACAAATTAACTGAAGGTGTTACAATGTTTTCAACTCACTGCTTCAAATAGGGGGCAAAAATGACAAGCGAATATATGTGTTCAAAGAGTTTGTATTTATTAACAACAATTGCACCCTATGACATATTCGCCCCAGTTGGAAAAATGTCGTTTCGACATTTTCAAATATTTCAATACCTGAAAACGAAATTATTAAGTATTTATTAATACATGTAAACATTTCTTCAAGTATTTATATGTAACACGAAATTACATAAGTATACTTGAAATTAGAAGTATGCCAACACAATATCATTTCAAGTTTTTATAAATACACGTAGTAGTCAATGTACATTAATAATATATTATCGGGATGGTAGTCAAAAAGAGTAGCAATAGTTACCTGAAGGTATATATATATATTCCTACATAATATGGATTATTTGTAGCACATATTTAATGGCGTCTTGTTTATGTTTTGTGAAAATGGCGGATGTCTCATATGCATGCAGTGATTGGTTAGTAAAGAGCACGTGCTTAAATATTGTGACGTGTCAGGTCAAATGTACGTGTCACTTATTTTAACTATTGGTCCAAGGTAAATAACTAAAACTATACTACACTGTACTACATATGCTACGTTACAAACTAACTGAAGGTGTTACAACGTTTTCAACTCACTGCTTCAAATAGGGGCAAAAATGACAAGCGAATATATGTGTTCAAAGAGTTTGTATTTATTAACAACAATTGCACCCTATGACACTTCGTTATTGTTATAAGCATCATGCAGCATATCGTAAAACCCTTGTTATCGCTTGGAAAATATTTTAATCTACAAACAATCAAAGATATGTTGTTAGTATAATATATGAAACATCCCTGAGGGACATTGTATACAGTTTTCCATTGTTAGTAAAATATATGAAACATCCATATAAAGGTACATTGGATACAGTTTTCCACAGTTTTTTTACATTATCATTAATGGATTCTTACCTCTTGTTTTTACCCTGGTCCCGTGTATCTCGGTCTGCGCCGAGGCTATGGTTCGTGTATTCGACGATATGTACAGTCAAATATATTTGGAAACATTTGTTTTGTACTTTTGTACCGTCGTCTACGCGAATTGTTTATCAGCAAACGAAATGTGTTTATCAACACACGAATTGTAAATATGCACAGCGCGCATGCGTGAAACAACAGCGGATGTAGAAACGCACGTTGGAATGTCAACATATTTTGAAAATGAAAGACTATCTATCTATCTTCCTCTAATGTCGAATCCCTCGCGGGGATGTAGACATGTCCCTAAAAGATTTAGATAACAGAGGTATGAATCGACATCTCAAGTAATTCAATTAAAAAAGACAACGTGTGACAAATGGGGACGATGCATTCCGAATGTAAACACGTGCGGACGATGCGTTACGATTGTAAACAAGTGCGTGACTGACCGACTCGGAAAGTCCTACTTTCGGTTTCGAGTTTGTTTTATCGCAAAAAAACACTTTACTAATTGAACATAATTATGCAAATTATAATGTAAGAATGCGTAGCAACATTGCTACCCATACGTTAAATTTGAATTTTTCAAATATCTTTTATTTCATATGATATAGGGCTGCTTTAAGACTACATTAAACCAGTCGCTCAAACGCTAAAACGAAACAAGGATATATACTATTAGTCTTACCGGAACCACATATAAAATTCAAACTCTGTTCGCAATGGGCAAGCAAGTGCGATCGTTTGCGTGACGCGAAATCCGGGCCTTTCGCATATGAAGCGAACGCGCTACCACTACGATATCACGACTTCCACTTTGCTTAATGTGACAGGAAACATACAGATGTAATAAAAGGCTTGGCCTTACATTGTTAATACATGAAATTCCCCTTTAGATCATAAACGTTTCATTCAGACTCGCGAAGTCCTATTCAATGACTGGTATCATGTAATAACGAGAATATCGTATATTAAAATGGATGCTAAACAACTGTTACAATTGTATTTATTTGTGTGTGTTTTCTGTGATAGTTTACTATGTGTATATGTATTCGAGGTACAAAAGGCAATTGTCGCGGATACAACGGATGGATCGAGTGACTCTTTAAAAGTCCAGAAATATATTCAACTGAAGAACTCATATGGACTGTATCCCGGGCTCTGTCCGAAACAGTGTCGATGTTATGAATACAATAAACCAAATAAACTCGTAACAGATTGCTCATCCGCAAATCTAAAAGATATACCAGGAAATATTTCACTAGAAACAACAACTCTTCTCTTAAAAAACAACAGCATTCCAGGAAATGTGACGCATACGTTTCATTTTCAACTGTTTACAAAGTTAGAATATCTTGATTTGTCTTATAACAATATTTCAAGATTGAACAATCTGACATTTTCTGGATTATCCAAACTCAAGTTTTTATCTCTTGCGTTTAATAACCTGACAGATATCAATTGTTTGTCTAAAGGTGTGTTTGAACCATTACATGCTTTGGAAACATTACACTTTCATGGGAATTGTGATAGTTATAAACTAAAGTGTTATTACCATGACAACGAACTTGGAGATTTGCGTAAATTGACTAATCTTATAACAGACGGAAATTTGTACACGGACCTTGGAATTGGCTTTCGGAACTTGGATAGACTTCGGTATTTTAAAATGAACAAGGCTTACTGTAGACTGGGAAGTGTAACACCGTCTACATTTAGGAACTTAGCAAAGAGCAAGTTAGAAACTTTGGATTTGACGAGTTGCCATATTGATAGCATTGCTCCAAATTCCTTTTCGGTTCTTCTATATCTCAGAATATTAATACTGACAAGAAATGATAACCTATGTAATAAAGGATTAAGAAATATGTCTATTGGCTTAAACGCAACAAACATAGAACAGTTGATCCTAAGACAAACTTGCAACAGCGTAACATATTTTAATGGAGTTGGACCTTTAGCTGCATTGACACATACTTCACTGCTACATTTGGATTTGGAAAGAAACTACATATATAACATGTCGCTTGATTTTATAGCTTGCTTACCAAGATCATTGGTATCTTTATCTCTCAGAGATAATTTGCTTATGGCTGGCAGGTGTTTCTTTTTATTGGCATTACCTGTACTGACCAATCTGGAGTATTTAGACGGAAGTGGGCAAAATCGGTATCATATCGGCGTATTTAATCAAACTAACAATAAATCGAACACAAATGATTCCAAAACTGTCGATGAGGTAAATGAACGACATACTTTAGACGAGACTATTTGCAAAAGGGAGACACGTGAGACACATCCAGCTGATTTGGATGATTTCAAACAAACAGGAATTGGACTAAGGCATATCCCCTGGCCATCTACAATTTTACTACCGCAAAATTTGAAATATCTGAATGCGAGCTTTTTGCAGATCTTCGATACTGTGCCAAGCATCCACTTCAGTTTGAACAATTCGCTTGAATTATGGGATTTTTCGCACTCAATGTTGAAAGGAACATGTGGCACGATTTATGGACTTCGTCATTTGAAATATCTGAACATGTCACACAGCCTTCTCTCATACTTAGACCCGTTCACATTCGGTGATATGAAATCCTTATACGACATAAACCTCAGTAACAATCCGATAGGAAAGACAATAAGCCGCGATACAGAGGCACTGTTTTCCAACCAATCAATGCTCGTGTATCTAGACATGTCATCGACGAGTATGACTTATCTCCCTTGGAAGATGTTCTCCTGCAATAGAAAACTGCAATACCTAAACCTGGCACATAACTTCTTTGTGACTGTTACATTTGCAGTGGAAAGTCTTACCTCGTTAAAGGTGCTCGACATATCCCATAACAGTATATTGTACATTTCTGCTGACGTCACAACTCAATTTACACAAATTAGCATGTCAAGCACAACGGAAGTAAACCTGAATGGAAATTCGCTAAAGTGCACGTGTACTTATAAACCTTTTGTTCACTGGCTTATGCATTTAAGCAGCAACATCCGGCTAGTTGATTATGAAACATTGTTATGTTTATACAGTAACAATACGAAAGTAAAGGTCATGAGCTTAAAAGGAATTTACTTTGATATTGATTGTGTCACGTGGCTAGTTATGACAATCTGCGTAATGGGTTTCTTCGTCCTCCTGTTATTATTTAGCGCATGCGCGTACGTGTATGTGCAGAGATGGAAGCTGCGATATTTATATTACACCGGCAGAAACGCCGCTAATCCGCTTCATCCTTTGACAGGAGAGAATGTCGAGTTCAATGTGGATACATATATTTCATTTGATGAGACTACAGTAATAGTACAAGACGAAGAAATAGAACTGCTCCATTTTGCAACAAACATCCTGTATCCATGGTTACAAGAAAGGCAATTGAACGTTAAAATCAGGGAAGAACTCGAAGGCGACAAACCACTGTATAAAACAATTCCAGAAATAATCAGAAAATGTAGAAAAGTAATCGTTTTCTTATCTAAGGATTATTGCACAGGTTTCTGGAACGTGTTTGAGTTTAACATGGCCGCTTATGAGGGAATATATACTAGTCGTGACGTCATAATTCCAATTATTGTCGGTCACTTCTCACCGAAAGATCTCTCACCAGAAGTAAGGACATTGGTTTCAAACATGAGCGCTTGTAAGAGAATATTGCAGTTAAACGCAAACACTGACGTTGATGTATTATTGGAAGAAATTTTGTTAAAGATTAGGAGTTAAATACATTGTGATTGGTGGGGCGAATCATGAACAGCGGAACTCGGACATAATTATCGCTTTGTGAGCTGGGTAAAAAAAAAGCTATATAGAGTACAAATAATTTTAGTAAACGACAATTCAGAAATATATTTTCTTAATTGCAGACTTTGAAATACGTCATGGAATTTTATTAGAATTGTGTCGTTTCGTTAGAGCACAATTCTAATGAAATTAAATGATATATTAGACTGTATATACACATGCCACGGTATATACACATGCCGCGGTATATACACATGCCGCGGTATATACACATTTCACGGTATATACACATGCCGCGGTATATACACATGTCGCGGTATATACACATGCCGCGGTATATACACATGCCACGGTATATACCCGCATACACATGCCGGTATATACACATGCCCGTATATACACATGCCACGGTATATACACATGCCACGGTATATACACATGCCGCGGTATATACACATGCCACGACACACGGTATATACACATGCCACGGTATATACACATGCCACGGTATATACACATGCCACGGTATATACACATGCCACGGTATATACACATGCAGCGGTATATACACATGCCACGGTATATACACATGCCACGGTATATACACATGCCACGGTATATACACATGACACGGTATATACACATGCCGCGGTATATACACATGCCACGGTATATACACATGCCACGGTATATACACATGCCACGGTATATACACATGCCACGGTATATACACATGCCGCGGTATATACACATGCCGCGGTATATACACATGCCGCGGTATATACACATGCCGCGGTATATACACATGCACGGTATATACACATGCCGCGGTATATACACATGCCGCGGTATATACACATGCCACGGTATATACACATGCCACGGTATATACACATGCCGCGGTATATACACATGCCGCGGTATATACACATGCCACGGTATATACACATGCCGGGGTATATACACATGCCACGGTATATACACATGCCACGGTATATACACATGCCGCGGTATATACACATGCCACGGTATATACACATGCCGCGGTATATACACATGCCACGGTATATACACATGCCGCGGTATATACACATGTCACGGTATATACACATGCCACGGTATATACACATGCCGCGGTATACACATGCCGCGGTATATACACATGCCGCGGTATATACACATGCCACGGTATATACACATGCCGCGGTATATACACATGGCACGGTATATACACATGCCACGGTATATACACATGCCGCGGTATATACACATGCCGCGGTATATACACATGCCGCGGTATATACACATGCCGCGGTATATACACATGCCGCGTATATACACATGCCACGGTATATACACATGCCGTGGTATATACCATGCCGCGGTATATACACATGTCACGGTATATACACATGCCACGGTATATACACATGCCGCGGTATATACACATGGCACGGTATATACACATGCCACGGTATATACACATGCCACGGTATATACACATGCCGCGGTATATACACATGCCGCGGTATATACACATGCCGCGGTATATACACATGCCACGGTATATACACATGCCGCGGTATATACACATGCCGCGGTATATACACATGTCACGGTATATACACATGCCACGGTATATACACATGCCGCGGTATATACACATGGCACGGTATATACACATGCCATGGTATATACACATGCCACGGTATATACACATGCCGCGGTATATACACATGCCACGGTATATACACATGCCGCGGTATATACACATGGCACGGTATATACACATGCCGCGGTATATACACATGCCACGGTATATACACATGCCACGGTATATACACATGCCGCGGTATCACATGGCACGGTATATACACATGCCACGGTATATACACATGCCACGGTATATACACATGCCGCGGTATATACACATGCCGCGGTATATACACATGCCGCGGTATATACACATGCCGCGGTATATACACATGCCACGTTTTGGTATATACACATGCCGCGGTATATACACATGTCACGGTATATACACATGCACGGTATATACACATGCCGCGGTATATACACATGGCACGGTATATACACATGCCACGGTATATACACATGCCACGGTATATACACATGCCGCGGTATATACACATGCCGCGGTATATACACATGCCGCGGTATATACACATGCCACGGTATATACACATGCCGCGGTATATACACATGCCGCGGTATATACACATGTCACGGTATATACACATGCCACGGTATATACACATGCCGCGGTATATACACATGGCACGGTATATACACATGCCATGGTATATACACATGCCACGGTATATACACATGCCGCGGTATATACACATGCCACGGTATATACACATGCCGCGGTATATACACATGGCACGGTATATACACATGCCGCGGTATATACACATGCCACGGTATATACACATGCCGCGGTATATACACATGCCACGGTATATACACATGCCACGTTATATACACATGGCACGGTATATACACATGCCGCGGTATATACACATGCCACGGTATATACACATGCCGCGGTATAAAACATGCCACGGTATATACACATGCCGCGGTATCACATGCCGCGGTATATACACATGCCGCGGTATATACATATGGCACGGTATATACACATGCCGCGGTATATACACATGCCACGGTATATACACATGCCGCGGTATATACACATGCCGCGGTATATACACATGCCACGGTATATACACATGCCACGGTATATACACATGCCGCGGTATATACACATGCCGCGGTATATACACATTCCACGGTATATACACATGCCACGGTATATACACATGCCGCGGTATATACACATGCCACTGTATATACACATGCCACTGTATATACACATGCCACGGTATATACACATGCCACTGTATATACACATGCCACGGTATATACACATGCCGCGGTATATACACATGGCACGGTATATAGACATGCCACGGTATATACACATGCCACGGTATATACACATGCCGCGGTATATACACATGCCACGGTATATACACATGCCACTGTATATACACATGCCGCGGTATATACACATGCCACTGTATATACACATGCCACGGTATATACACATGCCACTGTATATACACATGCCGCGGTATATACACATGCCACGACACATGTCACGGTATATACACATGCCGCGGTATATACACATGCCACGGTATATACACATGCCACGGTTATACACATGCACGGTATATACACATGCCGCGGTATATACACATGCCACGGTATATACACATGCCGCGGTATATACACATGACACGGTATATACACATGCCACGGTATATACACATGACACGGTATATACACATGCCGCGGTATATACACATGGCACGGTATATACACATGCCGCGGTATATACACATGTCACGGTATATACACATGCCGCGCTATATACACATGCCGCGGTATATACACATGCCACGGTATATACACATGCCACGGTATATACACATGCCGCGGTATATACACATGCCGCGGTATATACACATGCCACGGTATATACACATGCCGTGGTATATACACATGTCACGGTATATACACATGCCACGGTATATACACATGCCGCGGTATATACACATGCCACGGTATATACACATGCCGCGGTATATACACATGCCACGGTATATACACATGCCGCTGTATATACCTGTCGTGGCACCCCAAGCTAAATAATGTTTAATATACAAAGAATACATTTTAATCAATAATATAATATCAACAATCAATGTGTCATTAAAGGGTTTAAACGTGTCAATATTACAAACAACAGTTTCAGTTGTTCAGTATTTTATTGAGCAAATCGGCAAATATCTTGCCTTTGGTCGTTTAATATGGCCATACATATACACATAACATGACAATTAAATCATACGATCTCAATTTATCAAGTTATGCACAATAAACAACAATAAATACAACAAGAAATGTTAAAATCACAGAAGCTTTAATTGTTCAATAGTAAAGCTCACGGCCTATACGAGCTTTACTTTGACCTCGCCGACAAGATGTGAGCATCACTTTGACCTCGCCGACAACATTACGTTATTTAGATGTATCTATGTGTGTGATAGTGATTAGTCGTGCGCTTCTGGTTCCAGTGCATCTGGGTGTGTGTGATACTCGTGCCCTTCTGGTTCACATGCATCTAGGTGTGTGATACTCGTGCGCTTCTGGTTCCCGTGCATCTAGGTGTGTGTGATACTCGTGCGCTTCTGGTTCCCGTGCATCTGGGTGTGTGTGATACTCGTGCGCTTCTGGTTCCCATGCATCTAGGTGTGTGATACTCGTGCCCTTCTGGTTCCCGTGCATCTAGGTGTGTGATACTCGTGCCCTTCTGGTTCCCGTGCATATGGGTGTGTGATACTCATGCGCTTCTGGTTCCCGTGCATATGGTTGTGTGATACTCGTGCGCTTCTGGTTCCCGTGCATCTAGGTGTGTGATACTCGTGCCCTTCTGGTTCCCGTGCATATGGGTGTGTGATACTCGTGCGCTTCTGGTTCCCATGCATCTAGGTGTGTGATACTCGTGCCCTTCTGGTTCCCGTGCATATGGGTGTGTGATACTCGTGCCCTTCTGGTTCCCGTGCATATGGGTGTGTGATACTCGTGCCCTTCTGGTTCCCGTGCATATGGGTGTGTGATACTCGTGCGCTTCTGGTTCCCATGCATCTAGGTGTGTGATACTCGTGGCCCTTCTGGTTCCCGTGCATCTAGGTGTGTGATACTCGTGCGCTTCTGGTTCCCGTGCATCTGGGTGTGTGTGATACTCTTGCGCTTCTGGTTCCCGTGCATCTGGGTGTGTGTGATACTCGTGCGCTTCTGGTTCCCGTGCATCTGGGTGTGTGTGATACTCGTGCGCTTCTGGTTCCCATACATCTAGGTGTGTGATACTCGTGCGCTTCTGGTTCCCATGCATCCGAATTTAAGACGTTTAGCTTAATTTTTATTATAATTGTTACTGTCGCTAACTTGTATGCCACTGTAACCTATCATCACTGATGGCCACTGGTCTCCTACCATGTCTCTTTATATGAAAAGAGGTTGATGCACCAAGTACTGGTTAACCGCTGGAGCATGTCCAGGAAAGCTGTTATGTAAAATGCCCATCGCTTAAATGGGCAACCGGTAGCGACGGTAAATAAATTTTAAAAATGATACCATACAGAAATATAGTCCAACACGTGAACGTTGATATCACGTCATTAACAATCCGTATACGAAATGTCAGGGGAGGTAACTAGAGCCACATAGTGGGGCTAACAGAAAGCATACACCGGCCGGCCATTATTTACACATACCTGGAGAATTTTCAATATTGTTGAACACCGTGGGCGATACGCCTCTGTTGATATGTTCTGTCCTAGTGTGCTCTGTTCTGTATTCCTTCGTTCTCTATTTGTGTCATATGGTTGTCCACTACGCGGGCACGGGTATCCTACCTCAGTATCCTTAGGAGAAACAACATGTAAATATATTAATGTGATACATGTAAGTGATATATTTAAGTGATGCTTATGCGGAATATATGTATAGTATATATGTATGCCATATAGTTAAGCGTAGTGTTTATGTGATCTATCGCTCGCCCATATGGTTCTCCGGGCGGCGAGGGTAAATAAACCCAATCATCTTTCTTCTTGTGACCTACTTATGTTACATATACCACTACACTCCTCGCCTTTTCATATTTTTGGAATCCATTTCATAAAATAAATCCAACGGAGTATAGCCTTCTGCAACCGAAATACGAGTCAGGTACATGTGGGTTTTCTCCGGGTACTCCGGATTCCTCCCACACGAATGACCACATTGCACTTTCATCCGTGCCAACGAGGGTGAGGGTGATACAGACGGATCTGTAGTCCAGTGGTAACACGCTGGACTGGTGATCCAGGGATCGCAGGTTCGGTCTTTCAGATGGGACTTTAAAACGAGGTCTCGTGTCAGTCCTAACACCGTTCACGTAAAAGAACCAGAGGAGACTCTGTAATGGGTCTCTGTCGGTATCACTGTACTATCCTTCAACACTCTAAAATTACTAATCTCTTCAGGAGGCGTCGCTCATATGGACAACCGGTAGCAACGATAAATAAACGTAAAACACACACACGAGGGTGATTAATATAAGTTGTTAAAACTTGCTTCGCAATCGTTGTGAAATAAATAAAGTTTAATAATACATGGGCACTGACTAGCATGCACATTGTATCGTATACAAAGATGATAATTAAATAAATACCAAGTTTCTGCAGGCACCACTCCAACTTTGCCCGACCGGGTCAACTCTACATTGTCGTCGTGATTTCAAGACTCGTATCTTCAGCATTACATAGATTCCTGATAAACATAAATGTCCAAGTGTATGGGTTGTTGTGGATAATTTATATGTCTATCGTTCAATATCAATGTGGCGTACGTGGTAGAGCGTAGACTTTGGAATCGAACGGTCCCTAGTTCGATACTCGATCATACCACGTATGTAGTGTCATTCAGCAAGGCACATCACACACACACATTGCTTAGAACTGGTTATACGCTTAGCTCGGCTATGCATGTCCGGGAAAACATGTGTAGGTCATCGCAAGGGGTTTGACATTAATGGAACATACATTTATACATATATAATGCATACAATAACAGAAATATAGAAAATGTATCTTGTATACAATTTCACATAATATAGAATTACGTGTGTCAACTTCAACTTCAATGTCTTTACTCATCAAGATCCACCAGGCAGACATATAGTATATGTAAAACATTTTATTTCCAAGGAATATGTACATTGCAAACATGACATTTTAATTTAATAATGTAATAATACCTTTATTGCAGCTCTTTTTCTGAATAAGGGCACTACATAATTATCCCAATAATATTACAATCAAATTTGGAACATATACAATTCATTAGCCTGGGATCAGGCGTCGATATATTTTGCCTGGTCAGTCAAATAGTGAAAAATCGACATACTGGGACCCAGGCAACACATCATGACAACCTCCATGTACACGTGCAAAAGGTTCGGGCTACAGGTTTTGACAACATTAACAATAGCCCTTTCCAAAACCAGAACATTTACCGCCTAGGACACAGCATATCCCACAATGAATATATAATACTGATCTATACATTTGTCATAAAGAAAGAAAATAAAATCCAACATACCACTAGTGTACTTCAATCGCTGGGTTCGCCGTTAAAATAAGGATATAATAACGTCAGTTGTAAATCTATGTTGATTCCACCGTTGTCAAGTAAATTACTGAACAACGTTGTAACGTCATGATGGTGCCAACGTCGCTCCGTTATTTTGATGTTGAGAACCCCGTGGCCGACATTTAGTAGGCTACTTGTTTACGGTGATTGAAAGTTAGGTAAAATATTATAATTATGCAATTGATCACCCATAGTTAAAATAGATACAAGTACTATACATACATGTATTAGCTTTCTGCATTAACTCTTTCAGCGCCGAATACATTCAGAGCATGTGCACACAACATAGCGCCACGTCTGATCAGGATCTATGTTGTTTGCTATTCGGACAGGTGCTTCAGCTCCACTGTCTGAAGAGCAATCAACAAATAGTCTGATCAGACGGCATGTTCTGTTTAGTCCGATCGGGTTCTCTACTCTCTGTTTTCGCTTTTATGCGACATTGGCGGTGAAAGAGTTAATACAATATTCACACATGAAATATATGTACATATTTTGCATGGAGTATATGGAATCTACAGTTTACTAGGTCTGATGTGGCGTTTTCGGTTAGCTTCCAATATACGCTTTAATTTAATAATGGGGATAGGAATTAATTTAACACGCAAGTCGTCATAGCGCAGTGGTAGCGCGTCCACTTCATGTGTGAAATACCCGGATTCATGTCCATGACGCTGGAGCCGTCAGTTTATACAAATTTATTTTAGCTCGATTGCGAAACAAGTTATTTCAACTTATATAAATCACTATCGAGACCTCATTCCTGATGGAATCCATCGCCACGAGGGAGAGAGAAGAGGCAATGTGGAATTTAAATGCCTTGCCTAAGGGCACAATCGTAACGGCTCCAGTGGGGCTCGAACACCTTACCTTTCGCACCTGAAGCAAACGCGCATCCACTGCGCTATCACGACTTCCACTAAGTTAAGCCGTTAAGAGTGTGTCCAAAACACTTGTATTCCACATTGACTCTCCGCCCTCTTTCTCTCTCTCTCTCTCTCTCTCTCTCTCTCTCTCTTGGCGTTGGATTCCACCAGGAATGAGATCTCGAGAGCGATTAATATAATTGTGTAAGAATTTAATCTAAAGCTAAACATTTTCCATATTTTCCTTATTCAAGGTATACGAGCTGACATTCATCTTTATAGCTTCGTTGCAGATATTTGTAATAGCTTGGTGAAGCGGCATAGTGGTTATGTAATCGAACACACTAACTTATTTGACTATCCTAGTCTTTTTAGAAAATATTATACCGAATTTGACCGAAAATCGCTCGGCTTTTTCAAAAATATCGCACCGCAAATTAGTATTACTGGTCCATTACGAGCTTTCACAATTGGCTAGTCAATGATGGGGGGGGGGGGATTCACAAGTTGACATTTTCGTATCCAGATCCTTCCGCCTAGTAAATCACTATAGCGAAGAATTGAATGTGCGTAAATCATATTAGCGTCTCTTAGGCTGTCCGATTAGCGCAGTGGTTAGCGCGCTCGCTTCTCACCAATGCAACCCGAGTTCGATCCTCGGACCGGGAAGTATGTGAGATGGTATGGTGGTCGCCAGATCGGATAGGTGGGTTTTCTCCGGGTACTCCGGTTTCCTCCAACAGGAATGACCACATATGCGCTTTCATCCGCGCCAACGAGAGTGATTAATATAAGAGAAGATGTATTGTATCAATGCTTTTATTCGGAGCTATTCACTGTCAAGAAATGATGGAATAATGTTTGTCCAGAGCATTGCATTGAACAACTACATCCGGAACTTATTGATCAGATCTCGTGTCCCCGGATGTTTTAAAAGCAATTCAGTCGTCTATACAATAACTACAATAACGATATAGCGACACAGTATTACAAGTATCCAAATGAACAAGGGGCATAGCTTGCATTTTTAAATTTGTAATTGAGCACCGAAGGAGGGTCTATTCTGGTATTGTCTTGTTTTGCATCCTAGAACGTCGACGGTTAACTCTGACGCATTTTAATGTATGTTTTAGACATTCATAGTTCGATATATTCTTCAAAAGTATACCACATTGAGTTAGAAATTGCATTACACGGCGATGAAATGACTCATTGCCTACAAAAACATGCACTAGAGACATAGAAAACGCACACCTACATTATATACTAGAGGACATAGAAAACTCACACCTACATTATATACTAGAGTACATAGAAAACGCACACCTACATTATATACTAGAGGACATAGAAAACGCACACCTACATTATATACTAGAGTACATAGAAAACGCACACCTACATTATATACTAGAGTACATAGAAAACACACACCTACATTATATACTAGAGTACATAGAAAACACACACCTACATTACATACTAGAGTACATAGAAAACACACACCTACATTATATACTAGAGGAAATAGAAAACACACACCTACATTATATACTAGAGTACATAGAAAACACACACCTACATTATATACTAGAGGACATAGAAAACGCACACCTACATTATATACTAGAGGACATAGAAAACGCACACCTACATTATATACTAGAGTACATAGAAAACGCACACCTACATTATATACTAGAGTACATAGAAAACACACACCTACATTATATACTAGAGTACCTAGAAAACGCACACCTACATTATATACTAGAGGACATAGAAAACGCACACCTACATTATATACTAGAGTACATAGAAAACGCACACCTACATTATATACTAGAGTACATAGAAAACACACACCTACATTACATACTAGAGTACATAGACATCACACACCTACATTATATACTAGAGGACATAGAAAACACACACCTACATTATATACTAGAGTACATAGAAAACACACACCTACATTATATACTAGAGGACATAGAAAACGCACACCTACATTATATACTAGAGTACATAGAAAACGCACACCTACATTATATACTAGAGTACATAGAAAACGCACACCTACATTATATACTAGAGTACATAGAAAACACACACCTACATTATATACTAGAGTATCTAGAAAACGCACACCTACATTATATACTAGAGGACATAGAAAACGCACACCTACATTATATACTAGAGTACATAGAAAACGCACACCTACATTATATACTAGAGGACATAGAAAACGCACACCTACATTATACACTAGAGTACATAGAAAACGCACACCTACATTATATACTAGAGGACATAGAAAACGCACACCTACATTATATGATTATTATTACATGAAAACGAAATACGAAGGATTCCATCAAAGATATATCACATCTTTATTACAAAACACAAACTGAACAACTAAACATATTCCAACAACTGTGTATTTATATAGTTTTTGTTTTTCATGTAAAACATACACTTATCCTAAGCGTGCGTTTTCTTTGTCCTCTAGTATATGTCGTGAGATATGTGACACGTTTAGATAGATTCTATACCATACAGAGATGCTAATGCCATCTCCATCTTTTATTGCATTTTTGGTCTCCGCAATTTGGATTTGTTTCATTTTCTGTTGCAACCTATAGGCCCATGCCGTATGTGCCTTACAGGAGCTACGCACCTGTCATCAGCACTTTATCATCTCACTTTATTATACAAAGGAAATATTTTACAAATAGAGGGTGTATGTTTACATAACATTGGCCATTCAACGTATTAAATTGATCCTGTGATACCGAGATAAATTCCATTCAACTAAAATCTTAGTTGCCTTTTCTGATTTTTAGATGTATAGTTTTATTCTTTTGTAAACCGGATGATTTGTTTGGCTGTGTATTTTGAATTGCGTTTTTATTCAAATTAAAAATACATTATGAAATGAATTCAAATGTTGTTGCCTGTAACAGTGATTGTGCTTAAACTTGGTTTCTGTAAATGTATACACTATCTACATAATAGCAAGCATCTAATAAAAAGAATATCTTCACAGTATTATTAAGTGGAAATATGAGCGACGTAAAGTTAAGTGTTGTTCGAGAGTTCGTGTAAGTGTTTATTGTTTATTTCCATTCTTCTTTTAATAATGTCTCCAGTCTCCATGGCTCCCCAATCCGAGGAGATATAGTTAGCGCGCAGTATATCCGTCTCTCCGTATCCGTCTGTCCGTACATACCCATGTATACAGTCTCCCTGCGCCCTCTCCGTATCCGACTGTCCGTACATACCCATGTATACAGTCTCCCTGCCCCCTATCCGTATCCGACTGTCCGTACAAACCCATGTATACAGTCTCCCTGTCCCCTCTCCGTATCCGACTGTCCGTACATACACATATACAGTCTCCCTGTCCCCTTCTCCGTATCCGACTGTCCGTACAAACCCATGTATACAGTCTCCCTGCGCCCTCTCCGTATCTGACGGTCCGTACAAACCCATATATAGTCTCCCTGCCCCCTCTCCGTATCTGACTGTCCGTACAAACCCATATATACAGTCCCCCTGCCCCCTCTCCGTATCTGAATGTCCGTACATACCCATATATACAGTATCCCTGCCCCCTCTCCGTATCTGACTGTCCGTACAAACCCATATATACAGTCTCCCTGCCCCCTCTCCGTATCTGACTGTCCGTACATACCCATGTATACAGTCTCCCTGCCCCCTCTCCATATCCGACTATCCGTACATACCCATGTATACTGTCTTCCTGCCCCCTCTCCGTATCCGACTGTCCGTACATACCCATGTATACAGTCTTCCTGCCCCTCTCCGTATCCGACTGTCCGTACATACCCATGTATACAGTCACCCTGCCCCCTCTCCGTATCCTTATCCGACTGTCCGTGCATACCCATGTATACAGTCCCCTGCCCCCATATCCGTATCCGTGTATCCGTACATACCCATGTATACAGTCTCCCTGCCCCCATATCCGACTCTGCGTACAAACCCATGTATACAGTATCCATGTCCCCCTCTCCGTATCCGACTGTCCGTACATACCCATGTTTACAGTCTCCCTGCCCCCTCTCCGTATCCTTAACCGACTATCCGTACATACCCATGTATACAGTCTCCCTGCCCCCTCTCCGTATCTTACTATCCGTACATACCCATGTATACAGTCCCCTGCCCCCATCTCCGTATCCGTGTATCCGTACATACACATGTATACAGTCTCCATGCCCCCATCTCTGTATCCGACTCCGTACAAACCCATGTATACAGTCTCCCTGCGCCCTCCCCGTATACGACTGTCCGTACATACCCATATATACAGTCCCCTGCCCCCATCTCCGTATCAGACTGTCCGTACATACCCATATATACAGACTCCCTGTCCCTTTCTCCGTATCCGACTGTCCGTACGTACCCATGTATACAGTCTCCCTGCCCCCTCTCCATATCCGACTATCCGTACATACCCATGTATACTGTCTTCCTGCCCCCTCTCCGTATCCGACTGTCCGTACATACCCATGTATACAGTCACCCTGCCTCCTCTCCTTATCCGACTGTCCGTGCATACCCATGTATACAGTCTCCCTGCCACCTCTCCGTATCCTTAACCGACTATCCGTACATACCCATGTATACAGTATCCCTGCCCCCTCTCCGTATCTTACTATCCGTACATACCCATGTATACAGTCCCCTGCCCCCATATCCGTATCCGTGTATCCGTACATACCCAAGTATACAGTCTCTCTGCCCCCTCTCCATATCCGACTATCCGTACATACCCATGTATACAGTTTTCCTGCCCCCTCTCCGTATCCGACTGTCCGTACATACCCATGTATACAGTCTTCCTGCCCCCTCTCCGTATCCGACTGTCCGTACATACCCATGTATACAGTCACCCTGCCCCCTCTCCGTATCCTTATCCGACTGTCCGTGCATACCCATGTATACAGTCTCCCTGCCCCCTGTCCGTATGCTTAACCGACTATCCGTACATACCCATGTATACAGTCTCCCTGCCCCCTCTCCGTATCTTACTATCCGTACATACCCATGTATACAGCCCTGCCCCCATATCCGTATCCGTGTATCCGTACATACCCATGTATACAGTCTCCCTGCCCCCATCTCCGACTCTGCGTACAAACCCATGTATACAGTATCCATGTCCCCCTCTCCGTATCCGACTGTCCGTACATACCCATGTTTACAGTCTCCCTGCCCCCTCTCCGTATCCTTAACCGACTATCCGTACATACCCATGTATACAGTCTCCCTGCCCCCTCTCCGTATCTTACTATCCGTACATACCCATGTATACAGTCCCCTGCCCCCATCTCCGTATCCGTGTATCCGTACATACACATGTATACAGTCTCCATGCCCCCATCTCTGTATCCGACTCCGTACAAACCCATGTATACAGTCTCCCTGCGCCCTCCCCGTATCCGACTGTCCGTACATACCCATATATACAGTCCCCTGCCCCCATCTCCGTATCAGACTGTCCGTACATACCCATATATACAGACTCCCTGTCCCTTTCTCCGTATCCGACTGTCCGTACATACACATATACAGTCTCCCTGTCCCCTTCTCCGTATCCGACTGTCCGTACATACCCATATATACAGTCTCCCTGCCCCCTACTCCGTATCCGACTGTCCGTACATACCCATATATACAGTCTGCCTGTCCCCTCTCCGTATCCGACTGTCCGTACATACCCATGTATACAGTCTCCCTGTCCCCCTCTCCGTATCCGACTGTCCGTACATACCCATGTATACAGTTTCTCTGTCCCCCATCCAGAGGAAGAATAGTGTGCGTGCCCAATATATCCTTCTCTCTATCCGTCTGTCCGTACATACCCATGTATACAGTCTCCCTGCCGCCCTCCTCCAGAGGAAATATTGTGTGCGTGCCCAATTTATCAGTCTGTTCGTACATACCCATGTATACAGTCTCTCTGTCCCCATCTCCGTATCCGACTGTCCGTACAAACCCATGTATACAGCCTCTCTGTCCCCATCTCCGTATCCGACTGTCCGTACAAACCCATGTATACAGTCTCTCTGCCCACTCTCCGTATCCGACTATCCATACATACCAATGTATACAGTCTCCCTGCCCCCTCTCCGTATCCGACTGTCCGTACATACCCATGTATACAGTCACCCTGCACCCTCCTCCATAGCAAACATAGGGTACGTGCCCAATCTATCGGTCTGTTCGTACATGCCCATGTATACTGTCTCCCTGCCCCCCTCCTCCAAAGGAAATATAGCGTGCGTGCCCAATCTATCAGTCTGTCCGTACATACCCATGTATACTGTCTCCCTGCCGCCTCCTCCAGAGGAAATATAGTGTGCGTGCCCAATCTATCCGTCTGTCCGTACATACCCATGTATACAGTCTCCCTGCCCCTCCTCCAGAGGAAATATAGTGTGCGTGCCCAATCTATCCGTATGTCCGTACATACCCATGTATACTGTCTCCCTGCCACCTCCTCCAAAGGAAATATAGTGTGCGTGCCCAATCTATCAGTATGTCCGTACATACCCATGTATACTGTCTCCCTGCCCCCTCCTCCAGAGGAAATATAGTGTGCGTGCCCAATCTATCAGTCTGTCCGTACATACCCATGTATACTGTCTCCCTGCCCCCTCCTCCAGAGGAAATATAGTGTGCGTGCCCAATCTATCAGTCTGTCCGTACATACCCATGTATACAGTCTCCCTGCCCCCTCCTCCAGAGGAAATATAGTGTGCGTGCCCAATCTATCAGTCTGTCCGTACATACCCATGTATACAGTCACCCTGCCCCCTCCTCCAGAGGAAATATAGTGTGCGTGCCCAATCTATCAGTCTGTCCGTACATACCCATGTATACAGTCTCCCTGCCCCCCTCCTCCAGAGGAAATATAGTGTGCGTGCCCAATCTATCAGTATGTCCGTACATACCCATGTATACAGTCTCCCTGCCCCCTCCAGAGGAAATATAGTGTGCGTGCCCAATCTATCGTCTGTCCGTACATACCCATGTATACAGTCTCCCTGCCCCCTCCAGAGGAAATATAGTGTGCGTGCCCAATCTATCAGTCTGTCCGTACATACCCATGTATACAGTCTCCCTGCCCCCTCCTCCAGAGGAAATATAGTGTGCGTGCCCAATCTATCCGTATGTCCGTACATACCCATGTATACTGTCTCCCTGCCCCCTCCTCCAAAGGAAATATAGTGTGCGTGCCCAATATATCAGTCTGTCCGTACATACCCATGTATACAGTCTCCCTGCCCCCTCCTCCAGAGGAAATATAGTGTGCGTGCCCAATCTATCAGTCTGTCCGTACATACCCATGTATACTGTCTCCCTGCCCCCTCCTCCAGAGGAAATATAGCGTGCGTGCCCAATCTATCAGTCTGTCCGTACATACCCATGTATACAGTCTCCCTGCCCCCTCCTCCAGAGGAAATATAGTGTGCGTGCCCAATCTATCAGTCTGTCCGTACATACCCATGTATACAGTCTCCCTGCCCCCTTCCAGAGGAAATATAGTGTGCGTGCCCAATCTATCAGTCTGTCCGTACATACCCATGTATACAGTCTCCCTGCCCCCTCGAAATATAGTGTGCGTGCCCAATCTATCAGTCTGTCCGTACATACCCATGTATACAGTCACCCTGCCCCCTCCAGAGGAAATATAGTGTGCGTGCCCAATCTATCAGTATGTCCGTACATACCCATGTATACAGTCTCCCTGCCCCCCTCCTCCAGAGGAAATATAGTGTGCGTGCCCAATCTATCAGTCTGTCCGTACATACCCATGTATACAGTCTCCCTGCCCCCTTCCAGAGGAAATATAGTGTGCGTGCCCAATCTATCAGTCTGTCCGTACATACCCATGTATACAGTCACCCTGCCCCCTCCAGAGGAAAGATAGTGTGCGTGCCCAATCTATCAGTCTGTCCGTACATACCCATGTATACAGTCTCCCTGCCCCCTCCAAGGAAATATAGTGTGCGTGCCCAATTATCAGTCTGTCCGTACATACCCATGTATACAGTCACCCTGCCCCCTCCAGAGGAAATATAGTGTGCGTGCCCAATCTATCAGTCTGTCCGTACATACCCATGTATACAGTCTCCCTGCCCCCTCCTCCAGAGGAAATATAGTGTGCGTGCCCAATCTATCAGTCTGTCCGTACATACCCATGTATACAGTCTCCCTGCCCCCTCCAGAGGAAATATAGTGTGCCTGCCCAATATATCAGTCTGTCCGTACATACCCATGTATACAGTCACCCTGCCCCCTCCAGAGGAAATATAGTGTGCCTGCCCAATCTATCAGTCTGTCCGTACATACCCATGTATACAGTCTCCCTGCCCCCGTCCAGAGGAAATATAGTGTGCGTACATACCCATGTATACAGTATCCCTGCCCCCTCCTCCAGAGGAAATATAGTGTGCGTGCCCAATCTATCAGTATGTCCGTACATTCCCATGTATACCGTCTCCCTGCCCCCTCCTCCAGAGGAAATATAGTGTTCGTGCCCAATCTATCAGTATGTCCGTACATACCCATGTATACAGTCACCCTGCCCCCTCCTCCAGAGGAAATATAGTGTGCGTGCCCAATCTATCTGTCTGTCCGTACATACACATGTATACAGTATCCCTGCCCCTCCTCCAAAGGAAATATAGTGTGCGTGCCCAATCTATCAGTATGTCCGTACATACCCATGTATACAGTCTCCCTGCCCCCTCCAGAGGAAATATAGTGTGCGTGCCCAATCTATCAGTCTGTCCGTACATACCCATGTATACAGTCACCCTGCCCCCTCCAGAGGAAAATAGTGTGCGTGCCCAATCTATCAGTATGTCCGTACATACCCATGTATACAGTCTCCCTGCCCCCTCCTCCAAAGGAAATATAGTGTGCGTGCCCAATCTATCAGTATGTCCGTACATACCCATGTATACAGTCACCCTGCCCCCTCCAGAGAAAATATAGTGTGCGTGCCCAATCTATCAGTCTGTCCGTACATACCCATGTATACAGTCACCCTGCCCCCTCCAGAGGAAAGATAGTGTGCGTGCCCAATATATCAGTATGTCCGTACATACCCATGTATACAGTCTCCCTGCCCCCCTCCTCCAAAGGAAATATAGTGTGCGTGCCCAATATATCAATCTGTCCGTACATACCCATGTATACAGTCACCCTGCTCCCCTCCTCCAGAGGAAATATAGTGTGCGTGCCCAATCTATCAGTATGTCCGTACATACCCATGTATACAGTCTCCCTGTCCCCTTCTCCAGAGGAAATATAGCGTGCGTGCCCAATCTATCAGTCTGTCCGTACATACCCATGTATACTGTCTCCCTGCCCCCTCCTCCAGAGGAAATATAGTGTGCGTGCCCAATCTATCAGTCTGTCCGTACATACCCATGTATACAGTCTCCCTGCCCCCCTCCTCCAGAGGAAATATAGTGTGCGTGCCCAATCTATCAGTCTGTCCGTACATACCCATGTATACTGTCTCCCTGCCCCCTCGAAATATAGTGTGCGTGCCCAATCTATCAGTCTGTCCGTACATACCCATGTATACTGTCTCCCTGCCCCCTCCTCCAGAGGAAATATAATGTGCGTGCCCAATCTATCAGTCTGTCCGTACATACCCATGTATACAGTCTCCCTGCCCCCCCTCCTCCAGAGGAAATATAGTGTGCGTGCCCAATATGTCTGTCTGTCTGTCTGTCTGTCTGTCTGTCTGTCTGTCTGTCTGTCTGTCTGTCTGTCTGTCTGTCTGTCTGTCTGTCTGTCTGTCTGTCTGTCTGTCTGTCTGTCTGTCTGTCTGTCTGTCTGTCTGTCTGTCTGTCTGTCTGTCTGTCGTTTCAGTATGTTAGTGTGCCATAGGGCTACAACTGTTTTATGGGGGTATGCTGGTTGTTTTAAAGGACTATTTTTCTAACATAAACAATGAGTAGTAATATTAAAACACATGTGCTGCTGTCATTAGGATTAGGTCCCCATTGTCTTATCATGAGTGTTCTTCGTCACATTCTAAGAAATGTAAAACATAGGTAAATAATTGTCAAGAAAAATAGGGTAACCCCAGGTCAGTCCATCCGTCCATTCCAGGAACACATTTGGGGATTAGGGATTAACTTATTAGTTGGAACTGTTGAAAAACTCCAAAGTACTATGGAGCCTTTTAAATCTGTCTGGACCAATAGTTTAGCTCATGAACGTCAATGTTGTTACGGCCGTCCGTCCTTCCGGCAGTCTCTCTTTCTGTCAGACTTCGCTTCCGCTGGGTAACCAGAGACCCGTATGACACTCGGTCGGCTAGGGTTGTAAGAACATATGGGTCTAAGGAATGACTGAGGGATAGTATACAGCTATTGTTATTCAGTCATTCCACTACCATGACTTACACTAGTTTCTTTTCAACGTCACGTTTGCCCTATTGTAAAGTCTTAGTCACAACTGCCCGTACGGGCTGGTACGGGCAGTGTACGGTGGAAACAGTCGGCTAATTTAAAAAAATTGCAAGGAGCACGTACGTGTTCCATACTTTTTTCAAGTTCGCAGGCAGCTCGCAAAGTCCGCAGACAAGTTTTGGTCTGACCAAAACTTTTCTGCGTCTAGTCCGCGATCGACAGCCCGTGAACAGCACGCAGGAAACACGTACTACCTCCGCAAGGGGAGAGCACGACAGGCGTGGGTTGGTGGCACGGCTCAAGCCTTCCCGGTTGGGGAAAAAGTTGTGCCTAATGTGGAATACATTCTGGCATTTATTTAGATTTTTTTTAAAATTTGGTCATATTGTATTGCAAATCAATAGTACATATGTCATACACATAAAGATACAATACATAGCATGAAGATACAAATGGTTTGGGCCACACGTTTTAGCAACATTAGACAACGGCCCGCACCCGAGAAATCCCATGTATTATATATTTAGGGATCGCATGCCTATACATCACAAGTCAAGCGAGAAGAAAAAGGTCCAGCGGAAGATTAAATCAGCTATAGAGGGCAGACCAATATTGCGTAGTAAAACTTACATAAAGCTTAAAAGAGGAGCAGCGAGAGACGAGATCCACAATATATCCGTGCGGCCGACCACGCCCAATTATCTGAAGGATATCTACGACTATGATAAGAGCAGTAGCAGTGAGGAGAACGTCAGTGATGACGGTAATTAAAGACGTATCCGGAAGTTGATAGTGCGCATCTTTTCGCGCATATCTTTTTCATTAATTTAAATTTTTAGCAAAATTAATATTAGCCATGGTACCGTGTAGTGGGCACCCATTTTTCGTTAACATGCCAAAGAATGGTGTTCTAAAAAATAGAGATAGTACAAACGTAACCAAGGCAACCTATTTTTATGAAGTTGGTTTTCTATCTATTATAACATAAGAATATATGCATGCAACCTTTTGGAAAATTCTCTCAGCTACTACCTCGTCCAGGATATGTCCTTAAATAACCAATTTATGATATGATTTAATCAAATTGTTTTACTCTTACGGGGGTGGGGGTATATGGGCTAGCAGTTACGGTCATTGGCTTTAAATTAAATGCCCGCACCCCCACTCCCCACCGTTGTAGGTTCGGATCCAACCGTGTTCTATTGAGAAAGTTACCCAGCTGATTTATTCTACCTGTCTGCCCGCCTGTGCCTGACATAATCAGACGGCTACCCAGGATCTTCCTCCACCAATAATAGCTAGATAGTCAACATATAAGCTAAGCTTTTTGTGCGAAGTTAAACCCCTGGCCTGTTCGATTAGCGCAGTGGTTAGCAAGCTCGCTTCTTACCAGTGCAACGAGGGTTCGATCATCGGACTGGGAAGTATGTGAGATGGTACGGTGGTCGCCAGATCGGACAGATGGATTTTCTCATGGTACTCAGGTTTCCTCCACACGAATGACCACACATTCGCTGTCATCCTCGCCAACAAATAAACCCTTTCACATATCCAAATTGCTAACTGAAAACAACATATATTTCAAACGATTGGGACCCAAGTTATTAGAAGTTGGTCTCTTCTTTTACAATTAGAGAGGGAACAAACGGTGACAGTTATTTACAACCTATGCATAATAACGTTGTGTAGTACACATACTGTTTTTGCAGATATTCGGATATTTGGCAATTTGATTTTCCACACGCCGTCTATTATTTGGGGTAATATTTTACATCAATGTCAACCTCCTGCTTGAGGCAATGCAGTGTGTCAAACAGCGCCTCACTAACCGGCCGAGCAGTGTCTGGTTCTAACGTATCTGTCCATCGACATGATTGACACATTGGAAGAAGACCAAATAAGGACTTCAGGTACCGAGGATATAAACATGTTCTCCAATCTCAAACACAGTCTCAAGCTTCTGATTGGTTCAGCCGAGATCATCTCAGACTCAACCAATCAAATCACTTGAGCTCCAGTTTGAGATCTTAGAACAGTGTTACAACCTCGGCCCAAGGAAATTGTTTGTAACAGAACTGCCTTGTCGCACTCAATGTAATATTGATAATGTAACTGATGATGTAAATTCTTACTCCAAGCTACAAGACATACCAATATACATGTATTATCAATACTACTGATTGAAGATTAAAGAAAATAACCAATCGTATCAGTACCTTTAATCTAGTATGTCATTTACTTCAGATGCAAATAAGAAACCATCAAAACCATTAAATATAAGTCAACAGGTTTATATTGCTGCGTGTGAGCAGAGTGGAATACCACCTCGTAAGAAGGTGTTGCAAGGTCTACTGGACGAGACGTTGGATGTCCACAATTTTTTACTGGCTCCAGGAGACATCAAAGCATTGTCGCTTGCACTAACGGTATGGTACATTATCATTTGTCCACATTCCTCTAATATTCGTGTCAAACTGAATATAGTCGTATGCAAGTGATACGTCACAAACGAAGGACAATCCTCTCCAAACTATAGCCACCCTGACACTTGCACGATTTGTGTCCCCGCAATACCGCGCAATTGGTCGTGGCAAGGCGTGCCATTTCGGTGCTTCCCATCTGAGCGTGATGCAGCGTTTGCGGCCTGTTCGCGCACTGTACACACGCTAGTTCACGAAGACTTTAATCATTGGCACGCCAACGTGCGTGTCATTGCGCGGACAGAAATCGTGCAAGTGGCATGGTGGCTTATGTCACAAGTTGCATACAAATCCTATATTTTCACACAATGTAATCTTGTGCGTTGGCTGTTTGAGCTTTGGCTGGTTTTGAAACCCGAGGAATTATTGTCCTGTATTGGCGTTCGTAACATTAACCATTAGTTTTTCATCTATTGACATGTCTCATTCTCATCGAAACAACCGTCATAAGAATCCATGTCTTTCAGACTAATATGTGTGTATGTTCACTGGATCTCAGCGGGAATAATGTGGGGCGGATAGGCGTGGAATGTCTAGTGGACATGCTAGAGGAGAACGTGACCATTTCCGAACTCGTGAGTACAGTAGATTTAGCCAATGGAAATACATTTGTTTTACAGCATGAATCTCTGTGACTACACGTAATTATGGTCCCTATATTTGGTATGTTATTCTAGAAGAAGACAGTCGTAAGAATTCGAGTACGCATATAGAATGACTAGCCAGTGTCCACTTCTAAAACTTTTGAATCATTGTCTAACACAGTTTGGCTATCGTAAAGAGTTTATTCAACGAGTCAGAAGTCCGCCTCCGTGGTCGAGTGGTTAAGGTCGCTGACTTTTATACCACTGTAACCTATCATCACTGATGGTCACGGGTTCGAGCCCCGCTCAGACCGTGTCTCATTTATATGAAAAAGTTGGCGGTTTCTTACGGATGATGGTGCACCCAAGTACTGGTGCCTGCCCAGGAAAGGTGTTGTTAGGTAAACTGCCCGCCGGCGATATAGCCCAAAATGGTGCTGATGCAGGCGTAAAACCCGAAATATAACATATCAACGAGTCAGAATATACATATAAACAGATTGCAAATAGCAAAACGGCAGTGGAGAACTATGTAAGGTGGTTTGTGAAACATCTGAATGATCGACAGCAAATAGTGACAGTACAAGAGTGTTTAGCTTCGGCTGTTTTCAAACCAACGTATAATTGCCATACCTGTGACACAAGTTCAAATTTTTCTTACAACCATTCATTTTCCCTATTGTTCCTCCACATTAGCATATTAATTCTGACCTTGACCATAACATTTTTGTCATGATGTGGCTGGCTTCCGACACCCTGCATCTCCAAACGTGAACACTATCCCACGCACGCATCTCATTCGTCTCTGATTTAGTTATAAGTGCTACAAATTGACATAATTTTGACCGTGACCTTGACCCTTTTCAGTGGTTTGTAACTTCTCAACAAATGGATGAATCTAGTTCGTGTGTGTTGTATGCTTATTAATTTTATCGTCGCTACTGAAAAGATTTTTGGAGAATAGTGCAGTGATACAGACAGAGACCCATTCCAGAGTCCACTCTAGTTCTTTTACGTGCACGGTGTATAGCCGACACGAGACTTCTGTTTAATATCCCATCTGAAGGACGGTTAATTTTATTAGGGTCAGACGGTGGATCGAACCTGAGTAGATTGATGCATGGACTATATATAAGCCAATAAAAATTCCGATTGAAACAATAGGTTCGATCCCTGGATTACCAGTCCAGCGAGCTACACTGGACTACAGTTCTGGACTACTGGACTAGTTCGTTTACCCTATCACTATTGCTCGTCGATGCTGGTTGCCCATATGAGCGACGCCTCCAGAAAATTAGTTAGAGGATAGTGCAATGATACAGACATGGACCCTATCCAGAGTCCCACCCTCAAATTTAAGTGTTTTCATTGGTTTAGTTTGAGATGATTCGCTCTTAGCTCAGCCAATCATAATGCTATAAACTGAGTTTGAGACTGGATAAACGCTTTATAACCCTATTGTTTGGTGTGTTACCATGAGACGTCGCAAAGTCGATATGGGTTCGAATCCTACCTTATACATTGGAAGAAACCATCCTGTTTGTTAATTTACAGAATGTGTCGAGCACGATGCTAGGACTTGAAGAGATCACTCTTCTAACGGACATGCTGTCAGAGAATTCACGTATTAAGTCATTTGAAGCAGCGGGTATATTTCGTGTTATCGTCTTGTGTGTTAAAGCGACATTACATCGCAAAAAGCAAATAAATGCTTTTTTTCTTACTTCTAAATGCTTTGCTACTACAAAATCTTCTGAATACATTCGAACATTAACATTGAATCAATTTAATAGTGGGTCTGTGGTATACGTGATTTCATATAACGGTCATCCAGGCTCCTGAATTGACGTCTGTTGTCATTGAAGTAAGTATTAAACACGCGCTATTTCGATTAGAGATATTTTAATTAAGATTAGTCTACAAATAAATATGCATAGGCACACATGTGAGATATAACGGTAAATATGTAGCATAACTCGTGTTATTCAGGATAAATATCCACCCTATTTACATTATTTTGTTATGTCAACAAACCGCGTATACGACGTTTGTTTATTTGTTGAAATACTTAGTTTTTGAGGCAAATATTTGGAGAAAAAAATTATACCATATAATAGCAAATTACAATCTGCAGACATTTGCGTTTTCACCGATGTAGTATCACTTTAAGAGTTTATGTAACGGATCGAGATGAGAAAGTAGGAAATGCCTTGAGGCCTAATGTCTCTAGGGCCGTATGGAGGCGAAACAAGAAAATGACATATTTAGAAACCATTTCATATTAAAAGCTAGCGTCCACCATGGGTAGTTAGGCCATAGGGTGGTGCTTTGGACAAGGGTGGTGGATGCCATCCCAGATCTTTCCGAAAAGGGGTACATGAACTTTCGCGATAAGCACGATTCGTTGTATCAGGTACAATACGTTGATAATGCGGCATTACTGATTGCTAATTTAAGAATAATCAAACATCACGTTTAGATATACAGTCTACATCCGCTATGTCTAATTCCGTCGGACCTAACAAAATACTTCGACATAATTGAAATTTGACATAACGAAATTCGATATAAGCGGAGCCAGTTATATGTAACACGATACCGTCTGAAACGGGACGTTGATCCGACTTCGAGATAACCGGAGATAATTCGACATAACCGAATTTGACATAACGGACATAACGGATGTAGACTGTATAGTATTGCATTATTGAATTACTGTTTAATGTCACTGTATATATATAGACATAACCAGAGTCCACGAACCTCTGTGATAATTTATCGTCGCTTCTGTTGTGTAAAACACATTTACCATCGTTTGCAAATTTAGCAAACGTATAACAGCTCTATGCACAGGTTTGTTGCTGCTTGTGGGTTATTGTTTATTAACCCTTCGCACGCTAGCGGCAGAAAAAAAATCACTTTTGCAAATCGCATTGAGCAAGATCAGGCGACACAGGCCGTGCCGATCAGACGGCGGTCTGATCAAGCTCTATGCTGTTTGCTATTCGGTTAGTGTAGCTAAAACACTTGGCTGAATAGCAAACATCATATATCGAAATCAGACGCGGCGCTACACCGCGGCTGATCAGGATCTATGTTGTTTGCAAATGTGATTTTATTTACTCAACAGGCAAAGGGTTAAATTATATGGTTGTTCACTTATTGCATACATATATACTACTTGAAAAATAAAACACGGAAGTTAAATAAACGGCTAAAAATGTGTCATTCCATGAACGGAAATTAATTCGGTTTCGGAGAACACACTTTCGGTTTCAGGATGTCAATACAAGGCCAACTTTATTTAATTTCGGTTCCGAAGAACATACTTCTAGCTTAGGAGAAAACTCAGTACAGACGTTACTCGAACGTCCTTGATGCACCGACAACTCGGAAGCTGACCTGAGCAACGTAGTACCATCTACATGAACGTGCATGACGGCGCTTCACTTCCCCGTCGTCTACGTCTATGTCGTTCTCGCCAAGTTCCAATGTGGACGCAGTAGACGCCGTGCGTACTTGTAGTTGTCCTTGACTTGAACTCATAGAAACGTGGTATTGGTCGGTGCACAACTTCGCATTGACACATTAATAGCTCTGATACCTCACGGGCAAGCCAATGGTGACATTAAATCGTATGCGTTCTGACAACGTTCCATTCATTGTTTATGAGCCTCAACAACGTTTCCAGGAAACCATGCGATGACGTATAGGTATGACATCACTACTTCAATTGTACGTACATGTACTTGTATAATGTGTATATTGCGATCATGTATCGACTGAGTACATCACCTAAGTGGCGGAAATAAAGATATTGACCGTGTGTGTTATATGTTTATTTATCGTCGTTACCGGTTGCCCATATGAGCGACGTCTCCGGAAGAGATTAGTCATTTTATATTTTTGGAGGAATATGGATACAGACAGAGACCCATTCCAGAGTCTCCTCTAGTTCTTTTACGTGCACGGTGTAAAGCACCAACACGAGACCTCGGTTTAAAGTCTCATCTGAAAGATTGTGAATTAGGGTCAGACGGGGGAGGATCGAACTTGCTATCCCCGGATTACAAGTCTAGCGTGTTACCACTGGACTACAGATCCGTCTGATATTGACATTTTTATATATTGAATTAAATGGTTGCGTTATAAGACTTCGTGTCGGTTCGAACCTGGTAGTTTGTACAGACGCACATATTATTCACTAACGTTCTGGGTTACATTCTGAGCTAAGGGCCTGTCACGCATACAAATCATCGCATGACGTTTGTATCACGACATACAGAAATTGTGAATAAAACATTCTGAAAACGCCGAGTAACTTTCCTAAACGTCAAGCCACAACTTTAATTCGTTTTGGACTATTCAAAACAAAACGTCACGCTTTCGCGTTCTGACCAAAACGAGAACGTCACGAAAGTTACTCGAACGGCATTGACGTACCGACAATCACATGCTGGCGGGCGATACGTTGTTACGTGGATGCAAGAACATGGAATCATGGGGGCAGCTCTTCTTCTCTACGTATCCTACGTCAATGCCGTTATCACCGCTGTAGTACCGCTGATTAGTTTGATTGACAAGCGGCGACTGGTCAATGGTAGTGGTCGTTATAGTACAACTATAAAACCACGCGATTGCCAATGTTAATATGTAACCTCATCATCTAGCATTTAAACTATGCATATACACGCACGCACGCACGCACGCACGCACGCACACACTACTGGCTGCGTAATACAGGTTGGTTGTTTAATGGAGGTGACCACTAACACACAAGTTTGACTGTACATGCATATGATTGCTAATAAAAACAAGTTAGTTCGATCCCCCGTCTGACCCTAATAAAATTAACAGTCTTTCAGATGACTTTAAACCGAGGTCTCGTGTCGGTGCTGTACACCGTGCACGTAAAAGAACCAGAGGAGACTCTGGAATGCGTATCTGTCTGTATCATTGCACTATCCTCCAAATATCTAAAATGACTTATCTCGTCAGGAGGCGTCGCTCATATGGGCAACCGGTAGCGACGATAAATAAACGTTAAACACACACACAAAGTTAGTCGTTACAACAAATGTATATTTTTGTTTATTATAGGAAATCATTTAGATGACGATTGTGCTAAATGTTTTACCGAAGCTCTTAAGGTACGTTCATCACCTGTCAATCTCTATCTGATAAATAATGTTGCAGAATCTTGCAGTCGCTGTTACCTGATTAATATATTGACCCTTATTCAGCCAATCACAACTAAAGTCGCTTTTGCAAACAGCATAGAGCCAGATCAAACGGCAACGAACGTGCCGTCTGATCAGTCTCTAATAATAATGTTTGCTATTCGGACGGAAGTTGGGCCGAAACACATGTCTGAATAGCAAATAACATAGATCCTGATCAGACGCGGATATACGCGGCGGCTGATCTGGATATATGTTGCTTGCACATTCCGTCCAATTTATTCGGAGGTTAAGGGTATAGACCGTTTGTTACTATCACATAATTTCATTTTTGATTTCTTGTCAGACTAGTTTCAAATTTGTGAATGTGCATAATTACATTATTCAATGTAAAATTAATTATATGAAAACTTATAATTCCAATGTTGATTTTTTCTTCAACAGTTCCCTTGGAAACATCGACATGTCATGTCATGCGACTGACAACTTTCTTATGTTATCACTTGTCCCTGATAGGGAGCGAACACACGGCCCTGATAATAGCAGTGAAAGGCGAGTAGCTAGACAACCCGACCACGGAGGCTCATAGCATAGCAATCCTTAATGAGCGACCTCGCTGGCTTTTCTATTACCTCCCTTGGCAGATAAACTCCGAATTATCCCGAAATGTATAACGGTCTTTTCAGTTGGAATCCTTTGTTTTTACTGTTGTTCATTAAAAACAGATATTACGTTATCATAAATATGATGTTATCCAAATCATGTTAGTTACTTGATAAAAAAATAATGACAGATAAGTACCCATTGGATATACTGTACGACATCTGTCGTGTAAAATAATAATTATAGGATGAGAAAGTGGGTGAAAATTGATAGCATTTTATGCAACGGAAACAACGATAAAAACAGAGGAAACCACTTAACCACATACTGTTAGGGCAAGTAGCTGACCTATGTCTCTGATAGCATAGTGTATTGGAATGTTATTGATGACATTTATTACCAAAAATAATAACATTTTCTTTAAAACTCCGGCATTCACATATGAATGTCGCTACTAGGAAACGTATATGAATGTCGCTACTAGGAAACGTATATGTATGTCGCTACTAGGAAACGCTACTAGGAAACGTATATGAATGTCGCTACTAGGAAACGTATTCCTTATTTCAGTATAACAGAAAACTGAAGAAATTAAATCTTAGTCACAACAGCTTTCAAGAAAATGGGGGACAGATTATTGCACAGTCTATAGGTATGTTTTGAACAGATTACTAATGCCACATCCGTTCCACCTGTATATATACAATCATACAGTTATAATGCACATCCACCTGCCTGCCTGGCCTGCCTGCCTGCCTGCCTGCCTGTCTGCCTGCCTGCCTGCCTGCCTGCCTGCCTGCCTGCCTGCCTGCCTGCCTGCCTGCCTGCCTGCCTGCCTGCCTGCCTGCCTGCCTGCCTGCCTGCCTGCCTGCCTGCCTGCCTGCCTGCCTGCCTGCCTGCCTGCCTGCCTGCCTGCCTGCCTGCCTGCCTGCCTGCCTGCCTGCCTGCCTGCCTGCCTGCCTGCCTGCCTGCCTGCCTGCCTGCCTGCCTGCCTGCCTGCCTGCCTGCCTGCCTGCCTGCCTGCCTGCCTGCCTGCCTGCCCCTGCCTGCCTGTCTGTGTATGTTTTGAACAGATTACTAATGCCACATCCGTTCCACCTGTATATATACAACCATACAGTTTAATGCACATCCACCTGCCTGCCTGGGTATGTTTTGAACAGATTGCTAATGCCACATCCGTTCCACCTGTATATATACAACCATACAGTTATAATGCACATCCACCTGCCTGCCTGGGTATGTTTGAACAGATTACTAATGCCATATCCGTGCCACCTGTATATATACAACCATACAGTTATAATGCACATCCACCTGCCTGCCTGGGTATGTTTTGAACAGATTACTAATGCCACATCCGTTCCACCTGTATATATACAACCATACAGTTATAATGTACATCCACCTGCCTGCCTGGGTATGTTTTGAACAGATTACTAATGCCATATCCGTTCCACCTGTATATATACAACCATACAGTTATAATGCACATCCACCTGCCTGTCTGCCGACTGCATTTTGAATACAGGCGGATATGTAGTCCAGTGGTAACACGCTGGACTGGTAATCCAGGGATCGCATGTTCGATCCCCCGTCTGATCCTAATAAAATTAACAGTCTTTCAGATGGGACGTTAAACCGAGGTCTCGTGTCGGTGCTTTACACCGTGCACGTAAAAGAACCAGAGGAGACTCTGTAATGGGTCTCTTTCTGTATCATTGCACTATCCTCCAAAATCTAAAATGACCAATCTCTTCAGGAGGCGTTGCTCATATGGGTAACCGGTAGCGACGATAAATAAACGTAAAACACACGCGAATACATGTAATTCCTTTGCAGAAATGAACGACTCTATTTTGGAGCTGGATATGAGCTGGAACCATATACGCCTGGTTGGCGCTATAGCCTGGGGTGATACTATATATGTGAGTATAAGATATTGTAAATAGAGAATATTAGGTTACTGTCTTATAAATTTTAATTTATTAGGCGAGTCGGAGAAAAAATGCAAGGCGAAGCTCTGCCGAGCCTTGTATTTTTTCGGAACGAGCCTATTAAATTAAAATTTATAAGACAGTAACCTAATATTCTATTTATCCTACATTCTGAGTGTGCACCCGACACAAAAACAAACAAACTAGCCATGACAACTCGCTACGCACTTGGTAATATGTTGCGCATTGATATTTCTATTTATAGATAAATAATAAATGACATTTCTCTGACAACAGTAGTTTCCAGAGGGGTCTCATCGAATGCTGTTAATTCATCCCAAACAACCTGAAAGTTTGCCTGTACACGACTTTCTTCTTGGGACATTTTCCAAACTCAGCAGACAACACAATGTGACGACAGACGCTTTGTTTATTTACAAACCGTAATCTGGGTCATACAAGTAGTCCGTCACGAAAGCTTTATTAGGCACTGACTAATAAAGCAAAATGTATTAGGCAGGCCGTTTTTGTACGTTATTTCGCATGAAGGTAGGATAAATATTAGAATAGGAGACTATAGCACCAAGTACTATACCCCGACGATAACGTGATTCCCGCGAAAAAGATATCACGGGCTAATATTATTATAACGGGTAAAAAGAAGTTTATTATCATTTATGTATGCATTACTTGGCACACAGGATTATTTATTACACCCTACGTATTGATTTGGCTTATTCCAAACCTATTTATAGTAATGCTTGTAAATAACACGTTATCGTTGGGCCATAGTAGCCTATGCTGAATAGCATCAATAAAGTATAGATCAAGCATATATGATTGAAGTACATGTATACAGCAGTTCTAAGTAATTCATATATGATTGAAGTACATGTATACAGCAGTTCTAAGTAATTCATATATGATTAAGTACAACCCGACCCGCATATTGAATTAAATGTATACAGCAGTTCTAAGTAATTCATATATGATTGAAGTACAAACCGACCCGCATATTGAATTACATGTATTCAGTAGTTCTAAGTAATTCATATATGATTGAAATACAAACCGACCCGCATATTGAATTACATGTATTCAGCAGTTCTAAGTAATTCATATATGATTGAAGTACAACCCGACCCGCATATTGAATTAAATGTATACAGCAGTTCTAAGTAATTCATATATGATTGAAGTGCATGTATACAGCAGTTCTAAGTAATTCATATATGATTGAAGTACAAACCGACCCGCATATTGAATTACATGTATACAACAGTTCTAAGTAATTCAAATAAATGCATAAATGAATTATGTATTATTTACTACTGATTAACTCTTTCAGTGCCGAATACATTCTAAGCAATGTACAAACAACATAGATCCAGATCAGCCGCGGCGTAACAGGATCTATGTTGTTTGCTATTCGGATAGGTACTTCATCTCCACTGTCTGAAGAGCATTCAGCATACAGCCTTATCAGATGACTGTTTGCTTCGATCAATCGAAACATTGGCTGTTTGCTTCGACCAATCGAAACACCGGCTGTTTGCTTCGACCAATCGAAACACCGGCTGTTTGCTTCGACCAATCGAAACAGCGACTGTTTGCTTCGACCAATCGAAACATCGGCTGTTTGCTTCGACCAATCGTAACTGCGACTGTTTGCTTCGACCAATCGAAACAGCGGCTGTTTGCTTCGACCAATCGAAACAGCGGCTGTTTGCTGCGACCAATCGAAACAGCGGCTGTTTGCCTCGACCAATCGAAACACCGGCTGTTTGCTTCGACCAAGCAGACACATTAGTATTAGGCCGTTGCATTCTTCCTGGCTTTTGTAGAGAAATGAAGATCTCCTTAGTCTCAACCTGTCCTGGAATGGTTTTGGAGACGAGGGTGCTACTGCTATAGCCCGAGCTCTTGAAGAAAACCAGACGTTACATAACCTTGACCTTTCTAATAATAGAATAGGATACGTGGGGTGTAAGGCATTAGCAAAAGCCTTGAAAATAAATACGACGTTGCAGAAAATTGCTGTAAGTACACGTGGTATGTTACCGACTTGTGTTGTATGTTACCGAATTGGGTTGTATGTTACAGACGTGTATTGTATGTTACCGACTTGTATGGTATGATACCGACTCACATTGTATGTTACAGACTAGTGTTGTATGTTACCGAATTAGGTTGTATGTTACAGACTTGTGTTGTATGCTACAGACTTGTGTTGTATGTTACAGACGTGTATTGTATGTTACCTACTTGTGTGGTATGATACCGACTCACATTGTATGCTACAGACTTGTGTTGTATGTTACCGACGATATTGTATGATACAGACTTGTGTTGTATGTTACAGACTTGTGTTGTATGTTACAGACTTGTGTTGTATGCTACCGAATTGTGTTGTATGTTACAGACTTATGTTGTATGTTACAGACTTGTGTTGTGTGCTACCGACTTGTGTGGTATGATACCTAATCACATTGTATGTTACAGATTCGTGTTGTTTGTTACAGATTCGTGTTGTATGTTACAGACTTGTGTTGTATGCTACAGACTTGTGTTGTAAGTTACAGACTTGTGTTGTATGTTACAGACTTGTGTTGTATGTTACCGACGTGTGTTGTATGTTACCGACGTGTATTGTATGTTACCGACGTGTATTGTATGTTACCGACGTGTGTTGTATGTTACAGACGTGTGTTGTATATTACCGACTTGTGTTGTGTGTTACCTACTTGTGTGGTATGATACCGACTCACATTGTATGTTACAGACTTGTGTTGTATGTTACAGACTTGTGTTGTATGTCACAGACTTGTGTTGTATGTTACCGAATTGTGTTGTATGTTACATACTTATGTTGTATGTTACAGACTTGTGTTGTATGTTACAGACCTGTGTTGTATGTTACCGAATTGTGTTGTATGTTACAGACTTATGTTGTATGTTACAGACTTGTGTTGTGTGCTACCGATTTGTGTGGTATGATACCTAATCACATTGTATGTTACAGATTCGTGTTGTTTGTTACAGATTCGTGTTGTATGTTACAGACTTGTGTTGTATGCTACAGATTCGTGTTGTATGTTCCAGATTCGTGTTGTATGTTACAGACTTGTGTTGTATGTTACAGATTCGTGTTGTATGTTACATATTAATGTTGTATGTTACAGACTTGTGTTGTATGCTACATACTTGTGTTGTATGTTACAGACTAGTGGTATATGTTACAGATTCGTGTTGTATGTTACAGACTAGTTGTGTACATAAATATATTCTACAAATGCATGCGTTTATTTGAATGTAGATGGTTGTTATCAAGTCCATTGTATGTTCACGAAAACAAGTATTGTTTCTACAATGTGTAATAAACAAGTCCATTATATACTATTTAAGGATGTATATATTATATGGCCATTTATACAGACGGATCTGTAATCCAGTGGTAACACGCTGGACTGGTAATCGAGGGATCGCAGGTTCGATCCCCCGTCTGACCCTAATAAAATTAACAGTCTTTCAGATGGGACGTTAAACCGAGCTCTCGTGTCGGTGCTTTACACCGTGCACGTAAAACAACCAGAGGAGAATCTGGAATGGGTCTCTGTCTGTATCATTGCACTATTCTCCAAAAATCTAAAATGACTAATCTCTTCAGGAGGCGTCGCTCATATGGGCAACCGGTAGCGACGATAAATAAACGTAAACACACACACACACACATGGCCATTTATAAGCTACCGTAGCATTCTATGATGACGACAATGAGAACGTCATTTGATATGCAGTGACGTAATATAGTCCTTAAAACATTCTTTACAATCATGCAAATTTGGAATACAATCTTAAAGGATTCTGTTTTTATTTATTTCAATATTTATTTATGTAAATAATTATTTATTTACTATAATTTATGTATATTTATTTATATGAATATTTATTTATTTCGTTAGTTATTTATTTATATATTTATTTATTTATCAGCTACCCAGGTTTTTACAATGCACGTACACAAATCATTGTCATGGCTACCTAATTGATGTTTAGAACACATTGTTGCGAGGACATGTTCAGTAGGTAATTGTTCGTTACAGAACAACCTGGTTGGGGATGCTCACATAAATTAACTAGAAATTGCAGGAGCTGTGTTTACGTACAGTAACACCTGTGTTAGTGGTCACCTCTATTAAGCAGCCAGTTACAACATTCCCAAATGCGGAAATGTAATTAATCCCTATTGAACAGCCACATTGACTAAGCAGCCAATTTTCATCATTCCCTTGGCTGGCTGCTTAAGACAGATTTGACTGTATAGATAAATAGATAGATACATGTTTATTTACGTCTCACTTTTGTACAAGCATACACAACATATTTAAACAGTAATATTAAAACAATGTACAAAACCACTCATGTTTGAGTTATAAGAGACAAATTAAGATATAATATAACAGCATCTTAAAACTTACTTTAAATTCAATTTAAAATACAGATTTATAAAACAGTAAATCTATACATCACAGGTTAAAATGTTGCATTTACATATATGTATACAAAAGTTAAATCGTAATAATATTATAAAGTTGTTTGATTTCTATATACATGATTCGGGTTTTATATAAAATATTACGTCTGTATAATGTGGATTGATCATCACATCATGTGTTATACTGTATATATGTGTCAAGAAACTGTGTATGGTTTACGAAACTAAAATTGTCTGTCTGTCTGTCTGTCTGTCTGTCTGTCTGTCTGTCTGTCTGTCTGTCTGTCTGTCTGTCTGTCTGTCTGTCTGTCTGTCTGTCTGTCTGTCTGTCTGTCTGTCTGTCTGTCTGTCTGTCTGTCTGTCTGTCTGTCTGTCTGTCTGTCTGTCTGTCTGTCTGTCTGTCTGTCTGTCTGTCTGTCTGTCTGTCTGTCTGTCTGTCTGTCTGTCTGTCTGTCTGTCTGTCTGTCTGTCTGTCTGTCTGTCTGTCTGTCTGTCTGTCTGTCTGTCTGTCTGTCTGTCTGTCTGTCTGTCTGTCTGTCTGTCTGTCTGTCTGTCTGTCTGTCTGTCTGTCTGTCTGTAAAATGGTCTAGGGTAGCGGGTGTGCCCATTCGCTGTCATGTGAAGACACCTTATTATGTGTTAATAATAATTCAGCTTAGCAAGAATCCGATTTCAACAAGAGGCACTATGGAGCTGTTACATGCAATAAATGACAACGATGATTCGAAACTACATCATCTCTTGCTCGAGGTAAATATATACATCGGTATATGCCGAGATATATCACATTATATCGATCTCCTTACTGAAGGACAGACGGATCTGTAGTCCAGTGGCAACACGCTGGACTGGTAATCCAGGGATCGCAGGCTCAAGCTCCCGTCTGACTCTAATACAATTAACAGTCTTTCAAATGGGACTTTAAACCGAGATCTCGTGTCGGTGATGTACACCGTGAACGTAATAGAACCAGAGGAGACTCTGGAATGGGTCTCTGTCTGTATCATTGCACTATCTTCCAAAAATCTAAAATGACACATCTCGCCAGGAGGCGTCATTCATATGACAACTGGTAGCGACGATAAATAAACGTAAAACACACACTTACTGATGGTATACACCGAGATAAATCATTATATCGCAGACACTACCCAATATGTATTCACTGACTCTACATATAAACATATCTTCAAAAATAGGTACTGTGCTTTCAAAGTAAAGTAATAATACCGTTGGAATATTACACTACTGTATAGATAACGCAATATACGATAGCTTACAGGTACTGTGATTTATTGTTTAATAGGTTATACCTGACATACCTATAATGCAATAGTGTATCGAATGTTTGTTTACAACCATTATTACTTTACTTTGAAAGTACTGTACACTGAGCCTTGTCTCACTGTATTTGTTTGGTTGCTTGTTTTGGGATTTAATGTCGCGCCAACAGCTTAGGTCATATGTTTAAGAGTTTATTTAAATTTATTTTACAACGATTGCGAAGTAAGTTTTAACAACTTATATTAATCACTTTCGTTGGCGCGGATGAAAGCGTAAATGTGGTCATTCGTGTGGGAGGAAACCGGAGTATCCGGAGATCTGGCGACCATCGTACCATATCACATACTTCCCGGTCCGAGGATCGAACCCGGGTTGCATTGGTGAGAAGCGAGTGCGCTAACCACTGCGCTAATCGGACTCTCCAGATATTATTTGTTGAAGACGATCCGTGGTGCCCCTCCGTCAGTATTTCAGTCGCGGATTGGACACCCAGGTAAAACCACTGACCTACCGCAAGCCAGCTGGCTTGGGATTCGAGGCTGTCGTGGTAAGAGAGACAAGTGAGATGAAATCAACGACATTAACCACTCTGTCACGCATGTCCGTTCGTCTGACTGTACATGTACTTATAGTGCACGGTGTTTCTGGTTATGTATGTCTACAAAGTTACAAACACAAATCGTATGCATAATTCCAGGGTATTCAAGTAACACAAGAAACGGACGTTGTTTTCGAGGAAATACGAGGAAAGTTTCAAGACTTTACACTGTTACATGGAGGCTACGTTATGTCTGCTGACGCACTCGCAGTTAGGCCCGTTGTCAAACCTGCAAAGAAGTGCAGAAGTAGTAAATCTTAAAGTCACAAGGTGCAGAAGTAGTAAATCTTAAAGTCACAAGGTGCACAAGTAGTCCCAAAGTGCAGAAGTAGTCTCAAAGTGCAGAAGTCATAAATCTTAAAGTCATGTTCCTGTTTTTAAAAAACGACATTTCAGTGATTGCGAGTGTCCCGTTTTTTATGCTAGCACTTTTAATGACAATAATCTAAACTTGATGTACGCACAATATTTTGCAATATACATGTATTGCTATTATAATGTATTCCGGTAAAACGGAACTATACGAAATGAGCAGAAAAAAAGACATTTAGTCCAAAATAAGATGATACGGGGAAAGCTATGCAGACGGATCTGTAGTCCAGTGGTAACACGCTGGACTGGTAATCCAGGGATCGCAGATTCGACCCCCCCCCCCGCCTGACCCTAATAAAATTAACAGTCTTTCAGATGGGACGTTAAACCGAGGTCTCGTGCTTTACACCGTGCACGTAAAAGAACCAGATGAGACTCTGGAATGGGTCTCTGTCTGTATCATTGCACTATCCTCCTAAAATCTAAAATGACTAATCTCTTCAGGAGGCGTCGCTCATATGGGCAACCGGTAGCGACGATAAATAAACGTAAACACATGGGGAAAGCGTAAGCGAACCCATTCAGGCTTGTACAGACAGCCTATAGCGTGTTGAAACACGATAACGAACATAAATCTTTAAAATCAATTGTCCAAATTTACTGTACTCACAAATAATTATCACAGTGATATCAATTACACGATGTCACCGGTGGCGCTCCACTGTAAGCACGTTTCGTGATGTCTGCAAATAACTTTTATCAGGAAAGGCTTAATCGTTGTTATCATTCTATCTACCGTAGTGTCTATTTCAGTAATTTATGTCAACCCTTTATTGGCTTTCCCTGTTGATAAGTACAGTGAAACCTGTCTTAAGCAGCCAGTCGAGGGAATTACCAAAAGTGGCTGTTAGCACAGGTGGCTGCTTAATAGAGGTCAACTGTATAATAAAAGACCATATTGGGAATCTGAAAAATGGTTGCCTAATACAGGTTGGCTGCTTAATAGAGGTGACCATTAACACAGGTTTGACTGTAGATCTAATGCCTATTTCATATTATAAACAGTCAAACCTGTCTTAAGCAGCCAGCCAAGGGAGTCAGATAAATTGGCTGCTTATCACAGGTGGCTGCTTAATAGAAGTCAAATATATAATAAAACAACATATTGGGAATCTGGAAATTGGCTGCTTAATACAGGTTGGCTGCTTAATGGAGGTGACCACTAACACAGGTTTGACTGTACATGTACATGTTTCAACAATGTTCAAGTACATTAAACAATAAGCCCCGTAATGTGTTTGCTTAGAATGTGCTGCGTACCGAGATGGTGTAAGGAGCAGATTAGATTACTGTAATTATTGTTTGATTTTTTTCATTTTCAATAATACAGTGTTGTGGTAAAAAGCAACTGTTCGATACATATGGCCACAGACGACCTGCTTTTGTTCGATACATAAACGACCTGCTTTTGTTCGATACATAAACGACCTGCGTTTGTTCGATACATAAACGACCTGCTTTTTTTCGATACATAAACGACCTGCTTTTGTTCGATACATAAACGACCTGCTTTTGTTCGATACATAAACGACCTGCTTTTGTTCGATACATAAACGACCTGCTTTTGTTCGATACATAAACGACCTGCTTTTGTGAAATTATCATGTGTATGTTTTAACAAAATAACCAATAACTCTATAAATAGTGGGTTATTTATGTTAGCTTATACAATTTATTTCAGCTCGATTGCGAAACAAGTTCTTACATCTTATATTAATCACTCTCGAGACCACATTCCTGATGGAATCCATCGCCACGAGGGAAAGAGAAGATGCAACGCGGAATTTAAATGCCTTGCCTAAGGGCACAATCGTAACGGCTCCAGCGGGGGCTCGAACTCCGGACCTTTCGCACCTGAAGCGAACGCGCATACACTGCGCTATCACGACTTCCACTTATTAAAGTTAATACTAGTATAAATTTGCATATGAATTATAGTATTATTTTTCCAACTGAAGACAAACAACCCTCATAAAAAACCTTCAACACTTCTGTAATAATTGTTTGGTAACATGCCAACAACCGTTCAGAAACAGTGACAGTCAGTTTGAACAGGAAGATCTCTTGTTTTAAGTTCGCTCAAGATTCATAAAACTTCGTCTACTTGTTTCAGACACCCAGTCTAGTCTATCCGATTATTTGCGCGCTGTAACTTGAGCATCGGAATACTATCATATCCAAGATGGGTAACTCTTGGGGTTACTGTCAACGAACATAATCGCGTTTCTTCCCTTGTATTGATTGAGTCATTTACTTCCTCTTACAGCGTGCTCTCTATGTGTGTACGAACATTTAAAGCACATACTAGAACATGTGTTGTGGACAAGCAAACGACGAGTACCTTCTAAATATAATAATTATGTGTTTATATAATAATAATCAAATACAGTCTACATCCGCTATGTCGAATTCCGTCGGACCGAATAAAATACTTCGACATAACCGAAGTTTGACTTAACGAAATTCAATATAAACAGATTCAGTTATATGTAAAATGATAGTGTCTAAAACGGGACTTTGATCCGACTTCGAGATAACCGGATAATTCGACATTTTGACATAACGGATGTAGACTGTATGTTAGAATTCTAGCTTATATAACTTTATATTGTAACATCATCATGGAAAGGGATCTACATAAGCTCTCAGCTTGTTTTCCAATCCATTTCAAATATCCTGTGTATTGTATACTGTATATATATATATATATTGAATAAACTGAATAAAATATGTTTAAACTAACCATGAAACGTCACGAAGAACCATGAAACTGTTACCATCATGGCACGAACAAGAAATACAATGCTGCTTCACTAAAAAATTAAAAATTAAATTACAGGAATATTAACAAGTTCGTATATTTGCACACCCCTTGATGAGAAACCCAGAGAAACTCCTGCGAGTGAAGTCAGGCCCGTAGCCACACTGAGGCACAGCGAGGCAGCTGCCTCGGTTAAAATTTCCAAAGCAAAAAAAATGAAATATTAAATGAATAAAATGCAAAAAAATATCCCTTTGCTGTATAAAATGTTGACTGCTAGAGAGCTGAATAGTCAGTACATAAGAATACGTCTAAATCAGAACGCGCAGGAAATCGCTTCTATACCCCAACAATTTTAAGGGGGAACATGCCCCAGGGAACCCCATCGATTGCCTCGGTTGAAATTATCCTCTGGCTACGGTACTGGAAGTAGTAATATTAAGATGGCATATTTGCTTAAATATCTTCCTTTACCTTTTAATTTATATAGCAAGAGTAAATTACATTACCAACAATGTGGCCAGTACCGTAGCCAGAGGCAAATTTCAACCGAGGCAATCTTGGAGGTCCGAGGGCATGTTCCCATTTAAAATTATTGGGGTATAGAAGCGAGTTCCTGTGTTTTCTGATTTAATGAGTTTAGACGTATACTTATGCACTGACCTTTCAGCTCTCTGGCAGTCAATATTTTATACAGCAAATGGATAGTTTTGTATCATAGTTATCAGTAAATTTAAATTAAGAATATTATGGTAAACCATGTATGTAGATCTAAGATTGTCCACCAATTCAAAAACCCTTAAAACGTGCGTTGCAGTAGAAGTCGTGTAGCGCAATGGCTCTTGTTCTAATTTATGAAGTCTATGCGTCAGATACACTACCCTCAAATATATACAGTCAACCCTGTCTTAAGCAGCCAGCACGGGAGTCAGAGAAAGTGGCTGCTTAGCACAGGTGGCTGCTTAATAGAGGTCAAATGTATAACAAAACAACCGATTGGGAATCTGACAACTGGCTGCTTAATACAGGTTGGCTGCTTAATGGAGGTGACCACTAACACAGGTTTAACTGTAGTGTTCGGGTGAGATGTCTGGCTATTTTGATATCAAACAAGGTGTTGGCCAAGGAGGATCACTGTCCGCTATGTTGTACCTACTGTATATCGATGGTAAATTACACTATCACGCATGTATCTTAGTATCTAACTTTTAAAAAGTTTAAACGTTATTTATTTTACAACGATTACGAAACAAATTATCGGCATCCGTCAGTCTTGTCAGACTATGGAGTTAGCGTCCGTTGAGTCTACAGATGAGCACCGTCTGGTGTGGCTGTATAGTCCGATGCGTAACCTGCAGTGGCGGTTGCAGCCTTCGCATGTGAAGACAGAGTCACTGGAAGGCGATGCAGTTGGTGGCGGCTCACACTGTTTGGCTTTCCTCTTCCTGCGTGTGTCGTCAGAGGCTGCTTGTGAGAGTAAACCGGAGTACCCTGAGAAAACCCACCTGCCCGATCTGGCGATCACCGAATCGTCTCACATACTTCCCGGTCCGAGGATCGAACCCGGGTTGCATTGGTGAGAGGCGAGCGCGCTAACCACTGTGCTAATCGGACAGCATAACTAGTATCTAACTGTGCCCGCGGCCGGACATCCTATTTATCTCTGGAAACATTGCGTTAATTTCAATTTACCTGCATACTGCTACACAGTATTGTCGATTTAGTATACATATTATCGTCATGTCTAAACATTGTAGTTTAACATCCGAAAAGTCCTGGTCCAGAGATTATAAATATGTGTTCTATCTAAAACTCTGTCTCAATCTTCTGGTTGGTTCCGCTTTGAATAAATCTCACAACCAACCAATCAACTCGTTGGGGGCTTGAGTTTGAGATCTGAGAACAATGTTATAACCACATACCCTGTAGTTTTATATTATGCAAATAAAATTAAGCCTTCCGCTCTCTGCATAATTTACAGAGACAATATCTTAGAACAGGTTAGCATTACTACTAACAATGCAACAGGATTCGAACACTACATGTCCATAAACTCGCTAATAACAGAACGTTCTCGGAAATGCCGGTTATGAAATGGTCGGTCTTGGAGTGTAACATCAATGATTCAACACGCTGCTAGTAGCAAGAAAGATGTATGTATGTACCATTAATGTCAAACCACTTGCGTGGACCTAGACATGTTTTCCTGGGCATGCTTAGCCGAACACAGCGGTTAACCAGTACTAAGCAATGTGTGTGAGGTGCCATGCTCAATGACACTACATACGTGGCCTGACTGAGTATCGAACCCGGGCCGTTCGATTCCAAATCCGACGCTCTACCATTAGACCACGGACGCCACATTGTATAATTGTTGGTAGAATTATTCTTATCAGAATTATGGAATGATAGGACCACTACGGTTTAAACAGTGTTTCATCGTATGCAAAATTACATAGCAAAAACGATATATATGGGTCCATATCCTAACAAGATAAGACAGGTCTGAATCAATACTAGACTTGCTTCGACTAGGTACGACAGTTTACAGACGAATGCTAATATATGTGCACAAGATATTGTCCCATCCGTCGGGTTCAATATCAAAATGTTACAAGATGATGTCATATTTGTAGAAGATCATTCTTTGGTCAGATTCGGCTTTCTCTCGGATATGAATTACTTTTTTTGTCGTATGTACGGTTTCTGATATTTATATAATTGAATGCCTCAAACACGAGTTGGACGTCACATGTAAAGTAAGCTATTAATTCCATGGACACCATCATACGTTGAGAATGTACTGAACTAGTTCATGCAGAAAGTTCAAGCAGTTCATGCGGTTCATACAGTTCATGCAGTTCATGCGGTGCATACAGTTCATGCAGTTCATGCGGTGCATACAGTTCATGCGGTTCATGCGGTTCATACAGTGCATACAGTTCATACAGTGAATACAGTTCATGCGGTTCATACAGTTCATGCGGTTCATACAGTTTATGTGGTTCATACAGTTCATGCAGCAAGTTCGTCAGTAATGGATTACAAGATATACAATATACAACTTATGTTCAATGATTATGTCTTCGTCCACCTCCGTGGTCGAGTGGTTACGATCGCAGACTTGTATACCACTGTAACCTATCATCACTGACGGTCACGGATTCGAGCCCCGCTCCGACCGTGTCTCTTTATATGATAAAGTTGGCAGCTTCTTACGGAGGTTGGTGCAACAAGTACTAGTAAACCGATGTCCAGAGTCTGAACTTAAAATATAAATAAACTGATGGTCACGGGTTCGAGCCCCATCGTGTCTCTTTATATGAAGAGGTTGGCCGTTTCTTATGGATGTTAACCGCTGGAGCCTGTCCAGGAACGGTGTTGTTAGGGAAACTGCCCGTCGCTCATATTGGCAACCGGTAGCGACGTTAAATAAACTTAAATAAATAAAATACAAAATTATGTCGTCTCATATCAGGCCCGTAGCCAGGGAGGTCGAAACGGTCGTCCTCTGAACTTTCTCGATAAGCTGACGCTTTTTAACTATGGACAATGCAGGAAATGGCAATTCAGACCATCTAGATTTCAAAATTTCAGGGGACATGTCCCCGGACCCCCTATCAGCATCGGTCCCTCAGGGATCTCGAAGTCCCTTCTGGACCTCGAAACTACACCCCCTGGTTACGGGTCAGCTTATATCGCTAACCAGAAAAATAATCGTTGTTATTCAATAAAGCATGTTGTGCAAAGAAAACAACGATAAAAACAGAGGAAACCGCTTAAGATGATATGTATATTGTTAGGGAGTATGCATTGGCAGTAACTCACCGATGTCTCTCAATATCATTGAAACAATAAATTAGCGAAGTCAACAATGCAGTCTATAACACAGTATACAATACATTCTACAATACAGTCCCGTATGCCCGTAGTCATGGTGTAAATAGCGCAGTCTACAATACAGTCCCGTATTCCGGTAGTCCTGGTGTAAATAGCGCAGTCTACAATACAGTCCAGTATTCCGGTAGTCCTGATGTAAATAGCGCAGTCTACAATACAGTCCCGTATTCCGGTAGTCCTGATGTAAATAGCGCAGTCTACAATACAGTCCAGTATTCCGGTATTCCTGATGTAAATAGCGCAGTCTACAATACAGTCCAGTATTCCGGTAGTCCTGATGTAAATAGCGCAGTCTACAATACAGTCCCGTATTCCGGTAGTCCTGATGTAAACAGCGCAGTCTACAATACAGTCCCGTATTCCGGTAGTCCTGATGTAAATAGCGCAGTCTACAATACAGTCCCGTATTCCGGTATCCCTGATGTAAATAGCGCAGTCTACAATACAGTCCCGTATTCCGGTAGTCCTGATGTAAATAGCGCAGTCTACAATACAGTCCCGTATTCCGGTAGTCCTGATGTAAATAGAGCAGTCTACAATACAGTCCCGTATTCCGGTATTCCTGATGTAAATAGCGCAGTCTACAATACAGTCCCGTATTCCGGTATTCCTGATGTAAATAGAGCTGTCTACAATACAGTCCCGTATTCAGGTATTCCTGAAGTAAATATAGCAGTCTACAATACAGTCCCGTATTCCGGTATCCCTGTTGATACGTTCATTTCAATTGCCCCCTCGCCACTGTATGTTCGAATCCCACTCAGGAACTGGTCCGCAATGGAAGATCGGTAGTTGGTGGTTATATCAGAGTGTCCGTCTGTGTCTGAAATACTGCTTAAAGGGGTACCCGATGGTCTTCCTCCACCAATAACAGCTGGAGAGTCGCCATATGACCGTAAACACAAAATCAAATAAACAAAAGGGGACAAGATATTTAGCCGATGGTCAGTCTAACATATGGCCGGACCTATGTGCGATGTTATTCATTGGAATATGCAGCCGGTTATTTACACAATAGTTACAAACTAAATACAGATTACATATAACACCCTTAATATAACGTGTGAATTTAGATAAAGACATGCGGTAGCCGTAACACATACGTGTGTTTTACGTTTATTTATCGTCGCTACCGGTTGCCCATATGAGCGACGCCTCCTGAAGAGATTAGTCCTTTTAGATTGTTGGATGATAGTGCAATGATACAGACGGAGACCCATTCCAGAGTCTCCTCTGGTTCTTTTACGTGCACGGTGTAAAGCACCGACGCGAGACCTCGGTTTAACGTCAGATATGAAAGACTGTTAATTTTATTAGGATCAGGCGGGGGATCGAACCTGCGATCCATGGATTATCAGTCCAGCGTGTTACCACTGGACTACAGATCCGTCTGTTCGTAATATACCCAAACCGAACGACGTTTTACATGACTTGTACTTTACTAAAGCAAATGAAACACACACAGAATTAAATTAAATAGATACATTAATCATAGTTAACAGTAAAAAAAAAGAATTAAGAATATTATGGTAGTCCAATGTATGTAGATCTAAGATTCCCCCTTCACCAACACCCTTAAAACGTAGTAACAACTGTAAGTACGCAATGTGGGGGGTCATGATAGCGCAGTAGTTCGAGCCCTACTGTAGCCATTACGATTGTGCCCTTAGACAATGCATTTAAATTCCACATACCTTCTCTCTCTCTCTCTCTCTCTCTCTCTCTCTCTCTCTCTCTCTTCTCTTCTCTCTCTATCTCTCTTTGTATAAACTAAGTTCGTGACTACATGAGGGCATCCCTTCTCCCTGTGTGTCTCCCCGTGCGTCTCCCTGTGCGTCTCCTGTGTCTATGGCGTTATCACCCAGTGCATACGCGGACTCCATGTGCTGTAGTCCTTGACTGGAACTCATACAAACGTGGTAAGGACTGCATAGACTGTCCGTGAACGAGTAAACTACCGGACATCACATAGACGCATTACTCATCAGGATCTCTGATGCATCACCGGCAAGCCAATAGAGACATTAAAACGTGTGTTAAGTGTGTTTTTGCGTTTATTTATCGTCGCTACCGGTTGTCCTTATAAAGAGATTAGTAATTTTAGATGTTGTAGGATAGTACAATGATACAGACAGAGATCCATGTTGGAGGATAGTACAATGATACGGACTGAGATCCATTTTGGAGGATAGTACAATGATACAGACAGAGATCCATTTCAGAGTATCCTCTTGATCGTTTACGTGCACGGTGCTTTACATCGACACAGTCCAATGCGAAAAACTGTTAATATTATTATGGTCAGACGGGGAATCAAACATGCGACCACTGGATCGGCAGTATAACGTGCTAACCACTGGACCACTGGTCCGTTTGTCATTCAATCGTATGCATCCTGGCCACGTTTTATGCCATGTCTAAGAACTTTAACAACCACACAGGGATGTCATTCTATGAAGTACATGTTTAGCAGGGTCCTCAACGTCACAGGAACGCCATCCTATGGCGTATATATATATGTATCACAGAGCCCTCAGTAACCATAATTTAACTAGGTGGCGGCTCAGCAACGGGTCATATATGAATGAACCGATGAAGAGGTTCGAACCTTCGACCTCACGCCCCGTGGGCGGACGCCTTAACCCCAAGGCCATGGTGAAGACAGTATATAAAAATATATACGGAAATATAAAATGGTAGTTTGTACATAGTGACATTGCTATAGTAGGTAACAAATACTCTACACAATACAGTCATTCCTGTCTTAAGCAGCCATCCAAGGGAATCACAGAAAGCGGCTGCTTAGCACAGATGGCTGCTTAATAGAGGTCAAATGTATAATGAAACATTGCTTAATACACGTCGGCTGCTTATTATTAGAGGTGACCACTAACACAGGTTTGACTGTAAATACAACGGGCATCCAATAACGTTAATGTTACTGTACATTGATTCAACGAGACAGGCATTCAATATCCATTCTGGTAGAATTACAGGTCAAGGCAATTGACCACTTCTAATGAGTTCATTAACAACGGGATGACCACAAGCAAGGTATGTCACGCGAGCACTATTTCATTTTATCCGGGAACCAACTTATTGACAAATCTTCGTACAGAAAGAAAATCTAAATATTTAGATATCTGTATCCAATGTCGTTTGATCAGCCAGAAAATCTTCTTTTATAGATGTTTAATTTTAAATTGTGCATCTATATCATTAATTAAATAATGAAATGAACTACATACATACTAAGCCATAGCAATGATGATGATTGATGATGATGATGATGATGATGATGATGATGATGGTGATGATGATGATGATGATGATGATGATGATGATGATGAGGATGATGATGATGATGATGATGATGATGATGATGATGATGATGATGATGATGATGATGATGATGATGATGATGATGATGATGATGATGATGATGATGATGATGATGATGATGATGATGATGATTGATGATGATGATGATGATGATGATTTCAATCCTTTACAGAGGTTGTGCACCCAAGTACTGGTTAACTGCTGGAGCCTGCCCTAGAATTTGTTGTTAAGTAAACTACCCGCCGGCGATATAGCCCGAAATGGTGCTGATGCAGGTGTAAAACCCGAAATATAACATATAACATGATCAGGAAGTAATTAGTTGTTACTATATTTAGTTGAATGATATTTAATTGAACATGTTCTACCTTTAAGACTTGTTATAAAACAAAATAAAAACTGAAAATAATGCATTTTGCACGTTTATGCCATATTTCGTATCGAGTCGGTAATCTCGCTCAATATTAGACACCCTTTGAAGCTGCCGTGCACATTAGTTCTGTTTATAACACCCTTGTTATGGCCAATCACCCAGGGCGTGTTCATGTCCCCTGACTTCATAACGCGTAACGCCGACACAATCTGACTAATAGCCCCCTAATAGCCTCTAATTATCCAACTCCTTTTTGTTTTAGGTGGTGGTTTAAACCGCCCGTCTTTACAGTCCGCTGTGGTCAGTTGTTAACGACAGATGGGACTTGTCCACTCCCGATATTCCTATTGCAGAAATATAACATCTGGAGATTTTCAGCTACATGCATGTTTGCAATTTATGCATGCCTGTAATAAAACAGAAATAGAAAGAATTCTAAGTAGCTGCGAAATGCATTCAAATTGATGACAAAATATACTCTAAAATCACACATTACCCGCACATAACCCGCACCATTGTTCATAATTAAACGTATAATTAATATGAATACTTTGGGGCTTTGGAACACAACACGACGGATCTGTAGTCCAGTGGTAACACGCTGGACTGGTAATCCAGGGATCGCAGGTTCGATCCCCCTGTCTGACCGTAATAAAATTAACAGTCTTTCAATTGGGACGTTAAAGACACACACCACGACATGTCGTGATAGCGCAGTGGATGCGCGTTCGCTTCAGGTGCGAACGGTCCGGAGTTCGAGCCCCGCTGGAGCCGTTAGGCAAGGCATTTAAATTCCACGTTGCCTCTTCTCTCTCCCTCGTGGCGATGGATTCCATCAGGAATACGGTCTCGAGAGTGATTTATATAGGTTGTAAGAACTTATTTCGCAATCGAGCTAAATAAATTTGTATAAACGAGTAGTAACAAGGAATTGTCGGTAAAATAAAAACACCAAAACTGATAGGTTCGGTTGTAACTTGGAATTGTAATATATAGTTATACAGTACAATATAAGCATGGTAATACAACTATATAAATATGTTGGGCCACAATATAAATACAACATAACACCAGGATATTTTGCTATGTTCCTTGTAAAACCAAACAGTTGCTAATTGTTAAATATGAATTAAAACACATATATTTCAAATACTGAATTGAACAAAATGACGGCTGTCCGATTAACGCAGTGGTTAGCCCACTCGCTTCTCACCAATGCAACCCGGGATCGATCCTCGGACCGGGAAGTATGTGAGATGGTACGATGGTCGCCATATCGGACAGGTGTTGTTTCTCCGGGTACTCCGGTTTCCTCCCACACGAATGACCACATTGTTAAAACTTGCTTCACAATCGTTGTAAAATAAATAAAGTTTTAAACTTTTTAAACAAAATGACACTAGTGTTCAGATTAAGAAATATTATAAATGTTTAAAACTAGTTTTCTTTGCAAATTTCACATTTTGTTCACACACTGTTCCTGTATTGATATTCGCGTGCGTATTGTTTTCACCATATCTATGTGTATTTGGTGTTTGAAGATTCATTATCATTATTTTGTCATATTATTTGTACTTGTAAACGGTCAAAGTCAAGAATAGATTATAAATTTGAAACAACATGTAGACCGTATATTAAATACATGTGATATATTTAAAGTTATATATTCCTGTTCAAACTGACTGCCTCGATCTCTAAAAAAGTTGTATCATACAATTATATTCCTTACAATATCAATATTACACAAGTTTTTGCAGTAAGGAAATCCATCCTTTTAACGTTTATAACTTTGTTGAATAATTTACAATCTTATTTTGACCAAGATAGTCGTAATGTGCAATTTAAGATGTATATATGTGCATATATGTATATGTGTGTGCATATATGTGTGTGCATATATGTATTTGTGTATATATAAAGAAAAAAGAAAAGAAGAACAAAAATGGTATCTTATAAAGCGGTGTTTTGATTATGATCGTGGTTGTCAGTTTATATATTTGTATATTTAGCTTTGAAAAAAAAAAGAATAGACATATTTGATTTCATTGAGTCCCATTGATGTACATTAAAGACAAATGATTATAAACTCATAAACGTATACTTTCTTTTTTACTTCCAAATGACATTTCTTTCTCTTGCTACAAATTATATTACAACTACGGCCATATAGTGCCGACAGGAACATCGCTAATAATTTACTTCATCTTCGTCGGAGACAGTGCATAGAAACAAGACGTTATTTATGTATGAGCTATAACAGTTGTAAATTGGAGACATTATCACGTTTCTGTCATCATCGATCGCATTCGGAACTCCTCGGCTCTACTTTTGGGAGACGAGAGCCAACGTCTTAGCCAATCAGATTACGCCAATCGCTAGCGCGTGTGATTTCCTTTTAATAATAATACACCGTTAATTTTTATTGGCTAAAAACCTACTCCCATCTTCCCGTTTGTTCATGATATAAAATGAATATCAAAGAAAATCGTATTATGTTTTGATAATTTCTTAGCTGTAGTTACGGCATAAAACTCGCGTTTAATCACACATTTATAATTAATCGAATAAGCAAACTATTGCTTTTTAATTTTCGCTCAATATCTTTAAGTGGAGACAACACTAAATTGTTTTAAGAACAATAATTGAAGTAATATTGAATAGAAAAAATAAATAAAAATGCTTGCTGATGATAGCCGACTTTCTATGGGAGAAGATGTCAGAGATGGAAAGCGGAAACTTGAAGAATTTGGAGGTTTATACAGCCTAGATCACAGTGCAGCAGCAAGGTCATTAAATGAAAGCGCAGGTAAATAAAAACTTATTATTTATTAGTATTTAATTCCTTTGAGGCAAGTTGTCCTAAACTAATGTCCGTGCTCGAAAACAAATTAACCCAAAGGTAAAGAAATACGGACCTGTAGTCTCTGGCGATCTGTTTCTATAGTGTGTTAATGACGCCAGTATGTAATATGTTTAAACATAAGTAATTTCATTTTTGCGTTAACAAGTCGGCAAAATGAGGGTGTTAGACTTAGTTATCTAATACAGTACAGGAGCAAACTTAATCCACTGGGGAATTTATTTTATATTGTTTACCCGCAAATAAAATCAGGGTACAGAAAGACATAACAAACCAAATTTGTTAGCAATAATTTTATTTACACATAAACGAATTTTGAAGAAGATGGATTTCGGTTTCTTGACAGATTGCCGCGGACTTGGTAATTAATAGAATTAATAAAAATTGCGCCAAATTGTATTACTTTAAACTCCTGCACTCAGCGCGTAGCAATAAATGAACAGTATTCAATTTGAAGGTTATGAAATTTCCATAATATGATATAGATCGTTGGTTGTAAACGGGTAATCAGATTTAGTGGGGCTTTAAAATAAAATGGTCGGTATTTCTCATCTGTCCTGCAGTTCTTGACGGGAATGCGAAAGAATTGTTACGGATATTCTGGATTATTTTATTGCTACAGTGTGATTTCTTTGCAACAGGTATATTTAACTTTAACATATACAGCAAGTAAATGTTTTATTATAGTGGCATGTGCATTAACATAGTTACAATACATATATATAAACACATAGACATAGCACCCGACACAATGGATCTATAAGTCAACTGAATAGTAAATCGTTAAATAACATTATGTATAGACAGACAGACAGACAGACAGACAGACAGACGGACAGACAGACACTTTTATTTCATCAGGTTATACATGTACTAATGAACATTACATTGGAATAACAACATGATCTAAATGATTATAATTCATGCGACAGTTGGTGGGTAAAAGAAATGAATTTATTACAAATTATTTTCATGTATTATGAGAAAATTGTAGAATGCATATTTAGCCGATAATTTATACCAGTATTGAAAACTAGTAACTAGAATACACTGGTTTTGTAGTAGTAATCTTTATTTACATCTCATCATTGTACGTACAATATTTACAATAATATTACATGTATAGTTTACATAATAAAAGTACAATGCCACTCCAACATGGAGTTATAAGAGATGAACAAAATTATACATACTCATTTATCACAGTATGTTAGGGATAAAGCTGCAATATCCATGCTAATCGGATATTGAAAACTGTTCTAAGACAATTATAAAACACTGAAATACAAAATAGGTACTATTGCACACTGATTAAGAATTGGTCATATGAAATCTAACTTCGCTTTGATCAGATCGTAGCGAATATGATTAGCAGAGATATTACAGACGAGATATAAAAAAATGCAGTTAGAAATACAAGAAATAATGACATTATTCACAAATTAAAACATTATTTACATAATAAAAACTGACGCCTCTGTAGAATAATAATTGTTTTGTATGTGCAAACAAATGGTTGAAAGGTAATTAATACTTATGCGTACCTTTTATTAAATATGCTGGGTGGGAAGGGGGTATATACGTCACCGTGATTACATCAACATATACTATTTGAATCACGGTAGGTATTTTAGGCAGTTGCATCTGTGTGTTTCTTTTTTTTAGTTTGACTAGAATACATGTATTACAAACATGATGCTTACAAGCATTCACACATTCAAGCAAACACGGCTATCTTGCTAGACAATTCCATATATCATCATATTCCATAGTTTCTCTACTGTTCAGTTTTAACATTACTATATAATTTCAATATGCAGTTTTCATTTATAGTCCTATGTTTCGATTGCAATTGATTTGTATATATGTTGAGGGCTTCATGTTAAATGAGTTCTCTCGTAAAATAAAGTCTTTATTATTATTATTATTATTATTATTATTGTTGTTGTTGTTTAGTGGGTCTATATCATGCCGTAGCGCAGTGGCGTTAGCTTAGTTTATACAAATTTATTTTAGCTCGATTGCGAAAGTTATATTAATCACTCTCGAGACCTCATTCCTGATGGAATCCATCGCCACGAGGGAGATAGAAGAAGAAACGTGGAATTTAAATGCCTTGCTTAAGGACACAATCGTAGCGGCTCCAGTGGGGCTCGAACTCGGGACCATTCGCACATGAAGCCGAACCGAACGCGCATCCACTGCGCAATCACGACTTCCACAAAGCGCAGTGGCGTTCAGATTAATAATTATAAACTATTTTGAGATTGTCTTCCGACATGATTAATAAGTAAACATTTAAAAGCTTCAATTAATACAAATACCAAACATTTTATTTCACATAAAACATTATTACAATGTTTATAGTATTATACAAATTATAAGAGAAGACATGGAAATATATAGATACCATTTTTCTGAATCTCATATACAAATCCAGAAAAACGGTTGCATGTACAAGTAGATTTTAACAAATATAGATAATACATATTAGACAATCATGTTCTTTGACCAAACTCTTTCAAACAGAAACCCAAATCTTATTTGCAAAGTAGAGATCTTCTAACACATTATTTATTACAATTTTAGAGGTAGAATTTAACTGTGACGCAAATTTATTTAGCACACATTAACTCTTTCAGTGCCGAATAAAATTCAGAGCATGTGCAAACAACATAGATCCAGATCAGCCGCGGCGTAACGCCGCGTCTGATCAGGATCTATGTTGTTTGCTATTCGGACAGGTGCTTCAGCTCCACTGTCTGAAGAGCAATCAGCATATAGCCTGATCAGACGGCATGTTCTATTCTGTCCGATCGGGTTCTCTACTGTTTTACAAAGTCGCTTTTATGCGACATTGGCGGTGAAAGAGTTAAAGCGACAATGCATCGCACAATGCAAATAAAAATGCATTTTTCACGTATAAATGCGTTGCTACTACAAATTCTTCCGAATACATTCGAACACTAACATTGAATCAATTAACAGTGTTTTTGTGGTCTACACATTTTCAAAATTGAAAGTAGGATTTCATATAACGGTCATCCACGCTCCTGAATTGGCGTTTGTTTGTCATGGGAGTCAATACTAAACGCGAGATAATGTCGTTTTAGAGATAATTTAACTACTAAGATTAGTCTACAAATAAATAGACACACGTGTTAGATATAACAGTAAATATGTACCATAAATCGTGTTATTCAGGATACACTAGTTGTATTACGCATGGATGTCCACCCTATTTACATTATTTTGTTATGTCAACAAACCGCGAATACGACATTTGTTTATTAGTTGAAATACTCAAAGTTGTTGAGGCAACTATTTTGAAAACAATTATACCATATAATAGGAAAATACATTCTGTAGAAAGTTGTGTTTTTACTGATGTAGTGTCGCTCTAATAATACCTTATAGTGGCAATGTAGTTTTATTGTTTATTTTATGTCTAATACATTATGTATTTATTTCTGTCTCATCTATGTACAGTACATACATTTCAATTTATAGTATAACACATACATTGCACATAGCCATTCTACAAATGAGAATTATAAGAGACAATAGCATATTACAATAACGTTAAACATGTTTTACTTTCTAAAAACTATGTAGAAATCGCTAATCATGACACTAAAAGTATATATAATAGTTTTTAAGAATCTGACAAGGAAATAGAACACTATCGCGCAACTTTAGAACAATATAGTTTATTTAAAACAATACAACATATAAAAATATACATTGTACACACAATTTACTTAAGGTACTTAATGCAGTTACGATATGACAGTGTTGTGATATTTTCTAAACTATTAATTTTAATTTAAAATAATGTCAGATAAACGTTTTAATCATGAACTGTAAATTAGAATATCAATAAGGTAACGATATTATTAAGATGAAACAACTTAGAATATGTTCTAGGAAATCAGAACAACCTCTGATCAGACCAGGGATGGATGGATTAGTAGCTTTTACATAACATAACATAACATATATTTTATTAGGCATTAAATGGTACAAAACACATATATAGCCAACAAAATTAACAAATATGTAAAGTGCAAAGACAATTTACAGAGAAATTTAAATAATATTATGTTCTCCTTTATTTTTACATAGTTCACGTACACAATTATTGTATGTATGTCAGTAAATGTAATAAATACCCGCTTCATTGATTATTATTATGAAATTTCAATTACCAGAAAAAAGAGTCTGATTATGATCTGCACTGTTCGCACTGGAAAAAAAAATCAAACCAATCTGTAATACTACAAAACAAATATATCTAGTCAAATTATTTAAATAATGTGTAAACAATAGATGGTTACGTTTTACGAAACATATTCTGTTTGCTCTCTGTAAATTAGAATTGCTATGTACCGCTGTTTAAAACCGTATTACTGTATATATACTTCATGTTTGTATCATGTATGATGCACTGAGTGAATAAATTTGATTTGATTTGATTTAGTCGAACTAAGATGATGTTTTTTTTATCAACATTAAAAATTGTCAAAAAGGTGGGATTAAAACAACTATCGTAGTCGAACTAAGATGTTTTTTTATCAACATTAAAAAATGTCAAAAAGGTGGGGTCGTTTTTTTCTCAAGATTTTTCTCTCGGTTAACTCTCTTGATGTCGTAGCACAATTTCTACGTAACACATCATACAAGATCATAAATAAATGTACGTAGATCATTTTTAGTTTTATTAAAATTGTTGGTATAAAAACGGGACATTCGCATACAATGCAATTTCTCTTTTTTTCCAACGGAAATATAACATTAAAATATAAGCAATTCAATATGCGTGTGCGGACAGGTGGGTTTTCTCCGGGTACTCCGGTTTTCTCCCACATGGATGACCACATATACGCTTTCATCCGAGCCATCGAGTGTGATTAATATAAGTTGTTAAAATTTGCTTCGCAATCGTTGAAAAATAAATAAAGAATATAAAAAAAAATTCCAATCCAAATATTTTCTTTTGCAGCCCTTTATTCTTGTATGTTATTTTCTGAATAAAGAACGTTTAAACTAAAATACTGTTTAAACTAATGTCCGTATATTGCGACGTCACGTCATTAATTTTTTTATATATAAAAGACAGGAGTCTAGACCAGTTATTTTGAGGGGGGAAATGAAATCATTCGGGCGTGACTATGCGGTAGTTTATCCACTCCGATGTGGGCGGGTGGTCTAAATCAGTCTCTGTCACAATGTGTGTGTTTTGCGTTTATTTATCGTCGCTACCGATTGCCCATATGAGCGACGCCTGAGGAGATTAGTCATTTTAGATTTTTGGAGGATAGTGCAATGATACAGAGAGAGACCCATACCAGTGTCTCCTCTGGTTCTTTTACGTTTTAAGCACCGACACGAGACCTCGGTTTAGCGTCCCATCTGAAAGACTGGTTAATTTGATTAGGGTCAGTCGGGGGATCGAACCTGCGATTACTAAGTTTACTAAGAGTGGTGGTTAGCTTTTAAAGGCCTGATCGAGATCGGGGCAGGGGTGTATGCAATATTGTTGCACTGGAACACCATTGAGCACTATGTTTTGGGTTTGTGCTCTGGAACACCATTGAGCACTATGTGTTTTGGGTTTGTGCTCTGGAACACCATTGAGCACTATGTTTTGGGTTTGTGCTCTGGAACACCATTGCTCACTCTGTTTTGGGTTTGTGCTATGGAACACCATTGAGCACTCTGTTTTGGGTGTGTGCTCTGGAACACCATTGAGCACTCTGTTTTGGGTTTGTGCTCTGGAACACCATTGGGCACTCTGTTTTGGGTTTGTGCTCTGGAACACCATTGGGCACTCTGTTTTGTGTTTGTGATCTGGAACACCATTGGGCACTCTGTTTTGGGTTTGTGCTCTGGAACACCATTGGGCACTCTGTTTTGGGTTTGTGCTCTGGAACACCATTGTGTACTATGTTTTGGGTTTGTGCTCTGGAACACCATTGGCCACTCTGTGTTGGGTTTGTGCTCTGGAACACCATTGTGTACTATGTTTTGGGTTTGTGCTCTGGAACACCATTGAGCACTATGTTTTGGGTTTGTGCTCTGGAACATCATTGAGCACTATGTTTTGGGTTTGTGCTCTGGAACACCATTGAGCACTATGTTTTGGGTGTGTGCTCTGGAATACCATTGAGCACTCTGTTTTGTGTGTGTGCTCTGGAACACCATTGAGCACTATGTTTTGTGTTTGTGCTCTAGAACACCATTGAGCACTCTGTTTTGGGTTTGTGCTCTGGAACACCATTGAGCACTCTGTTGTGTGCGTGTGCTCTGGAACACCATTGAGCATTCTGTTTTGGGTGTGTGCTCTGGAACACCATTGGGCACTCTGTTTTGGGTTTGTGCTCTGGAACACCATTGAGCACTCTGTTTTGGGTATGTGCTCTGGAACACCATTGAGCACTCTGTTTTGGGTGTGTGCTCTGGAACACCATTGAGCACTCTGTTTTGGGTTTGTGCTCTGGAACACCATTGGGCACTCTGTTTTGGGTTTGTGCTCTGGAACACCATTGGGCACTCTGTTTTGGGTTTGTGCTCTGGAACACCATTGGGCACTCTGTTTTGTGTTTGTGATCTGGAACACCATTGGGCACTCTGTTTTGTGTTTGTGCTCTGGAAAACCATTGGGTACTCTGTTTTGTGTTTGTGCTCTGGAACACCATTGGGCACTCTGTTTTGTGTTTGTGATCTGGAACACCATTGGGCACTCTGTTTTGGGTTTGTGCTCTGGAACACCATTGGGCACTCTATTTTGGGTTTGTGCTCTGGAACACCATTGTGTACTATGTTTTGGGTTTGTGCTCTGGAACACCATTGGCCACTCTGTGTTGGGTTTGTGCTCTGGAACACCATTGTGTACTATGTTTTGGGTTTGTGCTCTGGAACACCATTGAGCACTATGTTTTGGGTTTGTGCTCTGGAACACCATTGAGCACTATGTTTTGGGTGTGTGCTCTGGAATACCATTGAGCACTCTGTTTTGTGTGTGTGCTCTGGAACACCATTGAGCACTATGTTTTGTGTTTGTGCTCTAGAACACCATTGAGCACTCTGTTTTGGGTTTGTGCTCTGGAACACCATTGAGCACTCTGTTGTGTGCGTGTGCTCTGGAACACCATTGAGCATTCTGTTTTGGGTGTGTGCTCTGGAACACCATTGGGCACTCTGCTTTGGGTTTGTGCTCTGGAACACCATTGAGCACTCTGTTTTGGGTATGTGCTCTGGAACACCATTGAGCACTCTGTTTTGGGTGTGTGCTCTGGAACACCATTGAGCACTCTGTTTTGGGTATGTGCTCTGGAACACCATTGAGCACTCTGTTTTGGGTTTGTGCTCTGGAACACCATTGAGCACTCTGTTTTGGGTTTGTGTGCTGACTCTTTGCATCATTGGATATATATATATAGACCCATCGGGCAGGGTGCATCGTAAAGTTGTGTAAATATTTTGTATTGAATGTTTATGTTTGCATATGTCACTTTAATAAAAACTTACTTATTTATATTATGAGGATAGGAGAATTACAAGATTTAATCATTTAGAATGAAGATAATATTTATATACGAGTTATACAGAATAATGCGGCATGCAGCTTTATAAAATACTATTAAGCAAGACAGGTGATAGGTACGTGCATTCGTGTGTTATTATTGCATTATGATAGCACGTGTACATTGTCGTATCCCACTGCAATAATAGTCGACACATTCTGTTATGCTGTTGAAAAAAAAAGGAATTCTCTTTAAAAACAAAAGATCAAAGACGTTTTCATCATTTTATCAAACCCACTAATGTGACAGTATTTATGAACAAAACTGAACATACTTGTACATGTATACAAATAGCACAACAACAAATAAATATGCATGCTTTTTTAAAATATTGCAAAACTATATTATATCGGCAAGATTTTAGTAATAGTTTTTATTAAAAGCGATACAAATGTTGAGCAAATCATTATAATCAAACTGAATTTAAGCTAAAAAATGTAATTGAGTCAGCAGACTCGAGCGTACAGACAGACAGACAGACAGACAGACAGACAGACAGACAGACAGACAGACAGACAGACAGACAGACAGACAGACAGACAGACAGACAGACAGACAGACAGACAGACAGACAGACAGACAGACAGACAGACAGACAGACAGACAGACAGACAGACAGACAGACAGACAGACAGAGGTATGAATCAACATATCAAGTAATTTAATTAAAAAAGACAACGTGGGACAAATGGGGACGATGCATTCCGAATGTAAACAAGTGCGGACAATGCGTTCCAGTTGTAAACAAGTGCGTGATCCGATCGACTCGGAAAGTCCTACTTTCGGTTTCGAGTTTGTTTTATCGCAAAAAAACACTGTTTACCAAATGAACATAAGCATACAAAGTATAATGTTAGAATGTGTAGCAGCATGGCTACCCATACGTAAATAAATTTCAAATATCTTTTATTTTAATGCTGCTTTAAAGTGTGTTCTGTGTTATCGATTCGTGGTAGGTCAGTTGTAGCGCCTTCGCTTCAGGTACGAATGATACGGAGTTCGGGCCCTTAGTTGTACCCTTAGATATGACATTTAAATTCCACATTGCCTCTTCTCTCTCCCTCGGGGTGATGGATTCCATCAGGAATGATGTCTCAATAGTGATTAATATAAGTTGTAAATCCATCCACCAGGAATGAGTGATTAATATAAGTTGTAAGAACTGTATTCGCAATCGAGCTAAAATAAATGTGTATAAACACAATCATCACAGTGTTCAACCAACTGACATTATGTATTCATAAGTGCAAAATACTATTTCATATCTAGTCCATCCCCATCCTCATCTAATATACCATTTGCATTTCCATTTGTTGTACATACTTATGTTAAAGACCAACAACTGTAATAGTTTGTGTCTAATAAAATTGTTTCTACCTCTTTCTTCTATTTTGTAAATGTTGTATACATTTCCTAAATATAACTGCCAGAGCAAGCGACACGTTAAGAGCATAGTGTGCATGTCAATGTACCAGCTCCCTGGCCTAGTGGTTAAGGTGTCAGCCTTATGGTTCGAATCTTGTCATGGATTCATTCTCATATAGCCTGTTGGTGAGCCGCCAGCTAGTTAAATAATGATTACTGATTGTCTTGTAGTCAGATCAGCCAGATGGATAGGGTTCGGGATGTTGATACGATGCGTCTCATAAGGCAGTAATAATAATAATAATAATAATAAAGACTTTATTTTAAGAGAGAACTCATTTAACAAAAGTTAATCTACCATGACGTCCTCAACATATATACAAATCAAATGCAATCAAAAGATAAGACTATAAGTGAAAACTGCACATTGGAATTATTACACTATTAGTTTATTACATTACATTACTTTTATATTAATAATGTTAAAGCTGAAAAGTAGAGAATCTACATATAATATGTTATGGAATATGATGAATATATGGAATTGTTTAGTAGAGTAGAAAAGGGGAAGGAGACATTTAATGACAATAAATCTATATAACAATGTGCAGATATGGCTTATAGGGGTGTCGTGAAAGTAGCTGGCCCTTTCATTAGGGGTGACACTATATTTTATATTATAATGTTATTGAACATATGTTGGTCTATCGTTGCTCTGAATTTGCTAGAATAAAATGTATCTTTTTACATTCTTTAAAAGTTAAGCATGCACACAACGTTCTAGATATGTTTTAATAAATGTTCGCTCTTCTCATAAGTTGGAAGTGGCTGGCCCCTGTACTAGTTAGTTACGTTAACGTTTGTTTATTTTACAACGATTGCGAAGCAAGTTTTAATACTTCTTTTAATCACTTTCATTAACTAATCATATTTTATTGCTCTTTGACATATTTTTAGTTTTTACACAAATATAAATTAAGACAATAAAAGATATAATCACTTTCGTTGGCGCGGATGAAAGCGTAAATGTAAATTCGTGCGGGAGGAAACCGGAGAAACCGGAGAAAACCCACCTGTTCGATCTGGCGACCACAGTACCATCTCACATACTTCCCGGTTCGAGGATCGAACCCGGGTCGCATTGGTGAGAAGCGAGCGCTAATCGGGCAGCCCTTGTAATATGGGTGACACCATAATAAACAAACACTTTAATTCACACTTTTACACGAACAGACTTCCATGACATGTTCCCTTATCTCTCACAAACGCTACGGTTGTTATTGAAAGATCAGTTATTCTACGCAACTCTATACATGGAACCTTACAATTAATGTTGCCATATTTAACAACGTTTAATTTTCTCTCCAAGCGCGCATTCTTTTCTCTACAGGTTCTCTGATGGCGAATGGTTATTTAAAATGTTCCGATCTGGCTAATTGATCCATAATTGGTCAATATATAGCCGTCAAATCTGATACCTTGGAGACGTCATTACAAGGTCACGGCGGCACGTGAACTTTGCCGCCATCTGTTTAACACCCCGTTACATCCGACACAAAACCCAAACGGTCTGTTATGGATCTATATAATTCAATTATTCATATGTTGCCATTGATTTTATACTGTTTGAACAGGTAACCGACTTCGCGTGTGTATGCTATATAGGAATGACTGACTTCAAAGCAATTATTTGCGGTATCTTAATTGCTGAATAAACCCGAATGATACTGACCATTCTTGGCAAAACTATTATTGGCAAGAATATTAAACTAGCCCATTCATTATATACTCGCACGAAAAAGAAAGTGTGCACCATGTTAGAGGGGAAATTATATACTTATATTCACACGTAAAACAATGTTCTGATAATTATCAAATTTCAATCGTGTAGCCAATACATTTTGGCACATTTTGAAACCAAATCTGCCTATTTATTGCTTCTATATAGTATATAAGTATAAAGTTTTTCCTCTAACCAAGTGCACACTTTCTTTTTCGTGTGAGTATATGTCAGATTTATTATATCTTTATTTCTGTCGCATCTATGTACATGACCTACATTATTATTTCAATTAATAAAGACACATTGCACTTAGCCAATCTTTTTTCTCCCATCTCCAAACTTGACTCTTCTCTCTCCTATGCTCTTTATTATTTATATATCAACCCGTGTCACAACTTCTGTTAACTAATTACATGTATACTCATATGTCATGTAAATGATCTGAGTTAATAAAGAATAATTGAATTGAATTGAATTTATGTGTAGATACAACATGTAATATCTATCTGATATGTATCTTATAATTAAAGCTAATAATACATTAATAATATAATAATAACAAATAAAATATGATTAATCTAAACTAAATTCAATAATAAAGTCACTCAAATGTCATGTAAATGATCTGAGTTAATAAAGAATAATTGAATTGAATATAACTTAGAATTATATGTAGTAGTTTTTATTTCATCAAATACAAACATACATTATAACATATGAAGTAAGTCAAAAATGACCCATGATCAAATATGGTATACTAGTACAGTGTATTTCGGTGGTGGTCTTAATAGTTAAACACGTACAACTTAATAATAATACTACCGTGTACGCTGGAACTTTTAAACCTGAAAATATATTACATATTTCAAGAATACGTCAATTGAGAAATATTTACGTATAACTAAGAATATGAATACCGAACCAGGACAGATTCACACCAGTAAATGCATGCTACTCTGGCAACAGCTAGTTTGCGTGTGTGTTTTACGTTTACTTATCGTCGCTACCGGTTGCCCATATGAGCGATGCCTCCTGAAGAGATTAGTCATTTTAGATTGTTGGAGGATAGTGCAGTGATACAGACAGAGACCCATTCCAGAGTCTCCTCTGGTTCTTTTACGTGCACGGTGTAAAGCACCGACACGAGACCTAGGTTTAACATCCCATTTGAAAGACTGTTAATTTTATTAGGGTCAGACGCGGAATCGAACCTGCGATCCCTGGATTACCAGTCCAGCGTGTTACCTCTACTAGTTTGTTAATAATATCCTATTTTATACCCTATGATACAGTCGTAGTACGTTGATCACATGCACAGTCCATATCATCCACAAATATATAATATGCAACTATGGAATTCCATAAATACGTATAGAAACAGCCTGGAAGTCGTGATAGCGGAGTGGATGCGCGTTCGCTTCAGGTGCGAAAGGTCCGGAGTTCGAGCCCCCACTGGAGCATTTACGATTGTGCCCTTAGGCAAGGCATTTAAATTCCACGTTGCCTCTTCTCTATCCCTCGTGGCGATGGATTCCATCAGGAATGAGGTCTCGAGAGTGATTTATATAAGTTGAAATAACTTGTTTCGCAATCGAGCTAAAATACATTTGTATAATAAATACGTATTATATATATATACACATGATTGATACGTATTATATATATATACACATGATTGATACGTATTATACATATATACACATGATTGATACGTATTATACATATATACACATGATTGATACGTATTATACATATATACACATGATTGATACGTATTATACATATATACACATGATTGATACGTATTATACATATATACACATGATTGATACGTATTATACATATATACACATGATTGATACGTATTATACATATATACACATGATTGATACGTATTATACATATATACACATGATTGATACGTATTATACATATATACACATGATTGATACGTATTATACATATATACACATGATTGATACGTATTATACATATATACACATGATTGATACGTATTAATATATCACATGATTGATACGTATTATATATATATACACATGATTGATACGTATTATATATATATACACATGATTGATACGTATTATATATATATACACATGATTGATACGTATTATATATATATACCATGATTGTACGTTTATATATACACATGATTGATACGTATTATATATAATACACATGATTGATACGTATTATATATATACACATGATTGATACGTATTATATATATATACACATGATTGATACGTATTATATATATATACACATGATTGATACGTATTATATATATATACACATGATTGATACGTATTATATATATATACACATGATTGATACGTATTATATATATATACACATGATTGATACGTATTATATATATACACATGATTGATACGTATTATATATATATACACATGATTGATACGTATTATATATATATACACATGATTGATACGTATTATATATATATACACATGATTGATACGTATTATATATATATACACATGATTGATACGTATTATATATATACACATGATTGATACGTATTATATATATATACACATGATTGATACGTATTATATATATATACACATGATTGATACGTATTATATATATATACACATGATTGATACGTATTATATATATATACACATGATTGATACGTATTATATATATACACATGATTGATACGTATTATATATATACACATGATTGATACGTATTATATATATACACATGATTGATACGTATTTATATATATACACATGATTGATACGTATTATATATATATACACATGATTGATACGTATTATATATAATACACATGATTGATACGTATTATATATATACACATGATTGATACGTATTATATATATATACATGATTGATACGTATTATATATATATATATACATGATTGATACGTATTATATATATATACATGATTGATACGTATTATATATATACACATGATTGATACGTATTATATATATATACACATGATTGATACGTATTATATATATATACACATGATTGATACGTATTATATATATATACACATGATTGATACGTATTATATATATATACACATGATTGACACGTATTATATATATACACATGATTGATACGTATTATATATATATACACATGATAAATACGTATTATATATATATACACATGATTGATACGTATTATATATATATACACATGATTGATACGTATTATATATATACACACATGATTGATACGTATTATATATATATACACATGATTGATACGTATTATATATATACACATGATTGATACGTATTATATATATATACACATGATTGATACGTATTATATATATATACACATGATTGATACGTATTATATAATATACACATGATTGATACGTATATATATATACACATGATTGATACGTATTATATATATATACACATGATTGATACGTATTATATATATATATACACATGATTGATACGTATTATATATATACACATGATTGATATATACACATGATTGATACGTATTATATATATATACACATGATTGATACGTATTATATATATATACACATGATTGATACGTATTATATATATATACACATGATTGATACGTATTATATATATATACACATGATTGATACGTATTATATATATATACACATGATTGATACGTATTATATATATACACATGATTGATACGTATTATATATATATACACATGATTGATACGTATTATATATATATACACATGATTGATACGTATTATATATATATACACATGATTGATACGTATTATATATATATACACATGATTGATACGTATTATATATATATACACATGATTGATACGTATTATATATATCACATGATTGATACGTATATATATTATACACATGATTGATACGTATTATATATATACACATGATTGATACTATTATATATATATACACATGATTGATACGTATTATATATATATACACATGATTGATACGTATATATATATACACATGATTGATACGTATTATATATTTACGCATGATTGATACATTATATATATATACACATGATTGATACGTATTATATATATACACATGATTGATACGTATTATATATATATACACATGATTGATACGTATTATATATATACACATGATTGATACGTGTTATATATATACACATGATTGATACGTATTATATATATACACATGATTGATACGTATTATATATATATATACATGATTGATACGTATTATATATATACACATGATTGATACGTATTATATATATATATATACATGATTGATATGTATTATATATATACACATGATTGATACGTATTATATATATATACACATGATTGATACGTATTATATATATATACACATGATTGATATGTATTATATATATACACATGATTGATATGTATTATATATATATACACATGATTGATCAATTTGATTAATAATATATCAAATATAGCCTTTTATATGATGTATAAGAGACAATAGCATATTACAATACGTGAAACTTTCTAAGCACTATAAATATTTAAAATATTGATATTTAAGATTCTGACAGGGAAAAAGAATATCTATTAAGAAATCAGAACCGCCTCTGATCAGATCATGGTTGGTTGATTATCAGCTTTTACACAACATCACATAAAAACAAATTCTCAAATAAAATAATGTACCTAATATTTACATTGATAAACACTACGACGCTGTCAAATATTAAAGCATGTTATTAGATGTGTTCATGTGTTTTAGAAGTCGTGATTGCGCAGTGGTAGCGTTCAATTCAGGTTCGAACGGCCTGGAGTTCGAGCCCCGCTGCAGCCGTTACGATTGTGCACTTAGACAAGGCATTTAAATTCCCACTATCTCCTTCGTGGCAATGGATACCATCAGGAATGAGGTCTCTCTTTCGAGTGATTAATATAAGTTGTTATAACTTGTTTCGAAATCGAGCTAAAATAAATGTGTATAAACTAATATATATATATATAGTTTTTACTCATTTTTTCATTTCACATATCAACATTAGTTAACACACGCAACTTCGTTTTATGAAAAATCACTGTCCCCATGTGTACACACCCTTGTATAATATGTTGCTACGTTTTATGTCATGTGTGAGATAAAGTTGCATAGCAGTCGCTAATTGAAATTAAAAAACTTATTAAGATGAAATGGAATGAAAAATACTGCACGGAAAGTAAGCACTACTGCGCAAATTAAAACAATGTGTTAAAAGATCAAAATACCAATTCCAATCAGATTGGGATTAGCCTAATTAGCTTTTCAGGTGTAATAAAATATGAATATGACATATAACGCGCTCAATAGGAATTATTTACAAAGAAATACTAAAACAAGTTTTGGCAGATAATCTAATAATGGGTGTAGTTGTGAATATGAACTTAAGTTGTTCTTGACTAGACATATTAACAAAACCAGGTTGTAATGTTACCCGAGATAGACAGACATATTCTGCTATTATTCATTTCTTGAGAGCCTCGTGGGTTAGTTTATACAAATTTATTTTAGCTCGATTGCGAAATAAGTTCTTACAACTTATATTAATCACTCTCGAGACCTCATTCCTGATGGAAAGCATCGTCACGAGGGAGAGAGAAGAGGCAATGTGGAATTTAAATGCCTTGCCTAAGGGCACAATCGTAACGGCTCCAGCGGGGTTCGAACTCCGGAACTTTCGCACCTGAAGCGAACGCGCACCCACTGCGCTATCACGACTTGCACGATTAGATTGACTTAATTGTTCAAATGAGTTATCTCGCTAAATAAAGTATTTTTATTGGCACAGGCACGCCAGTATATTAATGTATTAGTTTATACAAATTTATTTTTATTTCGATTGCGAAACAAGTGATATCAACATTACAGTAATCGCGCTCGAAACATCATTCATTGTGGAGTACATCGTCATGAGGGAGATATAAGAGGCAACGTGGAATTTGAGTGACTTTATTATTGAATTTAGTTTAGATTAATCATATTGTATTTGTTATTATTATATTATTAATGTATTATTTGCTTTAATTATAAGATACATATCAGATAGATATTACATGTATTTACACATAAATTCAATTCAATTCAATTATTATTTATTAACTCAGATCATTTACATGACATATGAGTGAGTATACATGTAATTAGTTAACAGATGTTGTGACACGGGTTGATATATAAATAATAAAGAGTACTGTAGAGAAAATAGTCACGTTTGGAGATGGGAAAAGAGCGGTCAATTCTTAGAAATAAATATACATGGCTATGATTGTGGGAGCTCACATTAGTTTATGCAAATTAATTTTAGCTCGATTGCGAAACAAGTTCTTTAAACTTATATTAATCACTCTCGAGACCTCATTCCTGATGGAATCCATCGCCATGAAGGAGAGAAGCGAACGTGCATCTACTGTGCTATCACGACGAAATGGGAGCTCACATTGATTTGTATATAATGTATGCATTATGTTTGCACTGTTCGCTAACTGTATATAATATGTATGTATGACCTCATCGGATTGAAAACCTACTGGAATTTAATAAACTATGTCTAATGTCTATTAAAAAAGTACATGTATGAGCTGAGCTCAATATATTGTGCGCGCGTCTCTGACTCAATGACGTCTCTTGCTTACAGCATGAGCTTATTATTTTCTCAATTTATATCGCTGTTAATAAATATACTGATTATTATTATTATTATTATTATTATCATTATTATTATTATTATTATTATTATTATTATTATTATTATTATTATTATTATTATTATTATTATTATTATTATTATTATTATTATTATTATTATTATTATTATTATTATACAAGATTTGAATAGCACTCTTTTCATACAGAAATTATATGTTCAAAAGTGCTTAACATTAATTTAACATAGTAAAACATTTTTACAACATACATTACAATAGTCAACATTAAGGACAACAATTTGGTATGAATAAAAAAATATTAAGCATAAAACAATGTAAAATATTTATCAAAAATATTAAGAAAAGTACATAAAATAATAAAGGTTAAGATTTAAAATGCAAAAATGCTATAGATACATCGTTAGATGGAACACACCAAACTAAAATATACTTCCAAGAAGTGTATCACAACAGAGTGTAGCCGGTCCAGTGATTGGGTTGATCCCTACCCACGAGGCTCCCGATACACCTGTGATACTCTCCTCGGAATAGACTCCATTTGACTGTTATACCAATACTAATGTTCTAAAATGTTTCGTGTAAATTACACTCCATAGTGTTTCTTGAACATGTGTGTTTTTTAACTTGTACTTAACATGTATACATGTATACGTATTTAAAGTCTATCGCTTGAAGCTGATTTTTTGCTAGAATTGTATCACTATAATGAGACAATCAAAATTCAGACTAGAAATGCTTTCTTCCTTTGTATTACAGGTTGTGAGCTCTTTCTAGATTTCCTCCATATGTTGCTAGGCAAAATATTTATGAACGTGAAACGCTGAAGTCATATTACTATTCAAGAAATTGCATTAGTTTATATAAATTTATTTTAGCTCGATTGCGAAACAAGTTCTTACAACTTATATTAATCACTCTCGAGACCTCATTCCTGATGGAACCCATCGCCACGAGGGAGAGAGAAGAGGCAATGTGGAATTTAAATGCCTTGCATTGCATTGTATGAGGTATGAGGGTGTCGTGTTTTTATGCCAAACAATTTAATAAAACATGATAAAAGTGATTTACTCACATTGATTACTTTGCTATCACATTGATTACCTTGTTATCACATTGATTACGTTGCTATCACATTGATTACTTTGCTATCACATTGATTACTTTGCTATCACATTGATTACGTTGCTATCACATTGATTACTTTGCTATCACATTGATTACGCTGCTGTCACATTGATTACTTTGCCATCACATTGATTACGCTGCTATCACATTGATTACGCTGCTATCACATTGATTACCTTGCTATCACATTGATTACGTTGCTATCACATTGATTACGCTGCTATCACATTGATTACGCTGCTATCACATTGATTACCTTGCTATCACATTGATTACTTTGCTATCACATTGATTACGCTGCTATCACATTGATTACCTTGCCATCACAGTGGTTACGTTGCTATCACATTGATTACGCTGCTATCACATTGATTATTCTGCTATCACATTGATTACGTTGCTATCACATTGATTACGTTGCTATCACATTGATTACGTTGCTATCACATTGATTACGGTGCTATCACATTGATTACGTTGCTATCACATTGATTACGTTGCTATCACATTGATTACGTTGCTATCACATTGATTACGTTGCTATCACATTGATTACTTTGCTATCACATTGATTACGTTGCTATCACATTGGTTACGTTGCTATCACATTGATTACTTTGCTATCACATTGATTACGTTGCTATCACATTGATTACTTTGCTACCACATTGATTACGCTGCTACCACATTGATTACTTTGCTATCACATTGATTACGCTGCTATCACATTAATTACTCTGCTATCACATTGATTACGTTGCTATCACATTGATTATGTTGCTATCACATTGATTATGTTGCTATCACATTGATTACGTTGCTATCACATTGATTACGTTGCTATCACATTGATTACGTTGCTATCACATTGATTACGTTGATATCACATTGATTACTTTGATATCACATTGATTACGTTGCTATCACATTGATTACGTTGCTATCACATTGATTACTATGTTATCACATTGATTACTCTGTTATCACATTGATTACCTTGCTATCACATTGATTACCTTGCTCTATCACATTGATTACTTTGCTATCACATTGATTACTTTGCTACCACATTGATTACTTTTCTATCACATTGATTACTTTGCTATCACATTGATTACTCTGCTATCACATTGATTACACTGCTATCACATTGATTACTCTGCTATCACATTGATTACTCTGCTATCACATTGATTACTCTGCTATCACATTAATTACTTTGATATCACATTGATTACGTTGCTATCACATTGATTACGTTGCTATCACATTGATTACTCTGCTATCACATTGATTACCTTGCTCTATCACATTGATTACCTTGCTCTATCACATTGATTACCTTGCTCTATCACATTGATTACTTTGCTATCACATTGATTACTTTGCTACCACATTGATTACTTTGCTATCACATTGATTACTTTGCTATCACATTGATTACTCTGCTATCACATTGATTACTCTGCTATTACATTGATAACTTTGCTATCACATTGATTATTTTGCTATCACATTGATTACGTTGCTCTATCACATTGATTACTTTGCTATCACATTGATTACCTTGCTCTATCACATTGATTACTTTGCTATCACATTGATTACTTTGCTATCACATTGATTACTTTGCTATCACATTGATTACGTTGCTATCACATTGATTACGCTGATATCGCATTGATTACGTTGCTATCACATTGATCACGTTGCTATCACATTGATTACGTTGATATCACATTGGTTACGTTGCTATCACATTGAATACTTTGCTATCACATTGATTATTTTGCTATCACATTGATTACTTTGCTATCACATTGATTACGTTGCTCTATCACATTGATTACCTTGCTTTATCACATTGATTACTTTGCTATCACATTGATTACTCTGCTATCACATTGATTACTCTGCTTTCACATTGATTACGTTGCTATCACATTGATTACCTTGCTCTATCACATTGATTACTTTGCTATCACATTGATTACTCTGCTATCACATTGATTACTTTGTTATCACATTGATTACTCTGCTATCACTTTGATTACTATCACATTGATTACTTTGCTCCATCACATTGATTACGTTGCTATCACATTGATTACGCTGCTATTACATTGATTACCTTGCTCTATCACATTGATTACTATGCTATCACATTGATTACTTTGCTATCACATTGATTACTTTGCTATCACATTGATTACTCTGCTATCACATTGATTACGTTGATATCACATTGGTTACGTTGCTCTATCACATTGATTACGGTGCTATCACATTGATTACTTTGCTATCACATTGATTACTTTGCTATCACATTGATTACGTTGCTATCACATTGATTACTTTGCTATCACATTGATTACGCTGCTTTCACATTGATTACTTTGCCATCACATTGATTACGCTGCTATCACATTGATTACGCTGCTATCACATTGATTACCTTGATATCACATTGATTACGCTGCTATCACATTGATTACCTTGCTATCACATTGATTACTTTGCTATCACATTGATTACGCTGCTATCACATTGATTACGCTGCTATCACATTGATTACCTTGCCATCACAGTGGTTACGTTGCTATCACATTGATTACGCTGCTATCACATTGATTATTCTGCTATCACATTGATTACGTTGCTATCACATTGATTACGTTGCTATCACATTGATTACGTTGCTATCACATTGATTACCTTGCTATCACATTGATTACGGTGCTATCACATTGATTACGCTGCTACCACATTGATTACGTTGCTATCACATTGATTACGTTGCTATCACATTGATTACTTTGCTATCACATTGATTACGTTGCTATCACATTGGTTACGTTGCTATCACATTGATTACTTTGCTATCACATTGATTACGTTGCTATCACATTGATTACTTTGCTATCACATTGATTACGCTGCTACCACATTGATTACGCTGCTATCACATTGATTACGCTGCTATCACATTGATTACGCTGCTATCACATTAATTACGTTGCTATCACATTGATTATGTTGCTATCACATTGATTACGTTGCTATCACATTGATTACGTTGCTATCACATTGATTACGTTGCTATCACATTGATTACGTTGCTATCACATTGATTACGTTGCTATCACATTGATTACTTTGCTATCACATTGATTACTTTGCTATCACATTGATTACTTTGTTATCACATTGATTACTCTGCTATCACATTGATTACTTTGCTATCACATTGATTACCTTGCTCTATCACATTGATTACTTTGCTATCACATTGATTACGTTGCTCTATCACATTGATTACTTTGCTCCATCACATTGATTACGTTGCTATCACATTGATTACGCTGCTATTACATTGATTACCTTGCTCTATCACATTGATTACTATGCTATCACATTGATTACTTTGCTATCACATTGATTACTTTGCTATCACATTGATTACTCTGCTATCACATTGATTACGTTGATATCACATTGGTTACGTTGCTCTATCACATTGATTACGGTGCTATCACATTGATTACCTTGCTATATTACATTGATTACCTTGCTCTATCACATTGATTACTCTGCTAACACATTGATTACTTTGCTATCACATTGATTACTCTGCTATTACATTGATTACTCTGCTATCACCTTGATTACTCTGCTATCACATTGATTACTCTGCTATCACATTGATTACGTTGCTATCACATTGAATACTCTGCTATCACTTTGATTCATCTGCTATCATGAAACGGTACTACGAATTAAGCCAAACAAAAAAGTCTAACAGAGTCAACATAAGACTATATAGTTTCCAACAATGTTCCAGTACATTAAAAATGCTAAAATAAAATTATTTTGTTTTCAACAATGTTCACGTACATTAAAAATGTTAAAATAAGATTATATATTTTTCAGCAATGTTAGTACATTAAAAATGTTAAAATAAGATTATACATGTATATATTTCAGCAATGTTAGTACATTAAAAATATTAAAATACGATTATATATTTTTCAGCAATGTTAGTACATTAAAAATGTTAAAATAAGATTATATATTTTTCAGCAATGTTAGTACATTAAAAATGTTAAAATATGATTATATATTTTTCAGCAATGTTAGTACATTAAAAATGTTAAAATAAGATTATATATTTTTCAGCAATGTTAGTACATTAAAAAATGTTAAAATAAGATTATATATTTTTCAGCAATGTTAGTACATTAAAAATGTTAAAATAAGATTATATATTTTTCAGCAATGTTCCAGTACATTAAAAATGTTAAAATAAGATTATATATTTTTCAGCAATGTTCCAGTACATTAAAAATGTTAAAATAAGATTATATATTTTTCAGCAATGTTCCAGTACATTAAAAATGTTAAAATAAGATTATATATTTTTCAGCAATGTTCCAGTACATTAAAAATGTTAAAATAAGATTATATATTTTTCAGCAATGTTCCAGTACATTAAAAATGTTAAAATAAGATTCTATATTTTTCAGCAATGTTATTACATTAAAACTATTAAAAAGCTTTTATTTCATTACTCCAAATCGTGGGTAATACTTGTTTTGTATCGAATGCGGGAACAGGTCTTTGGAAATAGACAGTCTGTTTGGACTACCACATACATAATTACTCTGATGGTGACGGGGTGTCATTTTTTAATATGCTTGGATGTGGCCTAACAGTGTGTATGTATAGTGTCAAGCCTATGGTTTATCAAAATGTTCTTTTAAAAAAATGAAAATAAAATATTTGGTCTTGAACCCGAAACCACGTGTCCAGACCGCAAGCGTATGTGGGTAATACGGGTTGTTACGGGTACAGCTACGTGATAACAACCTTACCAGAAAGTATGTCATTCATTGTTGATGACGAATCTGACTTTGAAACCTGTATTTATATTTAGAGTCATATTCTATTCAAGCCGACTGTCACAATTTCAACAACAAAATTAGTTCATACATTTGTATTCGTTACAAACCATATCACTTAGTGTGGCGTCCGTGATCCAGTGGTAGAGCGTCGGATTTGGAATCTAACGGTCCCGGGTTCGATATTCGGTCAGGCCACGTATGTAGTGTCATTGAGCAAGGCACCTCACACACATTGCTTAATACTGGTTAACCACTTAGGTCTGCTAAACATGTCTAGGTCCCCGCAAGGGGTTTGACATTAATTGAACATACATACCTCTATATCGCAGTAAATAAATCAAACATTTTTAACGTTTTAAACATTTAAAGATTGTTGAAAAATAATAAAGATTTATATATAAATATATTACTAGGATATACTTTATTCGTTTGACTCGTCATAGTTTCGTTTCTACTCAACAAATCAACTAGTATAGTGTTTAACTAACTCGTCTTTAGATTAAAATTGCTGACATCAAAACCTGGACACTCGCATACAGTGTCGTTTCATTTATTAACTTTATTATTATTATTATTATTATTATTATTATTATTATTATTATTATGCCCTGCGATAATCCACAAAGCAACAGAATAACTTTTATTAAGTGCATATATAATAATAATAATAATAAACACTTTATTTAACGAGATAACTAATTTGGACTAATAAGTCAATCTACCACGAGGCGCCTGAACAAATTAAAACATGCAACAGAACAGTGAAACATGTTTAGCTTAAACAATACAACATATATATCTTCTCATAGATTACATATTGAAGCAGGTAGATGGAATAGACCCATACGTACACCTATAAATGAAAGGAAATGTCAGGTTTGTAATGTCATTGAAGATGAATATCATGTTGTCATTGAATGTCCGGTATATACAGATTTGAGAAAACAGTTTATTAGTGTTAAATTCTGGAGACGTCCAAATATGATCAAGTTCATCGAATTAATAAAACATGAGAATAAAACGGTCATTAGAAATTTAGGAATGTTTGTTCATAAAACGTTTTCGCTTAGAAATGATAACCTGTATAGCAATAGAAATGTAAATAGTATATGATATAAAATTAGTCACCGTCAATGTGAAGCATTTTGATAGAGTGGAAATAAAACTCCGGTTATATTAAAGCTCAGTACTAGTTGCACACTAATATAAAATTTGCACCATTATTGCTGTAAAATACTTAATATGTTAACCTTTTGTTTTGTTTCGAAAAGGTTGGTATATTAAAATAACTAAGTTAATCTTAATATTTAAAAATAACATATGTCCATATGTTAAATCTATAGAAGTATTTTGAGTTATCCAACAAGTTGGCCTTTTCCTTTCGATACAGGTTAACTAACTTGTGTTGGAACTAGATTTTGGAGTAATATTTCTATTATTTTATTTTATTCATTACAACATTGTAAATTTGCATGAAATTGATTTCAATGTACAAAGGTAAAGGGTAAAAATAAATTAATTATTTGAAATAATATTTATGTCATAAGCCATGTATGCATGTTTTCTCAAAGTCCGTAATATTTAGATTCATATTGTACGAATTTATACTCAGTGTACATTGAAACATTTCAAAATAATTCTGTAACCTTCTCCATTTAGTTAAATCAGTTATTAACATGCATGCATTGTTTACTATATTTATTTGTTAATTCACTGTCTGTTCATTTATATCATGCATACATTATCCTCATGGGCTTTTAAGCCTAATGGAATTGAAAATAAACTATCTATCTATATAAATATACATTTTGCACACAATTTAGATACATAAATGAAACATGTAAAATCGCGTCTCACCAATGCAACCCGGGTTCGATCCTCGGACCCAGTATGTGAGGTGGTACGGTGGACGCCAGATCGGACAGGTGGGTTTTCTCCGGGTACTCCGGTTTCCTCCCACACGAATGACCACATTTAACCTTTCATCCACGCCATCGAGAGTGATTAATATAAGTTGTTAGAACTTGCTTCGTAATCGTTGTAAAATAAATAAAGTTTAAACTTTAAACATGTAAAATATCTTGCGGAAGCTTTCCTTAACGGTTATTTAACCCATTCAACACCAAGTAACTGACATGGACTGGTCCATGATATTTTTAGACCAATAAATTAATAACAAAATTACATTTGGATCAGTTCATTTATCAAAATGGATAATTGTTTTTCTAAAAATAGTTATATTACTTGAAAAAAGTGCAGATCCTGTCCTGATGAGACGGCTCGTCACGAGCCGGCTCATCTGGATCTACACTTTTTTGTAAGCCAATTTAGAGGTATGTGGTGTTGAAAGGGTTAATATATTGCAGTGTTAAATAATGCTATAAAATTATAATTCAACTTTCAGGACAAGAAGGTGCTTTTAAAAAAATCAAATCCGAACAGTCTCCCGCCACGACATCATCATCATTGGGCACGGCTAACTCGAGCTCGTCGCATCACTCGAGCACGTGCCCGACTCCCGCCAGACGGCGCCACCGTACCACATTCACACAGGAACAACTTCAGGAACTGGAGGCAGCGTTCGCAAAAAGCCATTATCCCGACATATATTGCAGAGAAGAACTGGCCAGAATTACCAAATTAAACGAGGCCCGCATACAGGTATTTATCAACATTTTATTTGTGTGTGTTTTACGTTTATTTATCGTCGCTACCGGTTGCTCATATGAGCGACTCGTCCTGAAGAGATTAGTCATTTTAGATGTTTGTAGGATAGATGATGGTTGGGATGGACTAAATATGAAATGATGCAACTCTATTTGCACTTATTAATGATTGTTTGTTTTTTTAAATAATATTTTATTGCATTTTTCCATACAATACATTACATATATACATACAATACTAAGAACAAATCAGAGATTAATATGTAATATGTAATCATATGATTGCAGTATACGATACATTTGTTTTGTCGAGGGAAAAAAGCAAATGGGTTGGGCTACAAGTTATAACAACATTATTTACAGCCATCCCCGTAATTAATGATTGTTTATCAAGTTACTACTGACATCTTTAATCAACAACAATTAAAGACATGTTTACTAGTTCTGTTTGCAAACATAACATAATAATTTATAACATATATTGTATGAGGCATTAAATGGTACAAAACACATATATAGCCAAACAAAATTAACATACATGTATATGTAAACATTATTACCCGTTATATTAGCCATTCGTGCTAAAATAAAAGTCCCACGTGGAAGTCGTGATATCGCAGTGGATGCGCGTTCGATTCAGGTGCGAATGGTCCGGAGTTCGAGCCCCGCTGGAGCCGTTACGATTATGCCCTAAGGCAAGGCATTCAAATTCCACGTTGCCTCTTCTCTCTCCCGCATGGCGATGGATTCGAGAGTGATTAATATAAGTTATAAGAACTTGTTTCGCAATCGAGCTAAAATAAATTTGTATAAACTAAAATAAAAGTCACACACAGTCAATGCAAGTCATTGTCGGCTCCCGCTCAATGTGGCGAAGCGAAGCCACAGTGCACGGGATAATCGGGAACTCGCACAGAAAAGTATGTTTCATTTCATGATTAACACAATATCAGAACAACTATTAAGAAATAATTAGTAAACATTACAATGACAAGTTTTGATACGAAAATTAAATCTACAATTGAGAATAAATATAAACATACACAGGAAAATATTTATTTCATAATAAAGATTTAAACTAACCCAAACAAAAAAATCTAACCAAAAGAACACACACGACAACTCTAGCAAATAACGAGCCCAATTAAACAGCTGAATTAGTTCACGTGACAAGCAATGCGTGTCCTTAATTACAGACTGTGCATCATGAAACGTTAGATGACAAAAGGCGTTATCTCTGTGTCCCTATACGAACTATTCTAGAGCCATCGGAAAGGTCTTAGAATTAACGGATTTCAATTGAATTTCCCCGATTTTTCTCTACTAATTAACGACCCTCATAGCACTTTTTACCGTTATTTTAAATTATATTGACACCCCGGGGCGGGGTGATCAAAACACTCTATGGGATACTCAGAGTTTCGCGAATTTTTGAAGTGGTTTACTGGAAACAATGTTTTCTTTGAAAATAGTCTTGTAGTGGCCATTATGTCCGCTGAAAGATGCTGTGATGTCTTTGATTAAGAAGAACAAGATGATTTTCCGAGAAATGTACAGACCTTGAAAAAGATGTAGGCAGATGGCATAGTCGAAGTTAATTTCTTACTTTTAACTGTAGCGGGTTTACGGTGTATTGAAATACTGGTGAGGGTGATACTTCTTTCTTATTTTCTTGTTTTGATATATTTGCCATTCAAAATGTCCTTTCTAAGCCACTATACATGTATAGTAGAACATCAGGGACTTTACGATCTAAGAATACATTCACTTTTTAGTCGACTATATAAGGCAGTAACGATACAATTGGCAGTAATCTTGGGACAACTCGCAGTAATCTGGACATTAGGGTTAGGGTTAAATTCGATCTTCTACTGCCTCTATCCCTAACCATATGCCGTTTGCAAAGAATTCTCGTAAAGTTGTTGCTTTGTCGGATATGTCAGCACAGGTATAATTATAATAGGCCGTTTTGGTATCAGACCATGGTTCTCTTAAGTCCGTATATGTACTTCTAGCAGTGTCCGTGTCGCGTCTACTGCCGCCTTCTTACTTAACATATCTTATTGCTATTGGTGAACAATGCAATTTTCGTAGAAAATAGCCACCCTAAATTGATACTAAAGCAATTTCCATAGGAAAGCCCCAACGATTCTTCAAACTTAACGCTATAAACCTTTAGTAATATACTTTGAATAGATAAATATTCAAATACGTTTAACCGCCATTTTGAGATAACGAAATTTGGAATCTCGACTCCGTCTTTTCTGACTACATCACTAGGTCCATTCCTTCCAGCGAAGACGAAATTAAATTTGCAAAACAGCGGCTGAGTGTGTCGTGGTGATCATGTGATATGCATAATGAATTTTTAGACATCATTACGAGAGAATTCCGAGATGTCGAGGTCTAACATTGTCCGTTCCCATCCACATAGCTCATGTTTACTACGGCGGGAGGAAAATATAACGTAAATGTAAATGCATACGACGAAATTATTATAGCAGAATATGTTTATAGAAAACAATTAAACAATAAAACATTCAGGCATATGTAAGGAAGTATATATATGCGACATTTTACATAATAATAAACAAAATAAACGGGAAAAAAACAAACAAAATGGACGGTTTTTAAATACATTTTTTATCTCCTGTTATCTTAGTATCCGGTGACCGCGAGATAATATAAAAGAGCTGGCATGTTCGCACAACAGAACGGATATGTAGTCCAGTGGTAACACGCTGGACTGGTAATCCAGGGATCGCAGGTTCGATCCCCCGTCTGACTCTAATACAATTAACAGTCTTTCAGATGGGACGTTAAACCGAGGTCTCGTGTCGGTGCTTTACACCGTGCACGTAAGAGAACCAGAGGAGACTCTGGAATGGGTCTCTGTCTGTATCATGCACTATCCTCCAAAATCTAAAATAACTAATCTCTTCAGGAGGCGTCGCTCATATGGGCTACCGGTAGCGACGATAAATAAACGTAAAACACACACAACAGAACAACATACTCTTTAGTAGTCCATTGTTTATTGTGTTGGACTGTGGTTCCTTGGATCGCAGGTTCGCTCCCCCGACTGACACTAATACTATTAACAGTGTTTCGGATGAGACTTTAAACCGAGGTTTCGTGTCGGTACTTTAGGTCGTGCATGTAAAAGAACCAGAAGTGGAAGTCGTGATAGCTCAGTGGTAGCGCGTTCGCTTCACGTGCGAAAGGCCCGGAGTTCGAGCCCCGCTGGAGCCGTTACGATTGTGTCCTTAAGCAAGACATTTAAATTCCACATGCCTCTTCTCTCTCCCTCGTGGCGATGGATTCCATCAGGAATGAGGTCTCGAGAGTGATTAGTATAAGTTATAAGAACTTGTTTCGCAATCGAGCTAAAATAAATTTGTATAAACTAAAAGAACCAGAGGAGACTGTGATAAATAAGATATGTCAAGTGATATAAAACACGTGAAATAGTTACATGAAAAGCGTGGTTGTTTCACGTACGATGCAATACATTACGATTAAACTAAAGTCCTGGAATTGTGTTTATACAACATTAACATGAACATGAGAAGTATTAAAAATAATGATCATCGCATTCTGTACAGACATTTTAAGTCAATGGATTCCGCAGACAATTTTGTCTGGACTAGTTAACGCGTGCGGGGCACGTGCAGATCACGCGACCTTCCTTAAAGTAGTTTATAATATTGGCACGCAGTCCGTATTGGCACACGCTTGCATCTCTTCACAAGTATTTAACTACACATCATTTGTACATATACCTTCATGCACGTGGCAATCAACAGGTTGGTATTTAACAAGTAACTTGTTGTCAAGCCATTGACAACAAATGCAAGTGTTTACAAATACAGAGTGAAATGTTGTTCCGGAGCTGAGATCAGGTTATACATCACTCTTAATATAAGTAGTGTGATATACCGAGTTCTGTTTCCATAATGTTGTAAGAATGTGTAAGGAACAATGTTCTGTTTCCGTAATGTTGTAAGAATCTGTAATGAACAATGTTCTGTTTCCGTAATGTTGTAAGAATCTGTAATGAACAATGTTCTGTTTCCATACTGTTGTAAGAATCTGTAATGAACAATGTTCTGTTTCCATAATGTTGTAAGAATGTGTAATGAACAATGTTCTGTTTCCATACTGTTGTAAGAATGTGTAATGAACAATGTTCTGTTTCCATAATGTTGTAAGAATGTGTAACGAACAATGTTTGTTCTGTTTCCGTAATGTTGTATGCATGTGTAAGGAACAATGTTCTGCTTCCGTAATGTTGTATGCATGTGTAAGGAACAATGTTCTGTTTCCGTAATGTTGTATGCATGTGTAAGGAACAATGTTCTGTTTCCGTAATGTTGTATGCATGTGTAAGGAACAATGTTCTGTTTCCGTAATGTTGTAAGAATGTGCAATGAACAATGATCTGTTTCCGTAATGTTGTAAGAATGTGTAAGGAACAATGTTCTGTTTCCGTAATGTTGTATGCATGTGTAAGGAACAATGTTCTGTTTCCGTAATGTTGTATGCATGTGTAAGGAACAATGTTCTGTTTCCGTAATGTTGTATGCATGTGTAAGGAACAATGTTCTGTTTCCGTAATGTTGTATGCATGTGTAAGGAACAATGTTCTGTTTCCGTAATGTTGTAAGAATGTGCAATGAACAATGATCTGTGTCCGTAATGTTGTAAGAATGTGTAAGGAACAATGTTCTGTTTCCGTAATGTTGTAAGAATGTGTAACGAACAATGTTCTGTTTCCGTAATGTTGTAAGAATGTGTAATGAACAATGTTCTGTTTCCGTAATGTTCTATGAATGTGTAACGAACAATGTTCTGTTTCCGTAATGTTGTATGAATGTGTAATGAACAATGTTCTGTTTCCATAATGTTGTAAGAATGTGTAATGAACAATGTTCTGTTTCCGTAATGTTGTAAGAATGTGTAATGAACAATGTTCTGTTTCCGTAATGTTGTATGAATGTGTAATGCACAATGTTCTGTTTCCGTAATGTTGTAAGAATGTGTAATGAACAATGTTCTGTTTCCGTAATGTTGTAAGAATGTGTAATGAACAATGTTCTGTATCCGTAATGTTGTAAGAATGTGTAATGAACAATGTTCTGTTTCCGTAATGTTGTAAGAATGTGTAACGAACAATGTTCTGTTTCCGTAATGTTGTATGCATGTGTAATGAACAATGTTCTGTTTCCGTAATGTTGTAAGAATGTGTAATGAACAATGTTCTATTTCTGTAATGTTGTATGAATGTTTAATGAACACTGTTCTGTTGCCATACTGTTCTATGAATTAATGTTCTGTAATTCCTGTCTGGAATAACTAATAATTCGGCTGCTGCGAGAATGCAAAACTAGTGTTCGGATTCTCTGCTATTGCACGTGCAAATGTTCTTGGGTACAGAATGATTACCTTTGTTGACGATAGGAACCAGCGTACGTATTAAATGGAGTTGTATGTTTTAATCATTTGGTCTACACATATTTTTGATAAACACATATTTTCTATAAAATAAAAAAATTAATTGTTGTGGCCCCTATATGGCCCCCGATATTTTCTAAAGTATGCACAATTTACATGTTACATCCATTTTCTAAATATTGTACACACCGAAAACTAATGCCATGGACAATGCTACATATTTAGCGATATGCGACCACGTAGTCTTTTAGAGAAAATGTACTCTTTGGACAGCTATCTTGTCATTTAAATTGCTGTCGAGAAATGTCGTGTTCCCATCTGAGACTAATTGAAGGCAGGGAAGCTTTCAGTGACTAAGGCCCGTCAATTTTTCCGGCGTAATTCAATTACGTAAATGTGCTCGCATCTCGGCATTCTCTAAAAGACACGGGAACATAAACGCACTTGGAATTTCAACTATCGAAGCATAGATCCAAATATCCTACTCTATTTGGAGATATTGTTATTTCGGAATGCAGACCTCTAATGGGTGGAGAATAGTCTAGTGTCCACCAAAGCGTGCTCCCCTACACTGATCCTTTCATAGGGTCATCTTGGAATAAATTGAACATTTTTGTCAATTTCCATCTTCTCTCTGATTGCATGCTGAATTTATAAGCAAGCGCTTGAATGAACGCGCCGTTTTCTGGAATCCGCGGACGGGGAATTGAAAAACTCTTCTGAGAAATGGAACAATTATTTAAATCAATTCCGCTTGTAGGATTTTCCGCCGATCGCAAATGGCCATATGTACATGCTCGTCCCCGTATTGTGAATTTGTGATTGTTCGGCGGCACAGTTTTCATGTTTCTCTCGTAATGAGGTGTGCGATTCCTTCTGCCTGATCGATTAGGGGAAAGGAGATAGAACATAATCAAAATCTATTTTCGTCCAATTATGTATGCAAATGAAGCGTTAGTTGCTTAACAGTTTACTTCATTAGGGATCCAATCGAACGTATAGTACTGGGACACGCCTCTTTAATAAACACATCCAACTCGTTTTCAGAACGGTCGACCTCCATGCATTTTCAAACTGTTGTATTATATTTGTCAATATAACACCATGTTTTACAGACGGATCTGTAGTCCAGTGGTAACACGCTGGACTGGTAATCCAGGGATCGCAGGTTCGATCCCCCGACTGACACTAATAATATTAACAGTGTTTCGAATGGGACATTAAACCGAGGTCTCGTGTCGGTGTTTTACACCGTGTACGTAAAAGAGCCAGAGGAGGCTCTGGAATGGGTCTCTGTCTGTATCATGGCACTATCCTCCAAAAATCTAAAATGACTAATCTCTTCAGGAGGCGTCGCTCATATGGGTAACCGGTAGCGACGATAAATAAACGTAAAACACACACACCATGGTGGCGGAGAGGGTTTTTTTTAAACTTTATTTATTTTACAACGATTGCGAAGCAAGTTCTAACAACTAATGTTAATCACTCTCGTTGTCTCGGATAAAAGCGTAAATGTGGTCCTTCGTGTGGGAGGAAATCGGAGTACCCGGAGAAAACTCACGTGTCCAATCTGGCGACCATCGTACCATCTCACATACTACCCGGTCCGAGGATCGAATCCGGGCTGCATTGGTGAGAAGCGAGCGCGCTAACCACTGCGCTAATCGGAGTGGTTAATGTCCTTTATTTCAAATCACATGTTCGGGTCCTATTGGCTGTGTCGACTTATTTCATATGAGGAAGCTATTCGGGAGGGAGGTGATTCTACACAGGTGTCCATCCGTGCATAAAATACTGATCGGACGACTAACTTGGGTCTTCCTCCACCAAATAGCTGGAAAGTCGCCTTATGGCCCAAGCTGTTGGGGCGACTTTAAACGCTAAAAAAAAAACAACACACAAACACACACATACACACACACAGACACACACAAACACACACACACACACACACACACACACACACACACACACACACACACACATCACACAATATACACACAATACACACAATACACAAACACACACAAACAAACACAAACAAACACACACACACACACACACACACACACACACACACACACAAACATCACCACATATACACACACACATACACACACATATACACACAAACACACACAAACAAACACAAACAAACACACACATACAAACACACACATACATGTTTAAAAGTTATTATGATATCTGATATAATTAACAAAACTTTTTTTTTTTAAATGTGCTACCAAGCTGTTTTTTATATCTTGATATGCATATATACACCTATATGCTGATTGATTCTAAATTCCTTACTTCAGGTGTGGTTCCAAAACAGGCGTGCCAAGTACCGGAAGCAGGAGAAACAATTAGCGAAATCCCTGTCCCCGGTAATCCCATCCTGCAACAGTATGATGCGCAACATATACCCCTCCAATAACCGCCCATACGGGACCTACCCGAGCCCTGGCAGCATGAACAACATGGCGCGATACCCACAGATGAACACGTCGTACTCGCCTGTAGCACAGTTCCCCGGTATGAATACAATGCAATCCAACATGGCGGCAACGATGCCAAGACAAATACAGCAATTCCCAGGAATGACCTCTGATTATAATTTGGTAAGAATAAGTTTATGTACTACAACTGAGTGGAGTAGAAGTCGTGATAGCGCAGTGGTAGCGCGTTCGCTTCAGGTGAAATGCCCAGAGTTCGAGCCCCGCTGGAGTCGTTACGATTGTGCCCTTAGGCAAGGCATTTAAATTACAAATTGCCTCTTCTCTCTCCCTCACGGCGATTGGATTCCACCAGGAATGAGATCTCGAGAGTGATTAAATATGTTTCGCAAATGAGCTAAAATAAATTTGTATCTTATACAAAATAATTCAAATTTTATTATATTTTTATTCCATATATGATATCGGGTCGCTTTAAGAAGATACATTGTATAACTATTATATTATAATATAATATGATTTCAAAATATACTGGCACCATAAAAACTGTGCACTTTTGTATTGAGCGTTACTCTTTCGTTATAAATTTTAGAATTATGGATTTTACTATCATGAGTGAAGAAAATAATCCTTGATACCAAATGTGCCTATATTGTCAATATGATTTGCACAATGTATGCTATGAACACTTTGCGTGTGCGTGCTTTACGTTTATTTATCGTCGCTACCGGTTGCCCATATGAGCGACGCCTCCTGAAGAGATTAGTCATTTTAAATGTTGGAGGATACAGACAGAGACCCATTCCAGAGTATCATCTGGTTCTTTTACGTTAACGGTGTAAAGCACCGACACGAGACCTCGGTTTAACGTCCCATCTGAAAGACTGTTAATTTTTATTAGGGTCAGACGGGGGATCGAACCTGCGATCCCTGGATTACCAGTCCAGCGTGTTACCACTGGACTACAGATCCGTCGGGCTATGAACACAGCTGATAGATCTCATTTTATTTAAGTTTAAAACACTGCCGTGACGGCATACCTTTGTACTTGCAGTCCATTATTATTAATATTGGACTGCTGTCAAAAGGCCAGAGTAGTATATTAAAGACTACGTGTACGTGTACGCTATTAACAATTTTAATAAGTAGAATCTTGTTATATAAGTGTGTGTTTTAAGTAAGATATTAGCCTCAAACGGTTCCAATATGTAGTCTATTGGTACTGTCTTCGGCGATACGCACCGCACACAGTCCGATATTTTACATATTGGATCGTTTTAGGCTTATATCATATACAATGTACAGAAAATAATCAGTAAATGCGTGGTAGTATTTTAGGAATCCAGATAGATTATATATCTAAATTGACAATATTTAAAATATCCGGTGACCGCGAGATAATATAAAAGAGCTGGCATGTTCGCACAACAGAATGGATATGTAGTCCAGTGATAACACGCTGGACTGGTAATCCAGGGATCGCAGGTTCGATCCCCCATCTGACCCTAATAAAATTAACAGTCTTTCAGATGGGACGTTAAACCGAGGTCTCGTGTCGGTGTTTTACACCGTGCACGTAAAAGAACCAGAGGAGATTCTGGAATGGGTCTCTGTCTGTATCATTGCACTATCCTCCAAAATCTAAAATAATTAATCTCTTCAGGAGGCGTCGCTCATATGGGCAACCGGTAGCGACGATAAATAAACGTAAAACATACATACATTAAAATGAGTGTTGGCGTTATAATGGGTCTCGTTTATATTCTGTTAGTATTCTGGGGACATGTTCTTTAATCCATTGCATGTGTATGTCTCAGAGCTTGGCACTCTTTAGCGCTTTCTTTGTGAGTTTTAGCTTCAACCGAATCAGATCTGATTTGAGGCTGTCCGATTAGCGCAGTGGTTAGCGCGCTCGCTTCTCACCAATGCAACCCGGATTCGATCCTCGGATCGGGAAGTATGTGAGATGGTACGGTGGTCGCCAGATCGGACAGGTGGGTTTTCTCCGGGTACTCCGATTTCCTCCCACACGAATGACCACATATACGCTTTCATCCGCGCCAACGAGAGTGATTAATATAAGTTGTTAGAATCTGCTTCGTAATCGTAAAATAAATAAAGTTTATACTTTTTAGATCTCATTTACATACCCCAGTTGCAATATAGTCGAACAACATTTATTATCCTGTTTATTATCCTGTTTATTATCCTGTTTATGATCCTGTTTATTATCCTGTTTATTATTCTGTTTATTATTTATGTTGTAGGATGTACATGAAGACGATTGGTATAACAAAAGTTTGACGGCACTGCGCATGAACAATACACATCCGGGTCTTGGAAATCCCATGCTACAATACCAAGTGTAGATTGGACGATACATTTTGAATTTGAAAATATGAAATGAACCGAAAATTAATTGGTGCAATAGTGCTGAATGTTTGAAAACAACTAAATGTCTGTGAATAATTCAGAACAAATATGTATATATTGAACTAGATTCTGTGTAAATAAGGAGGATAGCGTACATTACAAGGTCAGGCGGGGATTCTTTGTGAAGATACATTTCTCAGAATATAACACAGGATTTATTTCCCGACAGCAGTCTGAACAGACAGAGACGTAATCCAAGGAAGTGAATGTCGTTTCTTGGGTATAAAACAAAACAAGTACATGCAATCGGTCAGGTTGCATACCAATTTTATTTATTATGTGTTCCGCTTCCATTTATGTTGACCACACTACAACCAATTTCTCATAGGAAGTTAGTATGGAGAATTGTGACCCAAACATAAGTATGTGTGTGTTTTACGTTTATTTATCGTCGCTACCGGTTGCCCATATGAGCGACGCCTCCTGAAGAGATTAGTCATTTTAGATTTTTGGCGGATAGTGCATTGACAGAGACCCATTCCAGAGTCTCCTCTGGTTCTTTTACGTGCACGGTGTAAAGCACCGACACGAGACTGTTAATTTTATTAGGGTCAGACGGGGGATCGAACCTGAGTAGATTGATGCATGGACTATATATATATAAGCCAATAACAATTGCGATTGAAACAATAGATACATAAAGTTAAAACGTAGTTGGCAATACATTTTGAAATATCTGGGCGACAACAAGTGGCATCATTTATTATTTATTTAGTTTATAGACATTTATCTTAGCTCATTTTCGAAACAAGTTCTTACGAGTTATATTAATCACTCTCGAGACCTCATTCATGATGGAATCCATCGCAACGAGGAAGAGAGAAGAGGTAAAGTGGAATTGTAATGCCTTGCCTAAGGGCACAATCGTAACGGCTCCAGCGGGGCTCGAACACCGGGCAATTCGCGAACGCGCTGCCACTGCGCTATCACGACCTCCACGTAGAAACCACCGATACCTGGTCCATTAGCATCTTCGCCATTTAATTTAATGTAAATGGTTTGACAGATATCTGTGTTTGAATGGGGTTATTAATAAAATTAAATATGAGTTAGTTGATGTTTCCACTCAATCGAACATGTAACATAAAAGCATTCCAAAAAGCTAAATGGCAAATATACTAATGGACCATTCACCAAATGTATGTGGTAGTAACCATGTGTGGCGTCCGTGGTCAAGTGGTAGAGCGTTGGACTTGGTATCGAACGGTCCCGGGTTCGATACTCGGTCAGGCCACGCATGTAGTGCCATTGAGCAAGGCACCTCACACACATGTCTTAGTACTGGTTAACCACTTAGGTCGGCTAAGCATGCCCAAGAAAACATGTCTAGGTCCCCGCAAGGGGTTTGACATTAATGGAACACACATACATACAGACAGTTACTCTATTGCTATAGCGACGATACTCTATCGTTACGCCGCGGCTGATCTGGATCTATGCTGTTTGCAAATGTGATTTTATTTACTCAGCAGGCAAAGGGTTAATTATAGTAGAAATCTTGACAAAATCGAAAACGGTTTCCCATCATGTCCATAGAATCGAATAGCATGCATACTAATAATGTGAAAAAGCACAGTTTTTAGTGAATAAGATTTAAGAAATAATATTTATCTTTCCGTTATTTATTGGCGAAAACATGGGTTGGAGTTCTGACGTGTAGGAAGTAACCATGCAGACCGTATGCTAGCCTGGGTTGGCAAAATGACAGCCTAGGGAAACTTGATTTCCGATCGTAGCGCCATCTACTTACACCCTCATTATTAAGGGTATATATTTGAAGAACGACAACTCTTCTCTACAAGATGCTATCGCTAAATATAGAAACGGAATTCTATCGGAAATCCCCGAACAGGCACGATTATACACGATCATTTCCGAATATACACGAATGCTCCCGTTGACCCGTAAACAATGGCGCGACCAATTGTAAAGATTATCAACATTACAGTGCCTCGCTTTCGATTCAAGTACGTCATTAATTAAGTCACGTGCTAATATGCCTATTAATAGGATTAATGATAATCAATAATTTCACGGAAAACCCGCCGAGTTTCCCAAGACGTTGATAGGATCAGAAACTCAATACGGCCCAATTAATAGTATCGGTGTTAAACAATATTTATTTGACTGTCCAAGCAAAATATATCGACGCCTGTTCTCAATCTAACCGTATACCTAAGTGGTTCATTCCAGCACTCAGAACGACACACCATGTTTTTGTTCGAGCTCAAGTCGTAGCTTGTTGAAGCTTTGCAAGAGAGGAATAGCTCAGGTGGTAGCTTGTTGAAGCTTTGCAAGGGCGGAATAGCTCAGGTGGTAGCTTGTTGAAGCTTTGTGGGAGAGGAATAGCTCAGGTGGTAGCTTGTTGAAGCTTTGCAAGAGAGGAATAGCTCAGGTGGTAGCTTGTTGAAGCTTTGCAAGAGCGGAATAGCTCAGGTGGTAGCTTGTTGAAGCGTTGCAAGAGCGGAATAGCTCAGGTGGTAGCTTGTTGAAGCTTTGCAAGAGCGGAATAGCTCAGGTGGTAGCTTGTTGAAGCTTTGCAAGAGCGGAATAGCTCAGGTGGTAGCTTGTTGAAGCTTTGCAAGAGCGGAATAGCTCAGGTGGTAGCTTGTTGAAGCGTTGCAAGAGTGGCATAGCTCAGGTGGTAGCTTGTTGAAGCTTTGCAAGAGCGGAATAGCTCAGGTGGTAGCTTGTTGAAGCGTTGCAAGAGAGGAATAGCTCAGGTGGTAGCTTGTTGAAGCGTTGCAAGAGAGGAATAGCTCAGGTGGTAGCTTGTTGAAGCGTTGCAAGAGAGGAATAGCTCAGGTGGTAGCTTGTTGAAGCTTTGCAAGAGCGGAATAGCTCAGGTGGTAGCTTGTTGAAGCGTTGCAAGAGCGGAATAGCTCAGGTGGTAGCTTGTTGAAGCGTTGCAAGAGTGGCATAGCTCAGGTGATAGCTTGTTGAAGCTTTGCAAGAGCGGAATAGCTCAGGTGGTAGCTTGTTGAAGCGTTGCAAGAGAGGAATAGCTCAGGTGGTAGCTTGTTGAAGCGTTGCAAGAGAGGAATAGCTCAGGTGGTAGCTTGTTGAAGCGTTGCAAGAGAGGAATAGCTCAGATGGTAGCTTGTTGAAGCTTTGCAATAGCGGAATAGCTCAGGTGGTAGCTTGTTGAAGCGTTGCAAGAGCGGAATAGCTCAGGTGGTAGCTTGTTGAAGCTTTGCAAGAGCGGAATAGCTCAGGTGGTAGCTTGTTGAAGCATTGCAAGAGTGGCATAGCTCAGGTGGTAGCTTGTTGAAGCTTTGCAAGAATGGAATAGCTCAGGTGGTAGCTTGTTGAAGCATTGCAAGAGTGGCATAGCTCAGGTGGTAGCTTGTTGAAGCTTTGCAAGAATGGAATAGCTCAGGTTGTAGCTTGTTGAAGTTTTGCAAGAGCTTATTAAACTTAGGATATCTTCAGTGATACGGTTTCCAGTCTTGAACAAGACATACTATTTCATTTTCTTTGTCAGAATATTTCTATTTTATGTTCTGAATTTTACTGTAATTTATTTGGGAGATGAGACGATTCTAAAGAAAACCCTATCTTGTAAATTATATGTGAAAATCTGACAAGCTCTATAAATTATGACCAGAATAAAACCGTGCGCTGTACTAGCGTTAGACTATCAGATATACATACATACATATACTCAACAGCATTCCTAATCGGTCACCTGCTATTTTATAATATTTGGAGCCAATTAAAAACTCATACAATATCAATACAGTCAAACCTGTCTTAAGCAGTCAGCCAAGGGAATCACAGAAAGTGGCTGCTTAACACAGGTGACTGCTTAATAGAGGTAAAATGTATAATAAAACAACATATTGGGAATCTGGAAACTGGCTGCTTACTACAGGTTGGCAGCTTAATAGAGGTGACCACTAACACAGGTTTGACTGTCTCTTTTGTCATTTAATGCATTTTATCCGAATGTTATACAGAAAATCATGCATAACGATCTGTAATAAAATATAACCAATAAGATGATATGAATATTGATATTATTTAGTTTATACAATGTACAAATTTATTTTATCTCGATTTAACTTTTATTAATCACTCTCGAGACCTCATTCCTGATGGAATCCATCGCCATGAAGGAGAGAGAAGAGACATGTGGAATTTAAATGCCTTGCATAAGGGCACAGTCGTAACGGCTCCAGCGGGGCTCGAACTTCGGACCTTTCGCACCTGAAGCGACTCCCACATATCACTTTTACATTACTTCCCTGATATTATATGGTTATTTGTTTGCTCCAAATACTGTAAACCATTTTGTGGAGTGTATAAATTGAGCAGTACTACATGGTACGAAAATCCTGAACATCCTCCAAATGTAAATCAATATATGCACATCTAGTCTTTATCTGTTGGTGTAGCCTGGGTGCCAGTCTGTCGATTTTTCACTTTTTAACTTCTGGCAAAATGTTGATATGATCCGAAACTCAATACGGCCCAATTAATAGTCTCGGTGTTAAAATATATTTATTTGACTGACCAGGCAAAATATATCGACGCCTGTTTCCAGGTTGATGTTGGTGGTATGCGCATGACAATCAGTGTCGGTGGCGAGGTGTAAGATAGAGTGTAATTAAGCTGTCATTTGTATGTTTTGATATTGTGTTTATATGGCATTGGATTGTATTAGTTTATATGATATTAAAATTGTTGAAATACCGGAACAATGCAATTTCGTTCTGCTTTTGCCTTAATAATGAAAACTTGTCAATAGTGAATGCATGTCCTAATTCAAACATAATTGGAAACATTGTCGATACAGGACCTCATTTCAGCCATTATCACTGTCAATACAAGAACTCATTTCAACCATTATCACTGTCAATACAGGACCTCATTTCAGCCATAATCATTGTCAATACAGGACTTCATCTCAGCATTAATCACTGTCAATACAGGACCTCATTTCAGCCATTATCACTGTCAATACAGGACCTCATTTCAGCCATTATCACGGTGAATACAGGACCTCATTTCAGCCATAATCATTGTCAATACAGGACCTCATCTCAGCCTTAATCACTGTCAATACAGGACCTCATTTCAGCCATTATCACTGTCAATACAGGACCTCATTTCAGCCATTATCACGGTGAATACATGACCTCATCTCAGCCATTATCACTGAGAATACAGGAAATCATTTCAGCCATTATCATTGTCAATACAGGAACTCATTTCAGCCATTATCACTGTCAATACAGGACATCATTTCAGCCATAATCACTGTCAATACAGGACCTCATTTCAGCCATAATCACTGAGAATACATGTCCTCATCTCAGAAACAATCATAGGGCTTTGTGTGAAGCGTAATACTGAGCTTAAATGTGTATATACTACTGTAGCTCCATTCATAATCAATGGACAGTCAGCTTATCAGAGAACATACTCTTCTAGAGGTATGCAATTACTGAAGATGATGACGATGATGATGAAGCTGCTGCAACGACGACGACGACGACGACGACGACGACGACGATGATGATGATGATGATGATGATGATGATGATGATGATGATGACGATGACCTACCCAACATCAATAGAGATTATTGGGAATTTGAAGCGTTGTGTCCCTTATGATTTTCCTACCTTTATTGCGGGCGTTTCCCTTTGTTTGACTACTGTTGTGTCAATATGTATGTGGTATTGGTCACCAGGCCCATACGCAGTGGCGGTGTGCACCCCCTTAAATATATCATGGCCCGCCTTTTGCCGATAAATGTATTAAGATTTAAATTTTGTAGATCCACGTTATGAACCCAAGGTATTATTGCTACAAATTCAAACCCAATATGTGTGTGTGCCGTGCCTGAACATAATTACGCATCCCCCCTATGAAATATCCTGCGTACGGGCCAGTCATGACGACAAGAGGCATGTTTATGTGGGAAAGGGTTAAGAGTATGTATACCCCACTATGAACTATCCTGCGTACGGACCAGTCATGACGACAAGAGGCATGTTTATGTGGGAAAGGGTTAAGAGTATGTATAACCATACATGATGACAAAGAATAGTTTATTACAAAAACTTACAAAATCGCAGATATACCACATATATTCACCACATTACAACATGCAGCAGCTAGGAACCATGGGCTTAAATCAGAGAGAATAATTAACATGTGTTATTCCACTACTTTCAACGGGTGGAATATACCACATATAAAACGTTCCCACATTTCAACATGCAGCAGCTAGGAACCATGGGCTTAAATTAGTGATAAACCGATTGATAATCGATTGTGAAAATGTGTAATCGATTATAATCAACGAGTCTTTATTTTTTTTTTTTTTTTTGAACCGCGTTTAAGGCCCGTTTATTTTCCTCGTCATAGGTGACCTGTGGGTCGAGGGCATCCCACAAGCACCTTACAATAATGTACATTTTTTAACGAGTAGAATAAACAAACGGCATGAATAATAGTGTATATAAATATATCAAGTCATTATCATGTTGGCCTTAAAGTGCTCAAAAAATGTTCAGTTACACTTAGAAAAAAAGAAAAGAGAAAAGTGGTCTGCAGCCTAATGTGATTGATGACAATTATTTTCAATATAATTTTAAATTAAATTTTTTTAGCATATTGCTTCCATATTTCGTCAAATTCAAATAATTTGTTCTGTAGTGAAGCTGTCTCAAGTTCAGTATCATATAATAGTTTTAATCGACACATCAGATGTTGAACGGATGGTTTTATGTCTTTATTTTTGTCTCTTACTTTTATGTTTGTTTATACCTCAAATAAAACTACGATTTACTATTGGCTGTATTTTATTAGCATTGCACGTTTGCAACAACAATTATAACTGTATCTAGTACTAGACTGTTCACTAGTATGTCACTAAGTGTTCTGTCCTCTATTAACTTAAAAACTAATTTTATATCAGGTGGCAGTCCAGTAACTTAAAGTATAGTACTCAGATGTAACTGAGTAACTAATTTGTCGAAACTAGTAACTTGTAAGTAATTTATTAGTACTAAATAGATTGTTAAACTCACAAATTAGATGGAATGATTTTGATTTATAACTATATCAATTTCCCGATTAATAATCGATTATCTAATCGGTTTACCCGTCCGATTATTCCGATTAATCGATTATGGATTTTGAAACCGATGCACATCACTAGCTTAAATCAGAGAGAATAATTAACATGTGTTATTCCACTGCTTTCAACCGGTGGAATATCACAAATTATTTCACTGACAAATTTCTAAATTTTATATTGCCTGCCAGTAATTAAATCACCAGTATGTGTTTGTTAGTAATAAGTTGATGTTGACTATTTAGAGGTTATTACGTGGCTAGTTTTATACAAGCCTCGGTATCGACATGAGGTAACTTGATATGTTTAGTTTAAACATTATTTATTTCAGTATTTGTACATATAATCAAGAAATGAACATTTTTACATATAATTTAACAGCAGTAGACTGAAAGGGATTAGAACGAAAGAAAACTTATATATCATGTTAAGGAAGGTCGATAGTCGATACCTAGGCTGATATTAAACTAGCCACGTAATAACGTCTTTATTACTTTGATATGAATTTGAACATTTAATAACCGAAATCCTGCTCTCCGTTATCAATTTATTAGGAATATATCACAATTACTGAATTAGATACGAGAAAACGATTGTTACCACAACTACAAACATCTGTTATCCGAGATGCTACAGGAAGTAAACAAACTAGCACTATTTTCTCATGAACTGGTTAAAAACGAGCACGTGGCTGTATCACCAGCAAACGTTATATCAGACTGGAAAACACAGCGTATCAACCTGGTTGATAGACAGTATTGTGGTAGGTAGGCACATAACGGCAACAAATAAACTAAAATTCATATCTAAGTATTAACACAATTTATTTTACTGACAAATTTCTATATTTCATATTGCCAGCCAGTGACAATCACCAGTGATTGTTCGGTAGTAATAAGTTGAATATAGAGAATTAGTGACGAGTCGCGTAGTTTTCTTTATCACGTGAACAGCGGCTTATAAACCACGGGTTCGCTAGATCCATTGACCTAGCAACATATTCATATAAGTACATGCACGTGTAAAGTAGTTCCGAATAACGTTACCATTTTATTTCATTTTAACATGTATTCAACAAAAAATTAAAAATCACAGAGTAAGCTTAAAGTCCCGTATACAGAGTAAGCTTAAAGACCCACTATTTGTTTTAAAGAACAATTGTATAAATACAGCGTACGTTTAAATTCCCACGGGGTGGCCACTTGCATGTAGTACTTGAATGTACGCAAAGTTTGCTCCGATTAACATAATATAATTGCGGAAATGTGATATGCCGACCTCATAAATCTCAGGACGGGGTTATAAAGGGCCGGGTTGTTGAGAAATGGGCATGTTGAACACAGTCTGGATTATTGCTGCAACTTTACTCAAATGCATATATGGGTAAGGAATTTCAATACATAGAGGATATTTGTTTGTTTTAGTGTATGAACAAATCATATTTCACTGATTGAACATTGAAAGCATTAATATTGACCACGAGTTGCGGTATAGGTTTCTATGTTCATTAGTGATATATTATTTGATCATTCACTTAAAAAAAAGAAAAATCGTTTCTTAGGTCAAAAAGTGTTTTTTTATGATAGATTATGTTATATTTCGGGTTTTACGCCTGCATCAGCACCATTTCGGGCTATATCGCCGGCGGGTAGTTTACTTAACAACACCTTTCCTGGGCAGGCTCCAGCGGTTAACCAGTACTTGGGTGCACCAACCTCCGTAAGAAACTGCCAACGTTTTCATATAAATGAGACACGACCTGAGCGGGGCTCGAACCCGTGACCATTAGTGATGATAGGTTACAGTGGTATACAAGTCAGAGACCTTAACCACTCGACCACGGAGGCGGACTATTTTTTTATGATAGATAACGTTGCAACTGGTGCTAAATGGCGCTAGAGCGCATGCTTAGATGACCATAGATGATGGCACAAAAGACACCACTGACAGCGTTGACAACGTTTTCAACATACAGTGGCTAGGCACCACACGTGCAAAGCAGAATGAAATCAAATGTGTTATTCCACTGCTTTCAATCGGTGGAATACCGATTATATTATTATATTAATTATTCTAACACGACCCAGCTAATAACATACATACTTATAGAGTAAAATCTACCTCGGGTTATTCTGCGATATACCTACCTTGAAATATGCTGCGCGCGCGCCGTGTTTTGGCTATTCCATTTATACAATGCGTGTACAGTTTTATGAATGAAAGTCACGTGATGTTTGTAAATACAACCGTGGGAATTCGCGTAAGTGAGTTATTTTTAGAATCAGATTATCTCTTGTCCGTCTTGTTTTTCTGTTAAGTAACGTTTCAGTTACTATTCTGTACAGTTTATTTGACAAAATTAATAAAATTATTGATCAGTTACAACTTTTGTTCATTTATGCACTAGATTGATATTTTCCATAAAAAATAACGTCATCACCCCTTACGCGGGAGGAAATTTCGAAAGCCAACAGCAGCGGAGTACAACGGCGTTTGAAGAAAATACTCCTTTGATTCTTAAAATTATTAGAAGTATGTCGTGTTAGAATCGAAATAATAAGTATCAACCGTTTCTACGCATAAGAACGACATATGAGGGTTATTCTGCGATATACCACGGTTGATACTTATTATTTCTTAAATATATTAATAACAAATTTCTATATTCCTTTGGAAAGCATAAAATAAAGCCGTTATGTAAAACGTACTCAACATAATGAGAGACGTTTTCTATTACCTCCCAAGTCTGATTTATTCCAAAATGTGAATAGGTCCTTTTAGTTAGAATCCTTTGTTTTTACTGTTGTTTCCTAACCAGATGTTGCGATATGATAAATGTGATTTTATCAAAATCATGTTCATTAACTGATAGCATTCTTTTACAAATAAATACTCAATGCATACATATATTGTATGAGATCTGTTAAGATATAATAATTTAATACTCATAAGAAGCGACAGTGGAATGCTCAGTGCATGTTGTGCAAAGGAAACAACGATAAAAACAGAGGAAAACACTTAATATGACCAATCTACTAAGTAATTTTCCACAAATAGACTCCGGGAATTTCCAATTTTCGAATATTTTACAGATTTTTGCCGTTTTTATCATTTTAGCCAAACTGAGTTTTTATTAGCCAATTTTGCCATATTTTAGCCAATGGCTACTCTGGCTATTGGCAGCGCGGGCCCTGTACTTATAGGGAGTATTCAGGGGCAGTAACTGACAAATGTCTGTCATTACATAATATCATAAATTCTAATCATTGAACAATATTATCAATAAACTGACCAGATAGGGGAAGGTGGGGCAAAATGGTCCCATAGGGTAAAATGGCACATCTCATATATCTCAACTATCAGGTACCGCCACCTGTTAGTATAAATATGTAATGATTAGTCATATGTCATAGAACGTCTAACAAAATGGCGGTCCTTTAATTCTTGGTATGGTGATCTGTTTGATGAAAAAAAGGATTGATGATGCTTCTGATCTATGGTAAGTGGTGTCATATATTGTTAATTGTGATTACGATATGCAGTAGATTGCTGTTGTACCTATGTTAACTTACAAGTCAGTGTAATGTACACATATCAGGGGGAAAGAATTAGTGTGTTTCTTGAAGAGCGTTTAATGAAGTGGATTGTTTGATGTCATGTACATATGGGGCAAAATGGTACACCTATGGAAGGTCATTATGGCATATGGGCCATTTTGCCCCATGGCTGTATACCATTTTGCCCCAATGCTTCGATATAGTGTATGTCATCTAATATTTAATATTTGTATATCTCATGAACCTTTATAGTTAATTTATATGATAATATAGGAATAACAAATGATCTAATGTCAACCAGTTCTTGGTAATGGTCTACCTGCCCCTGTAGAGTTTACAAACAAGATCAACAACAACCTCAACCAGCTCTTGGTAATGCTCCACCTGCCCCCTTTGCAAACCAAGACCAACAACCGGCTCAACCAACTCTTGGTAATGGTCTACTTGGCCTTGTAGATTTTACAAACCAAGACCAACAACCAGCTCAACCACCTCATGGCAACAGTCTACCTGCTCTTGTAAATGTTACAGACCAAACCCAAGAACCAGTTCAACCACCTCTTATGAATGGTCCAACTGCTCCTGAATATGTCACACACCTAGAGCAACATCCAGCAGAACCAATTACTGATAATGGTCCACTAGCTCTGGCTAATATTGAGCCTGGTCCTGGAGATGATCAGTTGCCTGCATTAGTTCTGTCAGTTGCTGTAAATGGTCAAACAAAACTCCTGAAGTTGATCATTTGGCTCAACCAAATCATAATGGTTTACCACACCAACCACCTCATGAAAGACGTGAACCAGTTCAAGAGGCTTACGAAATTGATCTAGCAGATGCTCATGATATCATGATCAGCCTGATTCTGGAAGTGCAAAACCAGTTCATCCAACTTATGGAACAAATCAACCCATTTAACCAGATTCTGTTGATAAGCAACCAATAGATTTAGCTTCTAAAATTGATCAATCAGTGTCTGAAAGTGGTCAGCAAAATCAACAAACTCCTGAAATTGATAAACTAGTTCACACAGCTCCTAATGGTCTACCAATTCAACAAAGATCTGAAACAGTTGCGTCAACATGTGTAACAAGTCAATCAGTTTAATCAAATTCAGAAATCAATGAACCAGCTCAAATAGCTTCAAGTAGCACCGGTAAACAAGTTACAACAACGTGTCTTACTAAAAAACCTAGTGCAGTAGAAATCCGCCGTAACCATGATAATGCCATTCCAAGCACATCAAGCACATCAAGCTTTATTTCACCATTTGAAATATCGCCACCTCCAAAAGCTAACCAGTCTAACAAAAGTGCCAAAAGAAAGAAAACTAAACGAGGTTCAGCTGAACTGCTAACAGCAAGCCCATACAAAAATAATTTGATTAAAACAGCAGAAGCTAAAACAGCAGAGGTTGCAGAGAAATTACAAAGAAAAGAATAAGGGATGAGAAACAGTCTCAGAAAGAGAAAACTAAGCAATACAAACAAACACAACGAAACAATAAACAAGCTGCAACAAGTAAAGGAAAACGGGCCCCTAAACCAGTAAACATGTCCAGTGTTTCTGAAGATGAATTGGAGTCGGAAAGTGTTCCAAGAAAGCGAAGAAAACAGATTCAGGCAAAACGAGCAAGCTATGTTAAAGGTGCCGCAACGAAAAAGAAACATGTAACAAAGAAAACGAAATCAGTAAATCTAACCCCACCATCATCAGCTGATTCAGATGCCACATGTTTGTTTTGTTCCGAACGTTTTAGCAACACGTGTCATGATCCTTGGATACAATGTACAACTTGTTTCAAATGGGCGCATGATGACTGTGCTGGAGTTGATGATCAAGATGATGGTTATGAATGTGATTTGTGTAAAGATACCTGAAGTGCCTCAATCATACACTGGTATTTGGAAAACAGTAATTTCACATAACAATTTACTCTTGATATACCTTAGTTTGAAGTTTAAAACTGATAAATGTAATTTCAAGATATGGGCCATTTTGCCCCTTTAAGGTGTGCCATTTTGTACAACCATAGGGGCAAAATGACCCACTAACTATAATATTTTTATTTTTCATTCTGTACCTGAATCATTAACCATATTGGTGTCATCATATGCTATGTTGTTATTAATACAGTAAAGTTTAATAAAATGCTTTAAATGTATTATTATATTTAAAAACTGACACATATATCCGATTAAAAGCTTAAGGGGGCCATTTTGCCCCACCTTCCCCTACAGACACAGGCTTACACAGCAATATCGTGAAACATATACATTCATATACGGCCCAACATACCTAACCTAGCGGCATATAAAATCACTTGCAAACAGCATAGAGCCAGAAACCGCCTCCGTGGTCGAGTGGTTAAGGTCGCTGACTTGTATACCACTGTAACCTATCATCTCTGATGGTCACGGGTTCGTGCCCCGCTCAGACCGTGTCTCATTTATATGAAAACGTTGGCAGTTTCTTACGGAGGTTGGTGCACCAAGTACTGGTTAACCGCTGGAGCCTGCCAAGGAAAGGTGTTGTTAGGTAAGCTGCCCGTAGCTCAAATGGGAAACCGGTAGCGATGTTAAATAAACTTAAATTTAAAATAATAGAGCCAGAACATGCCGTCTGATCAGGCTCTATGCTGATTGCTATTCGGATAGTGGAGCTAAAACACTTGGCTGAATAGCAAACAACATAGATCCTGAGTAGACGCGGCGTAACGCTGACTTGGATAATGTTACTCGCAAATGTGATTTTATTTACTCAGGAGGGAAAGGGTTAAACAGCCAGCTTATGGGAGTATAAAAAGTGGCTGCTTAGAACAGATACAGGTCAAATATGTAATATAATACCAGCATATGAAGCCATACACCTTGTGGAAGTCATGATGGCACAGTGTACAGACGGATCTATAGTACAGTGGTAACACGCTGGACTGGTAATCCATGGATCGTAGGTTCGATCCCCCATCTGACCCTAATAAAATTAACAGTCTTTCAGATGGGACGTTAAACCGAGGTATCATGTTGGTGCTTTACACCATGCACGTACAAGAACCAGAGGAGACTCTGGAATGGGTCTCTGTCTGTATCATTGCACTATCCTCCAAAATCTAAAACGACTAATCTCTTCAAGAGGCGTCGCTCATATGGGTAACCGGTAGCGACGATAAATAAACGTAAAAAACACAAATGGCACTTGATAAAACAATGGCTGCGCCTTCACTTCAGGTGTGATAGGCAGAATGTAGCTATTACGACTGTGCCATTAGGCAAGACACTTAAATTCCAAATTGCCTCCTCTCTCCCTCATGGCGATGAATTCCATCAGGAATGAGGTCTTTAGAGCGATTTAACTATTGTTCTAAGAACTTGTTTTCGTAATCGAGCTAAACTAAGCTTGTATAAAAAAAAATACACACTCACACTCTTGTATATACGGGCATCGTACACACAATATGCTACGACACAATTCTAGTGAAATTCCATGACATACAGTCAATCCTGTGCTAGTGGTCACCTCTATTAAGCAGCCAACCTGTATTAAGCAGTATGTTTACATATTCCCAAAATGTTGTTTTATTATACATTTGACCTCTATTAAGCAGACACATGTGCTAAGCAGCTATCTGTGCGATTCCCTTGGCCGGTAGCTTAAGACAGGTTTGACTGTACATCTATTTCACTGTTATTTTCAAATCTTGAGTGCAACGAGTCAAGATGTTTCTACCACAATGACCTTTACCTTCACCTCGACATCTGATGGTGGCAGCTTATTGGTCAAATTCAATTTCACAACAGACCATGTTAAATGAAGAGATAAATTCAGCATAGAATGCCTCAAACTATGAACACAATCTGTCTAGGAATAATCTAGGAGGTTGGTGCTTCCAGCAGACACGCGCACTAGAAATATTATAGTACCATATTGTGCTAGGACATGCGGCATTGATACAAATTCTACTTAGAATTCCGGCATTGTTAGTACGAATTTCTGTTTATGCCCTTGTTTTATACAAATTTATTTTAGCTTGATTGTGAAGCAAGTTCTTACAACTTATATTAATCACTCTCAAACTGGGATTTCATACTGAATAGTGTCTGCAAGTATTGTTGAAAAACATACAGGTATTAGCATAACCAGTGCTGACAAACTACTAGTTTGTGTTTATTAGTGTAAGATAGGATTTTATAGTTTATACACATTTATTTTAGCTCGATTGCGAAACAGGTGTTTATAACTTATATTGATCACTCTCGAGACCTCATTCCTGATGGAATCCATTGCCACGAGGGAGAGAGAAGAGGCAACGTGGAATTTAAATGCCTTGCCTAAGGGCACAATCGTAACGGCTCTCGATACCTCATTCCTGATGGAATCCATCGCCACGAGGGAGAGAGAAGAGGCAACGTGGAATTTAAATGCCTTGCCTAAGGGCACAATCGTAACGGCTCTCGAGACCTCATTCCTGATGGAATCCATCGCCACGAGGGAGAGAGAAGAGGCAACGTGGAATTTAAATGCCTTGCCTAAGGGCACAATCATAACGGCCTCAGCGAGGCTCAAACTCCGGACCTTTCGCTGAAGAGAACTCGCACCCACTGCGCTATCACGACTTCCACCTTGAGTTGGGTTATATAATAAACACCACAATGCAGGTATCTAAAGAACACCACAAAGATACAGTACCCATATGGAGGGCCTGCACTCCTAGCCTAGAGATGCTCATCATTGTGAACAGATGCTGGATGTCAAACATAAAAATATTGATTGCTCACTGTCACCCTGAGATAAAAAGAAGCAACCAGCCAATCAATGTGAAGAAAACGATTTTTATTACTCACATGTTCTGGAAGCCCAGCCCAATATCGGTCTTCCAGCACCATTGTATAGAAATATGGGGTAAATCAAGCAAGGACCCAATCTAGTGACTTTCATATTGTGAAGTGAAAATCATATCTATTGCATTAATCCTGCAAAGTGTGTGACATGTATTCTGGCCCCTGAGCAGACATGTATTCTAGCCCCTGAGAGGACATATATTCTAGCCCCTGAGCAGACATATATTCTAGCCCCTGAGCAGACATGTATTCTAGCCCCTGAGCAGACATATATTCTAGCCCCTGAGCAGACATATATTCTAGCCCCTGAGCAGACATATATTCTAGCCCCTGAGCAGACATATATTCTAGCCCCTGAGCAGACATATATTCTAGCCCCTGAGCAGGCTGAATGTATGGTCATGTGTGACATATATTCTAGCCCCTGGGCAGACATGTATTCTAGCCCCTGAACAGACCTATATTCTAGCCCCTGAGCAGACATATATTCTAGCCCCTGAGCAGACATGTATTCTAGCCCCTGAGCAGACATATATTCTAGCCCCTGAGCAGACATATATTCTAGCCCCTGAGCAGACATATATTCTAGCCTCTGAGCAGACATATATTCTGGCCCCTGAGCAGACATATTCTAGCCCCTGAGCAGGCTGCTGCAGGTTGAATGTATGGTCATGTGTGACATATATTCTAGCCCCTGAGCAGACATATTCTAGCCCCTGAGCAGGCTGCTGCAGGTTGAATGTATGGCCATGTGTGACATATATTCTAACCCCTGAGCATGCTGAATGTATGGTTATGTGTGACATATAGTCTAGCCCCTGAGCAGGCTGCTGCAGGCTGAATGTATGGTCATGTGTAACATATATTCTAGCCCCTGAGCATGCTGAATGTATGGTCATGTGTGACATATATTCTGGCCCCTGAGCATGCTGAATGTATGGTCATGTGTGACATATATTCTGGCACCTGAGCATGCTGAATGTATGGTCATGTGTGACATATATTCTAGCTCCTGAGCATGCTGAATGTATGGTCATGTGTGACATATATTCTAGCCCCTGAGCATGCTGAATGTATGGTCATGTGTGACATATATTCTAGCCACTGAGCATGCTGAATGTATGGTCATGTGTGACATATATTCTAGCCCCTGAGCATGCTGAATGTATGGTCATGTGTGACATATATTCTGGCCCCTGAGCATGCTGAATGTATGGTCATGTGTGACATATATTCTGGCCCCTGAGCATGCTGAATGTATGGTCATGTGTGACATATATTCTAGCCCCTTAGCAGGCTGAATGTATGGTCATGTGTGACATATATTCTGGCCCCTGAGCATGCTGAATGTATGGTTATGTGCGACATATATTCTGGCCCCTGAACATGCTGAATGTATGGTCATGTGTGACATATATTCAAACCCTAGAGCAGGCTGCTGCAGGTTGGATGTATGGCCATGTGTGACATATATTCTAACACTAGAGCAGGTTGGATGTATGGCCATGTGTGACATATATTCTAACACTAGAGCAGGCTGCAGCAGGTTGGATGTATGACATATATTCTAACACTAGAGCAGGTTGCAGCAGGTTGGATGTATGGCCATGTGTGACATATATTCTAACACTAGAGCAGGCTGTTGCAGGTTGCATGTATGGCCATGTGTGACATATATTCTAACACTAGAGCAGACTGTTGCAGGTTGATGTATGGCCATGTGTGACATATATTCTAGTCCTAGAACAGGATGCTGCAGGTTGGATGTATGGCCATGTGTGACATATATTCTAAGACTAGAGCAGGCTGCTGCAGGTTGGATGTATGGCCATGTGTGACATATATTCTAACACTAGAGCAGGCTGCTGCAGGTTGGATGTATGGCCATGTGTGACATATATTCTAAGACTAGAGCAGGCTGTTGCAGGTTGGATGTATGGCCATGTGTGACATATATTCTAAGACTAGAGCAGGCTGCTGCAGATTGGATGTATGGCCATGTGTGACATATATTCTAACACTAGAGCAGGCTGTTGCAGGTTGGATGTATGGCCATGTGTGACATATATTCTAACACTAGAGCAGGCTGTTGCAGGTTGGATGTATGGCCATGTGTGACATATATTCTAACACTAGAGCAGGCTGCTGCAGGCTGAATGTATGGTCATGTGTGACATATATTCTAACCCTAGAGCAGGCTGCTGCAGGTTGGATGTATGGCCATGTGTGACATATATTCTGGCCCCTAGAGCAGGCTGCTGCAGGTTGGATGTATGGTCATGTGTGACATATATTCTAACCCTAGAACAGGCTGCTGCAGGTTGAATGTATGTTCATGTGTGACATATATTCTGGCCCCTGAGCAGGTTGCTGCAGGCTGAATGTATGGCCATGTGTGACATATATTCTGGCCCCTGAGCAGGCTGCTGCAGGCTGAATGCAAGATTGTGTGACATTATATACTGGAAGACAGTTTATATATAGTTAGTCACTATGACAACGCCAAGTCTGCAAACTCTCAGATATTGTAATAAATCACTAATATTACAATGTCATATTTTTATTTTTCTAATTATTCCTTACACATGTGGCAAATCAATATTACAACGAAAATGTTAAACATGATAGCATTAGATTACAACAATTCCAATTCCCTAATTCTAACATAATAATATAAAGTCTTATACAATATTGTACCGTACATACTAGCCTATAAGACGAGTTTTTTATCACCAAATTCAGACCTTGTGGTTATAAAACTTTTCTCCAATCTCAAAACTCAGTCTCAATCGTTTGATTGGTTCAGCTGACAGTAACACTCAGAATCAACCAATCAGATTACTTGAGCTTGAGTTTTGAGATCTAAGAAAGGTTTTATAACTCGGGGCCAGGCCTCATAATGACTTCTCGTCTTTTATAAGTGGGTACTATAAATGTGTTAAATGGTATCCATAATTACGTTTTAGAAAAGAAATCACCCTGACACTGCACATTTCTTCAACTTGCTCTGACCATACATGCAATTTATACAAGGTCTGGTGTTCATTTTATTAGCGCGTCTTATACACGAGTGCATTCCAAGACCCAAAGATTTCTGGAGCAAAGTAAGGGGGTCGTCTTATAGGCGAGTATGTATTGTACGTCAATATAAATATTTTTATTCTCGTACATTGTAGCCTGGTAAGTCATTATGGTCTGGTGTTCATTTTATTAACACGTCTTATACACGAGTGCATTCCAAAACCCAAAGATTTCTGGAGCAAAGTAAGGGGGTCGTCTTATAGGCGAGTATATACAGTAAGTGAAAATAAATGTTTTAATTCTCGTACATTGTAGCATGGTAAGTCAATATGGTCTGGTGTTCATTTTATTAACACGTCTTATACACGAGTGCATTCCAAAACCCAAAGATTTCTGGAGCAAAGTAAGGGGGTCGTCTTATAGGCGAGTGTGTATTGTACGTCAAAATAAATGTTTTAATTCTCGTACATTGTAGCCTGGTAAATCAATATGGCAAAGTAAATAGTCCAGGTCTTAGACATTATGTGTACAGTAAATCAATAACGATGTAAATGATCTCATTCTCACTTAGACATATAATGCAATAAAATACTTTGGTGTAGAACAAGGCACCCAAATGGGTTTGAATCTCTCACCCGAAGATACTACTCAAATAAATAAATGTACATCAATTTGATGCAATTATCAGTTATCCAAACAAATCCATCATCAAAATGTACTAATCATCAAGTTTGAATTTAATTAAGCTTAAAAAATAGTGTTACTATGGTACTTATATTTTGACCTAGTGACCTAGTTAATTTAAGAAATTTGCCATTTATCGAAAGGATCCAAGCTTTCACCAAAATATAACTTCTGACCAAAGTTGACCAAAACCGGGTCAATGTCGGGTAGGGTAGGTAAGGTGTTTATAAATGTTAGCAGACTCTGTTTTATTTTTTTTAAGAACAGTTTGATAAACCATAAGCTTGACACTCTACATACAAATCTTTAGGTAAATATGGACATAATTACTCTGATATAGTAACGGGATGTCATTTTTAAACATGCTTGGCCTAAAATTTGGTATGTATAGTATCAAGCCTATGGTTTATCAAAATGTTCTTAAAAAAAAAATTGGCTTGAACCTGAAACCACTTGTCCAGACCCCATGATTGTAGAGTGTCAAGCCTATGGCTTATCAAAATGTTCTTAATTTTTTTTTTAAAACTTGGCTTGAACCTGAAACCACTTGTCCAGACCCCATGATTGTAGAGTGTCAAGCCTATGGCTTATCAAAATGTTCTTAAATTTTAAAAAACAATTTGGCTTGAACCTGAAACCACTTGTCCAGACCCCATGATTGTAGAGTGTCAAGCCTATGGCTTATCAAAATGTTCTTAAATATTTTTTAAAAATTTGGTTTTGAACCCAAGACCCCAAGTGTCTGTGTAAATGTTTACTACTACTGAGCAACTTCTTAATGAAAATGGGTTTATTATTGAATGTATGAACCAAGATTTCTTCAAAAATGTACATAGAACTTGTGCTTGCTGCAGTATTTATATGGCAATTGTTGACAGATTCATACACAGTCATGAAGTATTCCGTTCAAGAGGGTGGAGGAGAGTGCCATCCCCCCGGGTACCCCCCTCCCACTTCAGTAAATACTTTAAGTGAGATATGTCTTCAATAACTTGGCAATTAGAGTTTTCCCCCTTTGGGAATGAGAATTGTTCCCCCTTAGGAGATGAGAGTTGTCCCCCTTGGGAGATGAGAGTTGTTCCCCTTGGGAGATGAGAGTTGGCCCCCTTGGGAGATGAGAGTTGTTCCCCTTGGGAGATGAGAGTTGTCCCCCTTGGAAGATGAGAGTTGTTCCCCTTGTGGTCCTCTAGGAATGGTTCAAATGTATGCAGATAGATGAAAAGACTGACAGAAAACAAAACTTGATCACGTTGTGTCACCTTGGGCCAGTCAAAACTTTATCACGTTGTGTCACCTTGGGCCAGTCAAAACTTGATCACGTTGTGTCACCTTGGGCCAGTCAAAACTTGATCACGTTGTGTCACCTTGGGCCAGTCGCTCAGGTGAGCTTAACCATTATCATGCTGATAAATTGAAAGGAATGTGCAAACAACATAGATCCAGATCAGCCGCGGCGTAATGCCGAGTCTGATCAGGATCTATGTTGTTTGCTATTCTGTCATGTATTTTAGCTCCACTATCCAAATAGTATACAGCATAGAGCCTGATCAGATGGCACGTTGTGTGCCGTCTGATTTGGCTCCATGCTGTTTGCAAAAGCGACTTTATTCGCAATTAGTGGGATAAGAGTTAAATGATGACTATAAACTATTTTCTGGATTATCAGCCCCTCCTGTACAGACATAATATTTGGCAGCATCGATAGTTCATAATGGCAATTTTTCAAAATATTTTCACATTAAATGGTGCCCCACGTTTACAAATATGGTTGTACAACTGGATGATAATCAAGCAATTAACATTGGATGATAATCAAGCAATTAACACTGGATGATAATCAAGCAATTAACACTGGATGATAATCAAGCAATTAACAGTGGATGATAATCAAGCAATTAACACTGGATGATAATCAAGCAATTAACACTGGATGATAATCAAGCAATTAACAGTGGATGATAATCAAGCAATTAACACTGGATGATAATCAAGCAATTAACACTGGATGATAATCAAGCAATTAACATTGGATGATAATCAAGCAATTAACACTGGATGATAATCAAGCAATTAACATTGGATGATAATCAAGCAATTAACATTGGATGATAATCAAGCAATTAACATTGGATGATAATCAAGCAATTAACACTGGATGATAATCAAGCAATTAACACTGGATGATAATCAAGCAATTAACACTGGATGATAATCAAGCAATTAACATGGATGATAATCAAGCAATTAACATGGATGATAATCAAGCAAATAATGGTTTAAGCTTAACTATAGAATCATATCACACTGTTGACTAGATCGACACTGTTAATAAAAATACTGTGAATATGACACGAAGCATTGCAATGCGATCATTGAATGATAGAAAGTCTTGCTATATGCCGCAGAATTGTTTCAAAGTGTTATTTATAGACACTGAGTTAGGCATATTCCACACCGTGATATGATGTTGCAACCATATAGAGGCTAATGTATCCTATAATGTTAGACCATTTTCCACAATCTGATTACAATATATCAGTTTCGTGGTTTTATAAAATAAAAAAAAATATCCTTACTGAGAAGCTGCCAGTTGAGTTATTTCCTAGTCATGAGTCCAGAAATGTATGAATACTTACCATGAAAAGTGAAATTGTGGAAAAGTTATAATTAGCTCTCCCTCTACAATGAGCTCTCCCTCTACAATTACCTCTCCCTCTACAATGAGCTCTTCCTTTACAATTAGCTCTCCCTCTACAATGAGCTCTTCCTTTACAATTAGCTCTCCCTCTACAATGAGCTCTTCCTTTACAATTAGCTCTCCCTCTACAATTAGTTATCCCTCTACAATTAGTTATCCCTCTACAATTACCTCTCCCTCTACAATTAGCTCTCCCTCTACAATTAGTTATCCCTCTACAATTAGTTATCCCTCTACAATTACCTCTCCCTCTACAGTGAGCTCTCCCTCTACAATGAGCTCTTCCTTTACAATTAGCTCTCCCTCTACAATGAGCTCTTCCTTTACAATTAGCTCTCCCTCTACAATTAGTTATCCCTCTACAATTACCTCTCCCTCTACAATTAGCTCTCCCTCTACAATTACCTCTCCCTCTACAATTAGATCTTCCTCTACAATTAGTTATCCTCTACAATTACCTCTCCCTCTACAATGAGCTCTTCCTTTACAATTAGCTCTCCCTCTACAATGAGCTCTTCCTTTACAATTAGCTCTTCCTCTACAATTAGCTCTCCCGCTACAATTAGTTATCCCTCTACAATTACCTCTCCCTCTACAATTAGCTCTCCCTCTACAATTACCTCTCCCTGTACAATTAGCTCTTCCTCTACAATTAGCTCTCCCTCTACAATTACCTCTCCCTCTACAATTACCTCTCCCTCTACAAATAGTCCTCCCTCTACAATTACCTCTACAGTTACACTTAGCTCTTCCTCTACAATTAGTCCTCCCTCTACAATTACCTCTACCATTACAATTAACTCTCCCAAAGATATAACTGCACTAGGTAGGGGTGTTATCAACAATTTAAAATACGACATATTTAACAATTAAATATCCTTTTTCTTAGTTTCATCATGGTTTATGAAATGTCAGTATTTTACGCCTAATTTGCATATATTTGATGAAGATATTACATGTAAAAAACTAACATTATATACTTTGATGAAATGCAAAAAAAAGAATATTCAATTGTTATAATTACAACAACTATAATTTTACAAATTACAAAACAAGTTTTAGATTCATCAACATTTCCATACACAATCCTTTACACTGTACGTGTTCCCATTGTGTTGGAATGGACTATTTGTTAATAATCACCTTGGCTACTTAGAGAATAGAATAATTCTGCAGTTCATCAGGTTATGAACGGTGATCGCATGGTGTGAATAAACCCAACCAAATGTCAAAATAATAATATTTATTGTAGTGTTACCGTAATTGTTTATATATATAAGACGCAGGTTTTATCATTCAATATTGTGTCCAAACGTCTTATGCTTAAGTTTAGAACTTCATAAAAACATTACCAGGAATGAAAACGGACAAATGGCTTAGAGAGATAAATCCTTCGTATTGATTATCTACAGCCCGGTACAATTACCGCCAATACAACCCACACATACAGACACACTAAATTATTCACATGATTAAAATATCCATACAAAATAAATTTATATTCTGTGGGTTGATCATGAAACTATTAGACCCGCTATTTATTCATGCACATACAATAGCTTCGTAACAAACACCCGATTTTTGCATTATCCAATAAATACATAGCCAGTCATAGTCATACATTATGTAATAATACTAAATATTTGGCACAGCCAAAATAAAGCTCATAAACTATGGCAATTTATGTATATTATTAATTATTAATAAACATACAACGTCACTAAACTGACTGACCTAGAGACAAGCAAACGGCTTCGTATACATACTGGTAGACCTAGTGCTTCGACAAGAAATTCCAGCATATATCTTTGTTTGGTTATCAATTGGATTTCATTTTGGCTTAACCCATTCAACACCAAGTAACTGACATGGACTGGTCCATGATATTTTTAGACCAATAAATTAATAACAAAATTACATTTGGATCAGTTCATTTATCAAAATGGGTAATTTTTGTTCTAAAAATAGTTATATTACTTGAAAAAAGTGCAGATCCTGATGAGACGGCTCGTCACGAGCCGGCTCATCTGGATCTACACTTTTTTGTAAGCCAATTTAGAGGTCTGTGGTGTTGAAAGGGTTAACAATAATATCTTAAAAATATTTGAATATATATTTCACCACAAACAAACAGCTACATAATGCTCCACATATTATGAACATATATATATTTTAATGTATTAAAATGAGTATATATACAGTCAAACCTGTGCTAAAGGCCACCTCCGAATAAAGGCCGCATATGAAAAACCTGTCTCTAAAGACCACCATTTTTCTCTCCCGTCGAGCCATTTTCAATGCATCTTAACCCTCTATTGAGCGGCAACCTGCCAACAAAGGCCACTTTTTTACTTTCCCGAGGGTGGCCTTTATAGACAGGTTTGACTGTATATATATTTTTTCAATATTTTGAATGAGTCATGAAGTAAATTTGCATATTGAGAAATGAAGATAATTCTGGAATTCAAGTCTGTCGTAACTCTTGTGATTGAGACCCAAACATGCTAAACTAAGTTTTGTGGGATTGCCAAGCCAGACCCTGCTCGTTGGGTGCCATGTAAACCTGATAATTGTATATGAGTCTTACGGGCGTTAAAAACTTACAAACAGAAATATATGACATATACAGTTAAACCCTTTCAACACCTCTAAATAGGCTTACAAAAAGTGTAAATCCAGATGAGCCGGCTCATGATGAGCCGTCTCATCAGGATCTGCACTTTTTGCCAGTAATATTATTATTTTTAGACAAAATTACCCATTTTGATAAATGAAGTGGTCTAAATGTAATTTTCTTATTAATTTATTGATCTAAAAATATCATGCAATAGTGATGTAAAAATCTCCATATTAACGACAACTGTTAATTCGCTAGTACCACATGACACCAATCTAGTTCACTGAACAAAATTAACCAAACCATACAAGATGTGACATGTAAACTGTAAATTTGCAAAAACATTTTTAAAGAAAAGATAAAGGTATACACAGTTTACAAAGATTTACGTAAAGAAAATCACCAAATATATACCCCATTACACCATCAATTTATAAAAATATAAAGAAAGGGACAGACAAAACTATTCTCAAAAGTAGAACACAAAGCTGTTCTTTACCCGACTATAAACAATAAAAGTGTATTCTTTGTAGTATTTGTTATTCTGTAAAGCTACATTATCGATCTAATCCCATCCCTCCTGTAGTACCATCATCGATCTAGACCCACCCCTCATGTAGTACCATCAATGATCTAGACCCACCCCTCCTGTAGTACCATCATCGATCTAGACTCATCCCTCATGTAGTACCATCATCGATCTAGACCCACCCCTCATGTAGTACCATCAATGATCTAGACCCATCCCTCATGTAGTACCATCAATGATCTAGACCCACCCCTCATGTAGTACCATCAATGATCTAGACTCATCCCTCCTGTAGTACCATCAATGATCTAGACTCATCCCTCCTGTAGTACCATCATCGTTCTAGACCCATCCCTCCTGTAGTACCATCAATGATCTAGACTCATCCCTCCTGTAGTACCATCATCGTTCTAGACCCATCCCTCCTGTAGTACCATCAATGATCTAGACCCATCCCTCCTGTAGTACCATCATTGATCTAGACCCATCCCTCCTGTAGTACCATCATCGATCTAGACCATCCCTCCTGTAGTACCATCAATGATCTAGACCCATCCCTCCTGTAGTACCATCATCGATCTAGACCCATCCCTCCTGTAGTACCATCATCGGTCTAGACCCATCCCTCCTGTAGTACCATCATCGTTCTAGACCCATCCCTCCTGTAGTACCATCATCGTTCTAGACCCATCCTTCCTGTAGTACCATCATCGATCTAGACCCATCCCTCCTGTAGTACCATCATCGGTCTAGACCCATCCCTCCTGTAGTACCATCATCGTTCTAGACCCATCCCTCCTGTAGTACCATCATTGATCTAGACCCATCCCTCCTGTAGTACCATCAATGATCTAGACCCATCCCTCCTGTAGTACCATCATCGATCTAGACCCAACCCTCCTGTAGTACCATCAGCCGCTCTGCACTGCACAACTTGTACATACAATATTACATAACAATATGACAAATCAAGCAACATACATACAATAGTACCATGACATGGCTTATCATCAAATGAGATGGAATGGTAACATATATACTCTTTGCATGCTGGGTAAAATAATGGCTATAAATAGCTCAAAATAATTGCAGCAGACGACAATTAATTAATGTGTTTTCCTTAGTTGTAATAGAAAACTAGAAAACTCCGTAATATGTCACATGGAATTTCATTAGAATTGTGTTGTAACGATACAGACAATTAACGATACAATTCTAATGAATTTGCATGACATTTTGTACGATTATGTTCTCCGCTAGCATTTGAATCATTACCAGTAGGCTAACCAGCTTTCTGTTTCCATCTGAAACACTTGAATGCAATGCATGTGAATTTCTTTGCATGTTTTTTTTTATTATCTTCTGTGCTTAGCTTATACAAATTTATTTTAGCTTGATTGCGAAACAAGTTCTTACAGCTTATATTAATCATTCTCGAGACCTCATTCTTGATGGAATCCATCGCGATGAGGGAGAGAGAAGAGACAATGTGGAATCAAAATGCCTTGCCTAAGGGAACAATCGTAACGGTTCCAGCGGGGCTCAAACTCTGGGCATTTCGCACCTGAAGCGAACACGCTACCACTGCGTCATCACGACTTCCACAGCACTTCTATGCTTACAATGTCGGTCTCTTACTCTTTCGTCTGCCACAACTATTTTAACCCTTTACTCCACAACTCCACAAATGAAGAGGGCAATTACTGATACCAGGGATCATTCTAGAGGACGATGTGGGCAAAAGAGTTGCCCTAGGAACCCTGACTTCACCCTCTAGGGGCCCCAATTCTCCCAAAAAAAAAAAATTTAAATAATTTTTACAATTTTTATACAAAATTTTGTGCAGTAGGATACACTGGCCCATTATAAAGCATTCCTTTTATTCAAATGTTGTATTTAATGGTTGTACTGTGCATTTTAACCATATTTTGTTGAAATTTATTAAACACCATTAAGGACGCGATCGCACGTTTTCTCACTTCTCCCAAAAAATTCTGACCTAGAATGAACCCTGCTGTAATACATACTTAATAAAACAATATTATTGGGAATAGATAACAGCGTGGAATTACGACTATATGTGGGAAACGATAAAGGCGTTTGTGAAGTTTGTGTGGAGTAATGTGATAACGTCATTGAAAGGAATTTTGACCAATAGACTGATTTCTTTATTTTCATCTTACAACGTAAGAAAAACATAGGAGAAAGAGTTGCTATCGGCAATGAAATTCAATAATAATGTGAAGAGAGTCAGAGAGCTTGGAGTGGTGGCATGAAGTCACAGATGTACGTATAATCTGAATGAACTACAGAAGTGATTAATAGCCCTGCAAAATTACTTTGACAAGACTAAAACTGTCCAAGGTGTTCTAGAAATTTCAAGAGATGATAACTCTCCAGTTATCCCATTCAACACCAAGTAACTGACATGGACTGGTCCATGATATTTTTAGACCAATAAATTGATAAGAAAATTACATTTGGAATAGTTCATTTATCAAAATGGGTAATTTTGTCTAAAAATAGTAATATTACTGGCAAAAAGTGCAGATCCTGATCATCTGGATCAACGCTTTTTGCCAGCCTATTTAGAGGTCTGTGATGTTGAAATGGTTAATATCGTATTAAAGAATGTGGTGATGACGCTACCAACTGGGTTATGATACTGAATATTGTCTGCAAGTATTGTTGAAAAACAGACAGGGATTAGCATAACGTGTGCTGACAAACTATTAGTTGATCGAGATGTGTTTATTAGTATAAGATAGGATTTTATAGTTTATACAAATTTATTTTAGCTCGATTGCAAAACAAATTCTTACAACTTATATTAATCACTCTCGAGACCTCATTCCTGATGGAATCCATCGCCACGAGGGAGAGAGAAGATGCAATGTAGAATTTAAATGCCTTGCCTAAGGGCACAATCGTAACGGCTCGAGCGGGGCTCGAACTCCGGACCTTTTGCACCTGAAGCAAACGCGCATCCATTGCGCTATCACGACTTCCACATATAGAATTTTATTTCATCGAGTGGTCACCGAAGTTTGTATCTCCACGAACGGCGTTAGCCACGAGTGGAATTACGTATTTCGGTGATCACGAGATATTATACTGATGGTTCCTGTAAGATTTCGTGAACATCTGACACGTGCGAACAACATTGAGGCAGGAGAGACGGACAGACAGATGTGTCATACAGACGGACAACGTGATTCCAATATAACCCCGTCTAATTCCAAAATGGGAATATAAATATAATCATTTGGAGACTTGGAGATCAGGAAAAATATAACTGGAATTTTGGCATTAATTTGCCTGAACACAAACAGATGTCAATACCCATACAGCGCTGCTTCTGAAATAATATTTTGACATTCTCTGCGCTGTTTATATCTAGATGATGATGATGATGGTGTGGTGATTATCATGATGATGATGATATCTTTCCCTGCACCAAGTGGATGATGATGGAGCAGATCATGATATCTACTGTTTGCCATCTCCTCTCGCCTTTCTTTGAGCTGTCACAAACTCCACATATTCAATATAACTGAAAAGAAACCAATCACATATTTACATATTAACCCCTACATATTCAAACTAATCGAAAACAAACCAATCACACATTTACATATTAACCCCTACATATTCAATATAACTGATAACAAACCAATCACACATTTACATATTAACCCTTACATATTCAATATAACTGAAAACAAACCAATCACACATTTACATATTAACCCTTACATATTCAATATAACTGATAACAAACCAATCACACATTTACATATTAACCCTTACATATTCAATATAACTGATAACAAACCAATCACACATTTACATATTAACCCTTACATATTCAAACTAACTGATAACAAACCAATCACACATTTACATATTAACCCCTACATATTCAAACTAATCGATAACAAACCAATCACACATTTACATATTAACCCTTACATATTCAAACTAATCGATAACAAACCAATCACACATTTACATATTAATCCCTACATATTCAAACTAATCGATAACAAACCAATCACACATTTACATATTAACCCCTACATATTCAAACTAATCGAAAACAAACCTATCACACATTTACATATTAACCCCTACATATTCAAACTAACTGATAACAATGCCATGAAAATCCCTTCACATCAGATAAGCTAGCCTGGGTTCCAGTCTGTCAATTTTTCTTTTTAACTTCTGGCAAAATGACATCAGAAACTCAATTCGGCCCAATTAATAGTCTCGGTGTTAAAATATATTTATTTGACTGACCAGGCAAAATATATCGATGCCTGTTCCCAGGCTACCATTAAGCAACATACATGCTTCAAGCATTCAGGCTATCTTTCAAACAGTCGGCTTATGCTTCAAACAGCCTGGTTATGCTTCAAACAGTCAGATCATGCTTCAAACAGTCAGGTTATGCTTCAAACAGTCAGGTTATGCTTCAAACAGTCAGGTTATGCTTCAAACAGCCTGGTCATCCTTCAAACAGTCAGGTCATGCTTCAAACAGCCAGGTTATGCTTCAAACAGTCAGGTTATGCATCAAACAGTCAGGTTATGCTTCAAACAGTCAGGTTATGCTTCAAACAGTCAGGTTATGCTTCAAATAGTCAGGTTATGCTTCAAACAGTCGGGCCATCCTTCAAACAGTCAGGTCATGCTTCAAACAGTCAGGTCATCCTTCAAACAGTCAGGTCATCCTTCAAACAGTCAGGCCATCCTTCAAACAGTCAGGTTATGCTTCAAACAGTCAGAGCATGCTTCAAACAGTCGGGCCATCTTTCAAACAGTCAGGTCATGCTTCAAACAGTCAGGTCATCCTTCAAACAGATAGGTCTTGCTTCATACAGTCAGGTAATGTTTCATACAGTCAGGTTATGCTTCAAACAGTCAGAGCATGCTTCAAACAGTCGGGCCATCCTTCAAACAGTCAGGTCATGCTTCGAACAGTCAGGTCATGCTTCAAACAATCGGGCCATCCTTCAAACAGTCAGGCCATCCTTCAAACAGTCAGGCCATCCTTCAAATAGTCAGGTTTTGCTTCATACAGTCAGGTAATGCTTCATACAGTCAGGTTATGCTTCAAACAGTCAGAGCATGCTTCAAACAGTCAGACCATCCTTCAAACAGTCAGGTCATGCTTCAAGCATTCAGGCTATCTTTCAAACAGTCGGCTTATGCTTCAAACAGCCTGGTTATGCTTCAAACAGTCAGATCATGCTTCAAACAGTCAGGTTATGCTTCAAACAGTCAGGTTATGCTTCAAACAGTCAGGTTATGCTTCAAACAGCCTGGTCATCCTTCAAACAGTCAGGTCATGCTTCAAACAGTCAGGTTATGCTTCAAACAGTCAGATTATGCTTCAAACAGCCTGGTTATCCTTCAAACAGTCAGGTCATGCTTCAAACAGTCAGGTTATGCTTCAAACAGTCAGGTTATGCTTCAAATAGTCAGGTTATGCTTCAAATAGTCAGGTTATGCTTCAAACAGTCGGGCCATCCTTCAAACAGTCAGGTCATGCTTCAAACAGTCAGGTCATCCTTCAAAGAGTCAGGCCATCCTTCAAACAGTCAGGTTATGCTTCAAACAGTCAGAGCATGCTTCAAACAGTCGGGCCATCTTTCAAACAGTCAGGTCATGCTTCAAACAGTCAGGTCATCCTTCAAACAGATAGGTCTTGCTTCATACAGTCAGGTAATGTTTCATACAGTCAGGTTATGCTTCAAACAGTCAGAGCATGCTTCAAACAGTCGGGCCATCCTTCAAACAGTCAGGTCATGCTTCGAACAGTCAGGTCATGCTTCAAACAATCGGGCCATCCTTCAAACAGTCAGGCCATCCTTCAAACAGTCAGGCCATCCTTCAAATAGTCAGGTTTTGCTTCATACAGTCAGGTAATGCTTCATACAGTCAGGTTATGCTTCAAACAGTCAGGCCATCCTTCAAACAGTCAGGTCATGCTTCAAGCATTCAGGCTATCTTTCAAACAGTCGGCTTATGCTTCAAACAGCCTGGTTATGCTTCAAACAGTCAGATCATGCTTCAAACAGTCAGGTTATGCTTCAAACAGTCAGGTTATGCTTCAAACAGTCAGGTTATGCTTCAAACAGCCTGGTCATCCTTCAAACAGTCAGGTCATGCTTCAAACAGTCAGGTTATGCTTCAAACAGTCAGATTATGCTTCAAACAGCCTGGTTATCCTTCAAACAGTCAGGTCATGTTTCAAACAGTCAGGTTATGCTTCAAACAGTCAGGTTATGCTTCAAACAGTCAGGTTATGCTTCAAATAGTCAGGTTATGCTTCAAACAGTCGGGCCATCCTTCAAACAGTCAGGTCATGCTTCAAACAGTCAGGTCATCCTTCAAAGAGTCAGGCCATCCTTCAAACAGTCAGGTTATGCTTCAAACAGTCAGAGTATGCTTCAAACAGTCGGGCCATCTTTCAAACAGTCAGGTCATGCTTCAAACAGTCAGGTCATCCTTCAAACAGATAGGTCTTGCTTCATACAGTCAGGTAATGTTTCATACAGTCAGGTTATGCTTCAAACAGTCAGAGCATGCTTCAAACAGTCGGGCCATCCTTCAAACAGTCAGGTCATGCTTCAAACAGTCAGGTCATGCTTCAAACAATCGGGCCATCCTTCAAACAGTCAGGCCATCCTTCAAACAGTCAGGCCATCCTTCAAATAGTCAGGTTTTGCTTCATACAGTCAGGTAATGCTTCATACAGTCAGGTTATGCTTCAAACAGTCAGAGCATGCTTCAAACAGTCAGGCCATCCTTCAAACAGTCAGGTCTTGCTTCATACAGTCAGGCCATCCTTCAAACAGTCAGGTCATGCTTCAAACAGTTGGGCCATGCTGCAAACAGTCAGGCCATCCTTCAAACAGTCAGGCCATTCTTCAAACAGTTAGGCCATGCTTCAAACAGTCAGGCCATGCTTCAAACAGTCGGCAGTTGGCTCATGCTTCAAACAGCCTGGCCATCTTTCAAACAGTCGACTCATGCTTCAAACAGTCGGCTCATGCTTCAAGCAGTCGGCTCATGCTTCAAGCAGTCAGGCCATCCTTCAAACAGCCCAGCCATCCTTCAAACAGCCCGGCCATCCTTCAAACAGTCAGGCCATCCTTCAAACAGTCAGGCCATGCTTCAAACAGTCAGGCTATGCTTCAAACAGTCAGGCCATCCTTCAAACAGTCAGGCCATCTTTCAAACAGTCAGGCCATGCTTCAAGTAGTCAGGCCATGCTTCAAACAGTCAGGCCATCCTTCAAACAGTCAGGTCATCCTTCAAACAGTCAGGCCACCCTTCAAACAGTCAGGTCATGCTTCAAACAGTCAGGCCATCCTTCAAACAGTCAGGTCATGCTTCAAACAGTCAGGTCATGCTTCAAACAGTCAGGTTATGCTTCAAACAGTTAGGTCATGCTTCAAACAGTCAGGTTATGCTTCAAACAGTCAGGTTATGCTTCAAACAGTCAGGTCATGCTTCAAACAGTCAGGCCATGCTTCAAACAGTCGGCAGTTGGCTCATGCTTCAAACAGTCGGCTCATCCTTCAAACAGCCTGGCCATCTTTCAAACAGTCGACTCATGCTTCAAGCAGTCGGCTCATGCTTCAAGCAGTCGGCTCATGCTTCAAGCAGTCAGGCCATCCTTCAAACAGCCCGGCCATCCTTCAAACAGTCAGGCCATCCTTCAAACAGTCAGGCCATGCTTCAAATAGTCAGGTCATGCTTCAAACAGTCAGGCCATCCTTCAAACAGTCAGGTCATCCTTCAAACAGTCAGGCCACCCTTCAAACAGTCAGGTTATGCTTCAAACAGTCAGGTCATGCTTCAAACAGTCAGGTTATGCTTCAAACAGTCAGGTTATGCTTCAAACAGTCAGGTCATGCTTCAAACAGTCAGGCCATGCTTCAAACAGTCGGCAGTTGGCTCATGCTTCAAACAGTCGGCAGTCGGCTCATCCTTCAAACAGCCTGGCCATCTTTCAAACAGTCGACTCATGCTTCAAGCAGTCGGCTCATGATTCAAGCAGTCAGGCCATCCTACAAACAGCCCGGCCATCCTTCAAACAGTCAGGCCATCCTTCAAACAGTCAGGCCACCCTTCAAACAGTCAGGTTATGCTTCAAACAGTCAGGTCATGCTTCAAACAGTCAGGCCATCCTTCAAACAGTTGGGCCATGCTTCAAACAGTCAGCAGTTGGCTCATCCTTCAAACAGTCAGGCCATGCTTCAAACAGTCAGGCCATCTTTCAAACAGTCAGGCCATGCTTCAAACAGCCCGGCCATCCTTCAAACAGTCAGGCCATGCTTCAAACAGTCAGGCTATGCTTCAAACAGTCAGGCCATCCTTCAAACAGTCAGGCCATCTTTCAAACAGTCAGGCCATGCTTCAAGTAGTCAGGCCATGCTTCAAACAGTCAGGCCATCCTTCAAACAGTCAGGTCATCCTTCAAACAGTCAGGCCACCCTTCAAACAGTCAGGTCATGCTTCAAACAGTCAGGCCATCCTTCAAACAGTTGGGCCATGCTTCAAACAGTCAGGTCATGCTTCAAACAGTCAGGTTATGCTTCAAACAGTCAGGTCATGCTTCAAACAGTCAGGTTATGCTTCAAACAGTCAGGTTATGCTTCAAACAGTCAGGCCATGCTTCAAACATTCAGGCCATCCTTCAAACAGTCAGGCCATCCTTCAAACAGTCAGGCCATCCTTCAAACAGTCAGGCCATCCTTCAAACAGTCAGGTCATGCTTCAAACAGTCAGGCCATCCTTCAAACAGTCGGGTCATCCTTCAAACAGTCGGCTCATCCTACAAACACTCAGAGCATCCTTCAATCAGTCAGGTTGAACAGGAGAAAAGGAAAACAAGTGTATTAGCATCTCTAAGAAGAAATAGACTTACCCATCTCCATTTAAATCATCTTCTTTGAGCACCATATCAACTATATTAGATATTTCTTCATCAGAAAACACTTTCTGTTCCAATGTTTTCCTTTCTTCATTATGCTCGTGTTCAGAATCGTCTGCAAGTGTAATAATTGTTCTGGTAAGTATACTTGAATAGGTTACTGGTAAACCTGACAAACTGTCTTAACCCTTTCCTTCATAGAGATTTAGGTTAATATACTAGTATATCTCCATACAAACGACAGCCATTTAACACTTAATAGTCGCCATATCTATCCCATCTCCATAGATATTACTGGAACTATATAGAGATTTAGGTTAATATACTATTATATCTCCATACAAACGACAGCCATTTAGCTATCATGCAGTGGATAAGTAGTCACCATATCTATCCCACCTCCATAGATATTACTGGGACTACATAGAGATTTAGGTTAATATACTATTATATCTCCATACAAACGACAGCCATTTAGCTATCATGCAGTGGATAAGTAGTCACCATATCTATCCCACCTCCATAGATATTACTGGGACTACATAGAGATTTAGGTTAATATACTATTATATCTCCATACAAACGACAGCCATTTAGCTATCATGCAGTGGATAAATAGTCGCCATATCTATCCCACCTACATAGATATTACTGGGACTACATGCCATTCTGGCCTTTATTATGAACATTGGTTTGGCTACTACATTGTCAATGTATGTCGTATTGGTAATGGCATCAAGAGGTGCTTCTATGACGGAAAGGGTTAACACATAACAGGTTGAAAAAAAATATGTTAGTTTAAATGGTGTGGTGTTTTATGTTTATTTATCGTCGCTACCGGTTGTTCATATGAGAGACGCCTCCTGAATAGATTAGACATTTTAATTTAAACATTATTTATTTCAGTATTTGTACATTTAATCAAGAAATGAAAATTTACATATAATTTAACAGCAGTAGACTGAAAGGGATTAGAACGAAAGAATAATTTAACAGCAGTAGACTGAAAGGGATTAGAACGAAAGAATAATTTAACAGCAGTAGACTGAAAGGGATTAGAACGAAAGAATAATTTAACAGCAGTAGACTGAAAGGGATTAGAACGAAAGAATAATTTAACAGCAGTAGACTGAAAGGGATTAGAACGAAAGAATAATTTAACAGCAGTAGACTGAAAGGGATTAGAACGAAAGAATAATTTAACAGCAGTAGACTAAAAGGGATTAGAACAAAAGAATAATTTAACAGCAGTAAACTGAAAGGGATTAGAACGAAAGAAAACGTATAATGTTCTTCCTTGTCTGCTGATTTTCAATATTTTTTAAATTTATATTCATAAACATGTTTTGGTTTTAAGCTTACACTTTATTTATTTTACAACGATTGCGAAGCAAGTTTTAACAACTTATATTAATCACTCTCGTTGGCGTGGGTGAAAGAGTAAATGTGGTCATTCATGTGGGAGGAAACCGGAGTACCCAGAGAAAACCCACATGTCCGATCTGGCGACCACCGTACCATCTCACATACTTCCCTGTGCGAGGATTTGACCTGGGTCGCATTGGTGAGAAGCGAGCACGCTAACCAATGCGCTAATCAGACAAATCATGTTTTTGAAGAGAAGAAAAAGAACAATATTTAAAATCAACAGATGACACTTTCCAGTGGTAGATACAAATCCAAAGTTATAGTCTCTTAAATCTGTGTACAGTAGCGGTGAAAATATCAGTTAAACATGTCACAACGACACAATCCAATGTGGAAGTCGTGATAGCACAGTGGTAGCGCATTCGCTTCAGGTGCGAAAGGCCCGGAGTTTGAGCCCTGCTAGAGCCATTGCGATTGTGCCATTAGGCAAGGCATTTAAATTCCACATTGCCTCTTCTCTCTCCCTCATGGCGATGGATTCCATCAGGAATGAGGTCTAGAGAGTGATTAATATAAGTTGTAAGAATTTGTTTCGCAATTGAGCTAAAATAAATTTGCATAAACTAATTCTAATGACATATTTGCAGAGTTTTCAATTACAAATAAGAAGCACACATTAATGAATTGTCGTCTGCTACAATTATTTGAACTATTTATAGCATGTAGTTTACCCAGCATGCAGAGTTAATGACACGTTGTCCCTTACATCAAAAGCATACACATATCTTCTTTATATGGTAATATGTTTAAAGTGACACTACATTGGTGAAAACGCAAATAAATACAGAATATAATACCCAATTAGTTGGAATATTTTCCGCCCAATTTTTTGTAACAGAATCTGAGTTTTTCAACTAATAAACAAGCATCGTATACGACGTTTATTGACAGAACAAAATAATATACAATATAATGTACACATTAGGGTCATCATCCATGCGTATCCAACGTGTGTATCCTGAATAACAAGATTTACCGTTAAATCTCGCCCTTTGTGCCTACTCATATTTATTTTTTAGACTAATCTGATTTAAATTATCTCTGAACGATAGTATTATGAGTTTAGTACAGACTCCAAGTCATCAGTGTGGCTGACCGTTATTTGAAATCCTACTTTCACTTTTGAGAGTTTGTAGACTGCAAAAGCACTGGTTATTGATTGAAGGTTAGTGTTCGAATTATTTCGAAAGAATTTGTAGTAGCTATGTTATTTATATGTACAATATATATGTTTGTGCTTTTTGCCTATGTGATGTCACTTTAAAGCAGCATTACATCGTATGAAATAAAAGATATTTGAAAATTTCAATTTTTACGTATGTCTCCCTGAGCTGCCTCCCTGCAGGGCTGGAGCTAGTGTGTGACTAATGAGAATAGTCTCCCTGATCTGCCTCACCACATCATTATTTTGAGCGCAGTAAGAAATGTTTTCTATACAACAATGTCTCGAAAACAAATCCTGAAAATTTCAACTGGATATGTTATCAATTGAGAAAGTTGTGACTTGTTTAGTGACACACAGACAGATGTCTTTGAAAGAACATTTGAAACATCACTCCAACATTAAAGCAGCATTACATCGTATGAAATAAATGATTTGAACATTTTTTACGTATGGATAGCAATGCTGCTACACATTCTAACATTATACTTTGTATGCTTATGTTCATTTGGTAAACAGTGTTTTTTTTGCAATAAAACAAACTCGAAACCGAAAGTAGGACTTTCCGAGTTGATCGGTCACGCACTTGTTTACAACCGGAACGCATCGTCTGCACTTGTGTACATTCGGAATGCATCTTCCCCATTTGTCTCACGTTGTCTTTTTAATTAAATTACTTGATATGTTGATTCATACCTCTGTTATCTAAGTCTTTTAGGGACATTTCTACATCCCCGCGAGGGGTTCGACATTAGAGGAAGATAGATAGATAGTCTTTCATGTTCAAAATATATACGTTGTTTTCTACATCCTCTGTTGTTTCATGCATGCGCGCTGTGCATGTTTATATTTCGTGTGTTGATAAACAAATTCGCGTATACGACGGTTTAAATTTATTGGAATTTTTATCGTTCCTGAGCGACTATTTCGATTTTTGTAAACACACACACATTATTATTTATATTTTACCCAAAACAATCTTTATTACGATGTAATGCTGCTTTAAGTGGTTTCATTTATTTGTATTATTTTCCATTTATGTCAAACCCTTTGCGAGAGCGTAGACATGTTTTCAAGGGCAGATTTTGTCGACCAAAGTAGTCAACCAGTACTATGCAATGTGTATGAGATGCTTTGCTTACATGCAGTGACCGAGTATCGAACCCGGGACCCCTCGAATCCAAATTCCAAGATTTAAGTTCTAAGTGGATTCTTAGCATCGCTGGTCTTCATCAAGGCAGATATAACTTTAGTAGTCTCGTACACAAGATGGCCCAAATAGTCATAGAGAAATGTATAACTTTTTGAAGTCTCCGACAAAATGTGGCCCTTATAGAGAAATGTAAAACTTCAAGTGGTCTCTAATCAAAGTTCGCCTATATAGAGAAATGTATAACTGTATGTGGTCTCATATTAAAGGTGGTCCTTATCGAGAAATTATTAACTTAACTGATCACTTACCAAAGATGGCCCGGCCCTTACAGAGAAATGATAAACTGTATGACGTATATTAAGGTGGTCTTTATAGAGAAATGTATAACATTTTCAGGTATATTATCAAAGGTGGTCTTTATAGAGAAATGTATAACATTATGAGTATATTATCAAAGGTGGCCTTTATAGAGAAATGTATAACATTATGAGTATATTATCAAAGGTGGCCTTTATAGAGAAATGTATAATATTATGAGTATATTATCAATGGTGGCCTTTATAGAGAAATGTATAATATTATGAGTATATTATCAAAGGTGGCCTTTATAGAGAAATGTATAATATTATGAGTATATTATCAATGGTGGCCTTTATAGAGAAATGTATAACATTATGAGGTATATTACTAACAGTGGCCTTTATAGAGAAATGTATAACATTATGAGTATATTATCAAAGGTGGCCTTTATAGAGAAATGTATAACATTATGAGTATATTATCAAAGGTGGCCTTTATAGAGAAATGTATAACATTATGAGTATATTATCAAAGGTGGCCTTTATAGAGAAATGTATAACATTATGAGTATATTATCAAAGGTGGCCTTTATAGAGAAATGTATAACATTATAAGGTATAATACTAACAGTGGTCTTTATAGAGAAATGTGTATTTTGAAGTTATTTCTTAATAAAAGATGATGGACTAATCAAGTCTGCAGATTGACATTAAACATACGATAGTTTATCCTAGCAATTGAATAGAAATTAATTTCACGAAACGAATTTACAACGGCATTATTATTCTAAATCTGTTCAATTCAACTTCAGTTTCTTGTGTTATCTATTTGCTTTTACAGTTGATTATGGTGTTTCTATTTGCTGTTGTGTCTTATCCAATAAGAAAGCTCACAAAGATATTGAAACTACGTCCAGCTCATTAGTATTCACAGAAGGCGGGGCTAAGCATGAAGTATCTGTCAGCAGGATATTCTCGAGAGCTAACAAGCTCACTAATGAGCTGCCCCTCGGATGAAGTGACTGGGTGAGATGGGACATCAGTTACACTTAAAACCATGTTTCATTAAGTTATACCAGAATGAGTTCAATAATAAAAAAATTGATGTTTGGTGGGGAGATTTGTAAGAATTGAAAAATGGCTACTAAATAGTATATTAAGTAAGGTTGAAACACTGTCGTGACGTCATACATTTGTACTTGCAGTCCATTATTATTAATATTGGACTGCTTTCAAAAGACCAGAGTATTTTATTAAAATCTATGCATTAACCCATTTCATTCTGGATACATTTAAAGGCTTTTGCAAACAACATAGATCCAGATCAGCCGCAGCGTGACGCTGCGTGCTGATCAGGATCTATGTTGTTTGCTACATAGCCAAGTGTCTTAGCAAGATCATCTGAATAGCAAACAGCATAGAGCCTGATCAGACTGCACATTCAGTAACGGCTGATATGGCTCTATGTTCTTTGCAAATACCGTTTGAACGGTATCCAGAATGAAATGGGTTAATGTACGTAATGAACAATTTTAATTAGTAAGACCTTGTTATCCAAGTGTGTGTTTTAAGTAAGATATAGGATCCAATATGTAAACTATTGGCACTGTCTTCGGCGCTATGAGCTCACACAGTCCAATATTTTACATATTGGATCGTTTTCGGCTTATATCCTATATTTAGAGAAATGCTGTTAAGCTGTATTAGCTGTATTTAAGCAACATAAATCCAGATCAACCACGGCGTCAGCCAAGGTCTTAGTTTATTCAAATTTATTTTAGATCGATTGCGAAACAAGTTCTTGCAACTTATATTAATCGCTCTCGAGACCTCATTCCTCATGGAATCCATCGCCACGAGGGAAAGAGAAGAGACAATGTGGAATTTAAATGCCTGCCTAATGGCACAATCGGTGGGGATTCGAGGGTGTATGGGTGGGGCGTCAATTGTACAGTAGTGCTTCTTGCAGATCCAATAAACAATCAGAGTGAATCCGATCATATGCCATGAGATTTTATAAGACAAAATAAAAATATCATGCAGCTTTTCATTTGTGTATTACGAGGTGTGATAAGGATGTGAAAAATTGACAATGGCATCTTACGCCACTCCCTCTGTGTGTGTTTTATGTTTATTTATCGTCGCTACCGGTTGCTCATATGAGCGACGCCTCCTGAAGAGATTAGTCATTTTAGATTTTTGGAGGATAGTGCAATGATACAGACAGATACTCTTCTGCATCTTTTACGTGCACGGTGTACAGCACTGACACGAGACCTCAGTTTAAAGTCCATCTGAAAGACTGTTTATTTTATTATGGTCAGATGGGGGATCGAACCTGCGATCCCTGGATTACCAGTCCAGCGTGTTACCACTGGACTACAGATCCGTCTGTGCCACTCCACTCCCTCTAACTTGAAATCCTGTTTAAATATTATGCTAGGTCTATCCCTGCCTAGGGTGATGGAGTTTTACTGGAGCTATACCCTGCAAACTGTCCCTGCAGGTCTGGGTTTCTAATTTTGAGTTCTACTACAAGAACTGTTAAATGCCTGTCTGGTGTATCACCTCACATAAAAATGGGACCAGAGGTAAAACAAAGTTCAAAAGCATGTACCAGTAGACTTATATCAGTTTCTAGATTAATTTTGCTATATTCTTTGAGCAGTATGGCATGCCACACCAATATTTCATATTTTTAGGAAAATTCCTGATATGTGAAAATTCAATACGCTACAATATCTTTTATCTAAAACACGTTACATGTTTAATGAACTATATATTTCAGTTCGCATTTAAATCTACTGTTAGCGCAGTGGTTAGCATGCTCGCTTCTCACCAGTGCAGTTAGGTTCGATCCTCGGAGCAGGAAGTATGTGAGATGGTACAATGATCACCTGATCAGACATGTGGGTGGTTCTTCGCATACTCCGGTTTCCTCACACACGAATGACCACATATACGCTTTCATCAGTACCAACGAGAGTGATTAATATAAGGTGTTAAATCTTGTTTCGCAATCGTTAAGGTCTATACTCTTTTTTATTTTCTTTGATTAATTAGCATTTATGTATCGATCAAATAAATATTTTACGTTCTTAAAATAAAATATCAAAACTTCCATTTAGAGTGATTAATATAAGGTGTTAAATCTTGTTTCGCAATCGTTGTAAGGTCTATACTCTTTTTATTTTCTTCGATTAAGTACCATTTATGTATCGATCAAATAAATGATATTTTTCATTCTTAAAATAAAATATCACTACTAGTGAACATGCCTAGTTTTAACATATGTTGTTGTTTTAATTAGGAATCCTTTCCGTAACACAAAAAAAAAAATTCATTTGACAATTGTTATAATCCAAATTCAGTCTCGTTGAACAACGCTTTATTGATGGAATAGCTAGTCTCAAACTTATTTATTAAAAAGCAAACTTTTGTATTATACCATTGTGTACAATTGTTGTTTGTGTATATAATTATGTAATATGTACAAGTGTTTGAATAAAAAACATCGAAATTCAAAAACAAAAAATATCAAAACTTCCATTTAACTGTTCACACACGCTTGCAGTTTCTCTTGAAACGGGGACATTTTAGACCGAAGCTTCAATCAGCATCGTGAAAAAACTACACTGTACAAAGAAATGATTAACGCTTAGACTAGCCCTAAAGGCTTTGTTAGAAAATGGAGAAGTGTAGCGGGCAGGAGAAGAATAGTCAAGAGACCATGATATTTGATCACAAGCAATCAAGTGAAATGACCATCATTCTAATTGAATGGAATGCACAGTGAACGATTAGGAGAAGGGGAAATTGTTATTATTGTGGTCACATAATGGTTCAAACAGTGACATATTGGGGTGGAAAAAAACTGACAAGTTCTGCTGACAGAACCAGCGAGTGAATTCTCACTTAATATCTCCACAAATACTGGCAAGTTTTCAAGAGAGATGGGACCTTGGTTTGAAGAGGTATAAATGTGTGAAGACCTAAGATCAGTCATCCTCGCTCGCCCACATGGTTCGCCGGAGGCAAGGGTAAATAAGCTCAATTATCATCATCAGTCATCCTGTCTTTTGGGGAAAGTAAATATATATATATATATCCTGATGAATGCAAAATAGAAGTTTTACTTAAACCTGTTGCCTGCTGAGTAAATAAAATCACATTTGCAAACAACATAGATCCAGATAGGCCACAGAGTAATGCCGAATCTGATCAGGATCTATGTTGTTCAGCCAAGTGTTTTAGCTCCACTATCTGAATAGCAAACAGCATTCTGTGTCGCCTGATCTGGCTCTATGCTGTTTGAAAAGTTATTTTATTTGCTACTAGCATGCAAATGGTTAAGCCTTCACCTGCATATAGTCCTCAAATGTGCTTTAGATATCTCAACTCACCTTCATGGAAATGTGTAATTTAGGTTTACTTATCTCAACTCACCTTCATGGAAATGTGTAATTTAGCTTTAATTATCTCAACTCACCTTCATGGAAATGTGTAATTTAGGTTTACTTATCTCAACTCACCTTCATGGAAATGTGTAATTTAGCTTTAATTATCTCAACTCACCTTCATGGAAATGTGTAATTTAGGTTTACTTATCTCAACTCACCTTCATGGAAATGTGTAATTTAGCTTTAATTATCTCAACTCACCTTCATGGAAATGTGTAATTTAGGTTTACTTATCTCAACTCACCTTCATGGAAATGTGTAATTTAGCTTTAATTATCTCAACTCACCTTCATGGAAATGTGTAATTTAGGTTTACTTATCTCAACTCACCTTCATGGAAATGTGTAATTTAGCTTTAATTATCTCAACTCACCTTCATGGAAATGTGTAATTTAGGTTTACTTATCTCAACTCACCTTCATGGAAATGTGTAATTTAGCTTTAATTATCTCAACTCACCTTCATGGAAATGTGTAATTTAGCTTTAATTATCTCAACTCACCTTCAAGGAATTGTGTAATTTAGCTTTACTTATCTCAACTCACCTTCAAGGAATTGTGTAATTTAGCTTTACTTATCTCAACTCACCTTCAAGGAATTGTGTAATTTAGCTTTAATTATCTCAACTCACCTTCATGGAAATGTGTAATTTAGGTTTACTTATCTCAACTCACCTTCATGGAAATGTGTAATTTAGCTTTAATTATCTCAACTCACCTTCATGGAAATGTGTAATTTAGGTTTACTTATCTCAACTCACCTTCATGGAAATGTGTAATTTAGCTTTAATTATCTCAACTCACCTTCATGGAAATGTGTAATTTAGCTTTAATTATCTCAACTCACCTTCATGGAATTGTGTAATTTAGCTTTAATTATCTCAACTCACCTTCATGGAAATGTGTAATTTAGCTTTAATAACTTAACTCATCTTCATGGAATTGTGTAATTTAGCTTTAATTATCTCAACTCACCTTATTGGAAATGTGTAATTTAGCTTTAATTATCTTAACTCATCTTCATGGAATTGTGTAATTTAGCTTTACTTATCTCAACTCACCTTATTGGAAATGTGTAATTTAGCTTTAATTATCTCAACTCACCTTCAAGGAATTGTGTAATTTAGCTTTACTTATCTCAACTCACCTTCAAGGAATTGTGTAATTTAGCTTTACTTATCTCAACTCACCTTCAAGGAATTGTGTAATTTAGCTTTAATTATCTCAACTCACCTTCATGGAAATGTGTAATAGCTTTAATTATCTCAACTCATCTTCATGGAAATGTGTAATAGCTTTAGTTATTTCAACTCACCTTCATGGAAATGTGTAATAGCTTTAGTTATCTCAACTCACCTTCATGGAAATGTGTAATAGCTTTAGTTATCCCAACTCACCTTCATGGAAATGTGTAATAGCTTTAGTTATCTCAACTCATCTTCATGGAAATGTGTAATAGCTTTAGTTATCTCAACTCACCTTCATGGAAATGTGTAATTTAGCTTTAATTATCTCAACTCACCTTCATGGAAATGTGTAATAGCTTTAGTTATCTCAACTCACCTTCATGGAAATGTGTAATAGCTTTAGTTATCTCAACTCACCTTCATGGAAATGTGTAATAGCTTTAGTTATCCCAACTCACCTTCATGGAAATGTGTAATAGCTTTAGTTATCTCAACTCATCTTCATGGAAATGTGTAATAGCTTTAGTTATCTCAACTCACCTTCATGGAAATGTGTAATAGCTTTAGTTATCTCAACTCACCTTCATGGAAATGTGTAATAGCTTTAGTTATCTCAACTCACCTTCATGGAAATGTGTAATAGCTTTAGTTATCTCAACTCACCTTCATGGAAATGTGTAATAGCTTTAGTTATCTCAACTCACCTTCATGGAAATGTGTAATAGCTTTAGTTATCCCAACTCATCTTCATGGAAATGTGTAATAGCTTTAGTTATCTCAACTCATCTTCATGGAAATGTGTAATAGCTTTAGTTATCTCAACTCACCTTCATGGAAATGTGTAATAGCTTTAGTTATCTCAACTCACCTTCATGGAAATGTGTAATAGCTTTAGTTATCCCAACTCATCTTCATGGAAATGTGTAATAGCTTTAGTTATCTCAACTCATCTTCATGGAAATGTGTAATAGCTTTAGTTATCTCAACTCACCTTCATGGAAATGTGTAATAGCTTTAGTTATCTCAACTCACCTTCATGGAAATGTGTAATAGCTTTAGTTATCTCAACTCACCTTCATGGAAATGTGTAATAGCTTTAGTTATCTCAACTCACCTTCATGGAAATGTGTAATAGCTTTAGTTATCTCAACTCATCTTCATGGAAATGTGTAATAGCTTTAGTTATCTCAACTCACCTTCATGGAAATGTGTAATAGCTTTAGTTATCTCAACTCACCTTCATGGAAATGTGTAATAGCTTTAGTTATCTCAACTCACCTTCATGGAAATGTGTAATAGCTTTAGTTATCTCTGTACCATCTAATTTATTATTGCTATCGTAATCATGAAGTTTAAAATAATGGAATTCTAGCTCGTCTTCGGTCATTTCTTCCTTTGGTTTATCTACCATCTCTTTCAGATGTTCCTTTATGTGCCTGAATGTAACAATATAATGATGTTAAGTTAACCTGTATCCCGTTAATCGTGAATATGTCGCATTTGCATATTGCATAGAGCCAGATCATACTGCAAAGTCTGTGTTGTCTGATCAGGCTCTATGCTGTTTGCCATTCAGATAGTGGAACTAAAATACTAGAAAGAATGGCAAACGACATAGACCCCTGATCAGACGCGGTGCTACGCCACGGCTGATCTGGATCTATGTTGTTTGCACATTCCTTCAAATTTATTCAGCAGGATAAGGGAGAGCACTCTGATAGCATAATGGGTGCTGAAAAAATAATAATAAAAAAATGTTTTTTATAGAAGATAGAAGAATTGACTATAAAAGGTTCTATAAAAACATTTTTCATTTTTTTCTCAGCACACATTATACAATCAACGTACTGTTACGTCTGCCTGTGGATAAGGGTTAATGACGTATGTTACGTCTGCCTGTGGATAAGGGTTAATGACGTATGTTACGTCTGCTTGTGGATAAGGGTTAATGACGTATGTTACGTCTGCCTGTGGATAAGGGTTAATGACGTATGTTACGTCTGCCTGTGGATAAGGGTTAATGACGTATGTTACGTCTGCCTGTGGATAAGGGTTAATGACGTATGTTACGTCTGCCTGTGGATAAGGGTTAATGACGTATGTTACGTCTGCCTGTGGATAAGGGTTAATGACATATGTTACGTCTGCCTGTGGATAAGGGTTAATGACGTATGTTACGTCTGCCTGTGGATAAGGGTTAATGACGTATGTTACGTCTGCCTGTGGATAAGGGTTAATGACGTATGTTACGTCTGCCTGTGGATAAGAGTTAATGACGTATGTTACGTCTGCCTGTGGATAAGGGTTAATGATGTATGTTACGTCTGCCTGTGGATAAGGGTTAATGACATATGTTATGTTTGCCTGTGGATAAGGGTTAATGACGTATGTTACGTCTGCCTGTGGATAAGGGTTAATGACGTATGTTACGTCTGCCTGTGGATAAGGGTTAATGATGTATGTTACGTCTGCCTGTGGATAAGGGTTAATGACATATGTTATGTCTGCCTGTGGATAAGGGTTAATGACGTATGTTACGTTTGCCTGTGGATAAGGGTTAATGACGTATGTTACGTCTGCCTGTGGATAAGGGTTAATGATGTATGTTACGTCTGCCTGTGGATAAGGGTTAATGACATATGTTATGTCTGCCTGTGGATAAGGGTTAATGACGTATGTTACGTCTGCCTGTGGATAAGAGTTAATGACGTATGTTACATCTGCCTGTGGATAAGAGTTAATGACGTATGTTACGTCTGCCTGTGGATAAGGGTTAATGACGTATGTTACGTCTGCCTGTGGATAAGGGTTAATGACGTATGTTACGTCTGCCTGTGGATAAGGGTTAATGATGTATGTTACGTCTGCCTGTGGATAAGGGTTAATGACGTATGTTACGTCTGCCTGTGGATAAGGGTTAATGACATATGTTACGTCTGCCTGTGGATAAGGGTTAATGACGTATGTTACGTCTGCCTGTGGATAACGGTTAATGATCTTGGTCTTGGTCATTGATTGACTAATCAACTCTCAAGAAAGTATAGTGGAAGGCGTAATAGCGCTGTGGTAGCGTGTTCGTTTCAGGTGCAAAAGGCCCAGAGTTTGAGCCCCGTTGGAGCCGTTACGATTGTGCCTTCGGCAAGGCATTTAAGTTCCACATTGCCTCTTCTTTCTCCCTCATGGCGATGGATTCCATCAGGAATGAGGTCTCGAGAGTGATTAATATAAGTTGTAAGAACTTGTTTCGCAATCGAGTTAACATAAATTTGTATAAACTAAATAGTAATTTCACAATCAAGGCATATATAAACTTGTTACTTCTATTCTGAAAAATTACTGAAGAGAGGAAATATATGAAGCAACAATGATTGATAGATTTTTGCTCCTTAGCTTATACAAATTTATTCTTAGGTCGATTGCGAAACAAGTGTTGGAATGGAATCCATTGCCACAAGGGAGAGAGAAGAGGCAACGTGGAATTTAAATGCCTTGCCAAAGGGCACAATCATAAAGGCTCCAGTGGGGCTCGAACTCCAGGCTTTTCGCACCTGAAAGATCTGCACCTTTTGCCAGTAATAATTAATATTTTTAGACAAAATTACCCATTTTGATAAATGATCTGGTTCGAATGTAAGTTTCTTATTAATTTATTGGTCTAAAAATGTCATGCACCAGTCCATGTCGGTTACCTGGTGTTGAATGGGTTAAATATCCTGCACCAGTCCATGTTGGTTACTTGGTGTTGAATGGGTTAAATATCCTGCACCAGTCCATGTCGGTTACTTGGTGTTGAATGGGTTAAATATCCTGCACCATTCCATGTTGATTACTTGGTGTTGAATGGGTTAAATATCATGCACCAGTCCATGTCAGTTACTAGGTGTTGAATGTGTTAAATATCATGCACCAGTCCATGTCAGTTACTTGGTGTTGAATGGGTTAAATATCATGCACCATTCCATGTCAGTTACTTGGTGCTGAATGGGTTAAATATCATGCACCAGTTCATGTCAGTTACTTCGTGTTGAATGGGTTAATATCATGCACCATTCCATGTCGGTTACTTGGTGTTGAATGGGTTAATATCCTGCACCAGTCCATGTCGGCTACTTGGTGTTGAATGGGTTAAATATCATGCACCAGTCCATGTCAGTTACTTGGTGTTGAATGGGTTAATATCATGCACCAGTCCATGTCGGTTACCTGGTGTTGAATGGGTTAAGTATCCTGCACCAGTCCAAGTCGGTTACCTGGTGTTGAATGGGTTAAATATCCTGCACCAGTCCATGTCGGTTACTTGGTGTTGAATGGGTTAAATATCATGCACCAGTCCATGTCGGTTACTTGGTGTTGAATGGGTTAAATATCATGCACCAGTCCATGTCAGTTACTTCGTGTTGAATGGGTTAAATATCATGCACCAGTCCATGTCGGCTACTTGGTGTTGAATGGGTTAAATATCATGCACCATTCCATGTCAGTTACTTGGTGTTGAATGGGTTAATATCATGCACCAGTTCATGTCAGTTACTTCGTGTTGAATGGGTTAAATATCCTGCACTAGTCCATGTCGGTTACTTCGTGTTGAATGGGTTAAATATCCTGCACCAGTCCATGTCAGTTACTTGGTGTTGAATGGGTTAAATATCCTGCACCATTCCATGTCGGTTACTTGGTGTTGAATGGGTTAATATCATGCACCATTCCATGTCGGTTACTTGGTGTTGAATGGGTTAATATCATGCACCATTCCATGTCGGTTACTTGGTGTTGAATGGGTTAAATCCCCAAAACAATTAAAATAACTTGAAATAACATTAAAACTATAGCTTATAAGCAAAGATCTTGAATAATCAGTAATTTACATGTACATGAAATATTTCTTTTTGAGAAATAACCGTATGTGTCTCTCTATACATGCCTTACATGTTTAATATATTTATTACTTGACGCATATTCGCTTTTCTTAAATGAGTAAGTCATCCCAAAAACTGAAAGGTTCTCTCCCTTTTTCATTAGCAAGTTATACCATTTTAAATACGCATGGACGTTTTTTCACAATAATTCTTATCCGTTTCTTCAATTGTACAAAGTAGGGCTGCGAAGGGAGAGTAGCGGTGTAGGTATTATCTGCTCTTTCCAAGGGAGAGTAGCGGTGTAGGTATTATCTGCTCTTTCCAAGGGAGAGTAGCGGTGTAGGTATTATCTGCTCTTTCCAAGGGAGAGTAGCGGTTCAGGTATTATCTGCTCTTTCCAAGGGAGAGTAGCGGTTCAGGTATTATCTGCTCTTTCCAAGGGAGAGTAGCGGTTCAGGTATTATCTGCTCTTTCCAAGGGAGAGTAGCGGTTCAGGTATTATCTGCTCTTTCCAAGGCAGAGTAGCAGTGTAGGTATTATCTGCTCTTTCCAAGGGAGAGTAGCGGTGTAGGTATTATCTGCTCTTTCCAAGGGAGAGTAGCGATGTAGGTATTATCTGCTCTTTCCAAGGGAGAGTAGCGATGTAGGTATTATCTGCTCTTTCCAAGGGAGAGTAGCGATGTAGGTATTATCTGCTCTTTCCAAGGGAGAGTAGCGGTGTAGGTATTATCTGCTCTTTCCAAGGGAGAGTAGCGGTGTAGGTATTATCTGCTCTTTCCAAGGGAGAGTAGCAGTGTAGGTATTGTCTGCTCATTCCAAGGGAGAGTAGCGATGTAGGTAGGTATTATCTTCTCTTTCCAAGGGAGAGTAGCGATGTAGGTATTATCTGCTCTTTCCAAGGGAGAGTAGCGGTTCAGGTAGTATCTGCTCTTTCCAAGGGAGAGTAGCGATGTAGGTATTATCTGCTCTTTCCAAGGGAGAGTAGCGGTTCAGGTAGTATCTGCTCTTTCCAAGGGAGAGTAGCGGTTCAGGTATTATCTGCTCTTTCCAAGGGAGAGTAGCGATGTAGGTATTATCTGCTCTTTCCAAGGGAGAGTAGCGGTTCAGGTAGTATCTGCTCTTTCCAAGGGAGAGTAGCGGTTCAGGTATTATCTGCTCTTTCCAAGGGAGAGTAGCGATGTAGGTATTATCTGCTCTTTCCAAGGGAGAGTAGCGGTTCAGGTAGTATCTGCTCTTTCCAAGGGAGAGTAGCGGTTCAGGTATTATCTGCTCTTTCCAAGGGAGAGTAGCGATGTAGGTATTATCTGCTCTTTCCAAGGGAGAGTAGCGGTTCAGGTAGTATCTGCTCTTTCCAAGGGAGAGTAGCGGTTCAGGTATTATCTGCTCTTTCCAAGGGAGAGTAGCGATGTAGGTATTATCTGCTCTTTCCAAGGGAGAGTAGCGGTTCAGGTAGTATCTGCTCTTTCCAAGGGAGAGTAGCGGTTCAGGTATTATCTGCTCTTTCCAAGGGAGAGTAGCGATGTAGGTATTATCTGCTCTTTCCAAGGGAGAGTAGTGGTGTAGGTAGGTATTATCTGCTCTTTCCAAGGGAGAGTAGCGGTGCAGGTATTATCTGCTCTTTCCAAGGCAGAGTAGCATTGTAGGTATTATCTGCTCTTTCCAAGGGAGAGTAGCGGTGTAGGTATTATCTGCTCTTTCCAAGGGAGAGTAGCGATGTAGGTATTATCTGCTCTTTCCAAGGGAGAGTAGCGATGTAGGTATTATCTGCTCTTTCCAAGGGAGAGTAGCGGTGTAGGTATTATCTGCTCTTTCCAAGGGAGAGTAGCGGTGTAGGTATTATCTGCTCTTTCCAAGGGAGAGTAGCGGTGTAGGTATTATCTGCTCTTTCCAAGGGAGAGTAGCAGTGTAGGTATTGTCTGCTCATTCCAAGGGAGAGTAGCGATGTAGGTAGGTATTATCTTCTCTTTCCAAGGGAGAGTAGCGATGTAGGTATTATCTGCTCTTTCCAAGGGAGAGTAGCGGTTCAGGTAGTATCTGCTCTTTCCAAGGGAGAGTAGCGATGTAGGTATTATCTGCTCTTTCCAAGGGAGAGTAGCGGTTCAGGTAGTATCTGCTCTTTCCAAGGGAGAGTAGCAGTGTAGGTATTATCTGCTCTTTCCAAGGGAGAGTAGCGATGTAGGTATTATCTGCTCTTTCCAAGGGAGAGTAGTGGTGTAGGTAGGTATTATCTGCTCTTTCCAAGGGAGAGTAGCGGTGCAGGTATATATTGTCTGCTCTTTCCAAGGGAGAGTAGCGATGTAGGTATTATCTGCTCTTTCCAAGGGAGAGTAGCGGTTCAGGTAGTATCTGCTCTTTCCAAGGGAGAGTAGCAGTGTAGGTATTATCTGCTCTTTCCAAGGGAGAGTAGCGATGTAGGTATTATCTGCTCTTTCCAAGGGAGAGTAGTGGTGTAGGTAGGTATTATCTGCTCTTTCCAAGGGAGAGTAGCGGTGCAGGTATATATTGTCTGTTCTTTCCAAGGGAGAGTAGCGGTTCAGGTATTATCTGCTCTTTCCAAGGGAGAGTAGCATTGTAGGTATTATCTGCTCTTTCCAAGGAAGAGTAGCAGTGTAGGTATTATCTGCTCTTTCCAAGGGAGAGTAGCATTGTAGGTATTATCTGCTCTTTCCAAGGGAGAGTAGCAGTGTAGGTATTATCTGCTCTTTCCAAGGGAGAGTAGCAGTGTAGGTATTATCTGCTCTTTCCAAGGGAGAGTAGCAGTGTAGGTATTATCTGCTCTTTCCAAGGGAGAGTAGCAGTGTAGGTATTATCTGCTCTTTCCAAGGGAGAGTAGCAATGTAGGTATTATCTGCTCTTTCCAAGGGAGAGTAGCGATGTAGGTATTATCTGCTCTTTCCAAGGGAGAGTAGCGATGTAGGTATTATCTGCTCTTTCCAAGGGAGAGTAGCAGTGTAGGTATTGTCTGCTCTTTCCAAGGGAGAGTAGCGGTGCAGGTATTATCTGCTCTTTCCAAGGGAGAGTAGTAGTGTAGGTATTATCTGCTCTTTCCAAGGGAGAGTAGCGGTGTAGGTATTGTCTGCTCTTTCCAAGGGAGAGTAGCAGTGTAGGTATTATCAGCTCTTTCCAAGGGAGAGTAGCGGTTCAGGTATTATCTGCTCTTTCCAAGGGAGAGTAGCGATGTAGGTGTTATCTGCTCTTTCCAAGGGAGAGTAACGATGTAGGTATTGTCTGCTCTTTCCAAGGGAGAGTAGCAGTGTAAGTATTATCTGCTCTTTCCAAGGGAGAGTAGCGATGTAGGTATTATCTGCTCTTTCCAAGGGAGAGTAGCGGTGTAGGTATTATCTGCTCTTTCCAAGGGAGAGTAGCGATGTAGGTATTATCTGCTCTTTCCAAGGGAGAGTAGCGGTTCAGGTATTATCTGCTCTTTCCAAGGGAGAGTAGCGATGTAGGTATTGTCTGCTCTTTCCAATGGAGAGTAGCGGTGTAGGTATTATCTGCTCTTTCCAAGGGAGAGTAGCAGTGTAGGTATTATCTGCTCTTTCCAAGGGAGAGTAGCGATGTAGGTATTATCTGCTCTTTCCAAGGGAGAGTAGTGGTGTAGGTAGGTATTATCTGCTCTTTCCAAGGGAGAGTAGCGGTGCAGGTAGGTATTGTCTGCTCTTTCCAAGGGAGAGTAGCGGTTCAGGTATTATCTGCTCTTTCCAAGGGAGAGTAGCATTGTAGGTATTATCTGCTCTTTCCAAGGGAGAGTAGCGTGTAGGTATTATCTGCTCTTTCCAAGGGAGAGTAGCGGTTCAGATATTATCTGCTCTTTCCAAGGGAGAGTAGCGGTTCAGTTATTATCTGCTCTTTCCAAGGGAGAGTAGCGGTGTAGGTATTATCTGCTCTTTCCAAGGGAGAGTAGCGGTGTAGGTATTATCTGCTCTTTCCAAGGGAGAGTAGCAGTGTAGGTATTATCTGCTCTTTCCAAGGGAGAGTAGCAGTGTAGGTATTGTCTGCTCTTTCCAAGGGAGAGTAGCGGTGTAGGTATTGTCTGCTCTTTCCAAGGGAGAGTAGCGATGTAGGTATTGTCTGCTCTTTCCAAGGGAGAGTAGCGATGTAGGTATTGTCTGCTCTTTCCAAGGGAGAGTAGCAGTGTAGGTATTATCTGCTCTTTCCAAGGGAGAGTAGCGGTTCAGGTATTATCTGCTCTTTCCAAGGGAGAGTAACGGTTCAGGTATTGTCTGCTCTTTCCAAGGGAGAGTAGCAGTGTAGGTATTGTCTGCTCTTTCCAAGGGAGAGTAGCAGTGTAGGTATTATCTGCTCTTTCCAAGGGAGAGTAGCAGTGTAGGTATTGTCTGCTCTTTCCAAGGGAGAGTAGCAGTGTAGGTATTATCTGCTCTTTCCAAGGGAGAGTAGCGGTTCAGGTATTATCTGCTCTTTCCAAGGGAGAGTAGCGGTTCAGGTATTATCTGCTCTTTCCAAGGGAGAGTAGCGATGTAGGTATTATCTGCTCTTTCCAAGGGAGAGTAGCAGTGTAGGTATTATCTGCTCTTTCCAAGGGAGAGTAGCGGTGTAGGTATTATCTGCTCTTTCCAAGGGAGAGTAGCAGTGTAGGTATTATCTGCTCTTTCCAAGGGAGAGTAGCAGTGTAGGTATTGTCTGCTCTTTCCAAGGGAGAGTAGTGGTGTAGGTATTATCTACTCTTTCCAAGGGAGAGTAGCGGTTCAGGTATTGTCTGCTCTTTCCAAGGGAGAGTAGTGGTGCAGGTATTTATTAAAAAATTGAAATCCTCATCTAACCTGCCTTAATTTCCAAATAAAATAGAAAAAACTGCACATTGAGATGTTTTTAATTTTTTTATAAAAAGTAAAAGTAAAGTGTTTGTTTATTATAGTGTCACATCACCCCTATTGAAAGCGCCAGTCATTACTGACTTATGAGACACCTTTTTTATGAACATCAGTACCGAATCCTATGCTTGTAGGCCAGGCGCCAGGCTTAACCCTTTCAACACTACAGGCCTCTAAATAGACCTACAAAAAGTGTAGATCCAGATGAGCCGGCTCATGACGAGCCGTTTCATCAGGATATGCACTTTTTGCCAGTAATAATTATTACTCTTTTAGATATAATTACCCATTTTGATAAATGAAATGGTCCAAAGGTAATTTTCTTATTAATGTATTGGTCTAAAAATATCATGCACAGTCCATGTCAGTTACTTGCGGTTGAATGGGTTAAAATCATGTATGGTGAAGCTAAAGAAATTGGGAAAAGGGACATAACAGAATTTACTGAACATAATAAAAAAATTCAAAAATTAGAATTATTTCCCCTGAAAAGTGTTTTAACTTACTCAGCATCATGGGGCCTAAGCCCAAAGCCGTCCTGGTGCCCTCTGAGATCTGTTGGATTTCCATGATCTCCTGGCTGTCCCTGATTGGCCGGCGGTATCCCAGGGGGGTGAGCCCCTAGTTGTTGGTTACTGTAACACACACATAGTGACAGGAAGACTAGACCTTGTATGCTCATCTTCTAACCTGAAACAACGTGCATTGATGATAAATTGTTGACGAGCACTTACCACTTTCCCACATAGTTCAAATATTTAGATTTGAGAAAAATATGATAGTTTATTATCGAAATAACAGATCACAATAAAAATTATGTAGAGGTCTTATATCAGGGTTCATTCTAGGTCAGAATTTTTGGGAGAAGTGAGAAAGCGTGCGATCGCGTCCTTAAATGGTGTTATTTAATAAATTTCAACGAAATATGGTTAAAATGCAGAGTACAACCATTAAATACAACATTATAATAGAAGGAGTGGTTTATAATGGGCAAGTGTATCTTACTGGCCAAAATTTTGTATGAAAATTGTAGTTTTTTTTAGGGAGAAGTGGGGCCCCCCAGAGGGCGAAGTCAAGGTCCCTAGGGCGACTATTTCGCCCACATCGCCCTCTAAAATGATCCCTGTATATATAGGACTATTTCAAAAAAACAAACTAAGATTGAATATCTGAGGACTATTTCCCACATAGAGATTCAGACTAATATATGACTATGGTATATCTCCAAACATATATCCAGTAACAACATATCTAGCACTGGCTCCATAGATATTACATTGGCTGTCCGATTAGCGCAGTGATTAGCACGCTCGCTTCTCACCAATGCAACCCCGGTTCGATCCTCAGACCGGGAAGTATGCGAGATGGTACGGTGGTCGCCAGATCGGACAGGTGGGGTTCCTCCGGGTACTCCGGTTTCCTCCCACACAAATGACCACATTTACGCTTTCATTCGCGCCAATGAAAGTGATTAATATAAGTTGTTAAAACTTGCTTCGCAATCGTTGTAAAATAAATAAAGCTTAAATAGATATTACAGGTACTATTGTGATTTAAAAATAGAGTAGATTATAAAAATTTATATTATCTTGATTACGAAACAAGTTCTTACAACTTATATTAATCACTCTCGAGACCTCATTCTTGATGGAATCCATCGCCACGAGGTAGAGAGAAGAGGCACTGGGGAATTTAAATGCCATGCCTAAGACAAAATAGAGTAATTACAGTTATAAACAAACATTTGACCCAGCTAAAAGGCGGTGTTTGAAGAAATTGTATGGATATGATCATAGAAGAAATTACAGTCAAACCTTTCCAGAGCAAACACCATCCGGATACACCCAGATTGGTTGTTGTAGAGAGGTTGTTGTTCTAGGGAGGTTCAACTTTTTGAAGTTTGGAAATGTGGGAATAGTCAGTTTTGTCAGTTATGATTGCTCATACTGATTTGAATATAAGAGTATACAGAATGGGGGTAGACCTATTACTTTCATTATACGAAAGATTGAACTGAGATTGAATATCTAAGGAGGCAATGTGTTAAAATCGACAGATTATGCAAATTTATGACAATGGTGTACATTAACCCATTTCATTCTGGATACCGTTCAAACGGTATCTGCAAAGAACATAGAGCCAGATCAACCGCCACGGAACGAGCCGTCTGATCAGGATCTATGCTGTTTGCTATTCAGATGATCTTGCTAAGACACTTGGCTATGCAGCAAACAACATAGATCCTGATCAGCACGCAGCGTCACGCTGCGGCTGATCTGGATCTATGTTGTTTGCAAAAGCCTTTAAATATATCCAGAATGAAATGGGTTAATGTGTTCAATACATCAGTCAAAAAGTCTGATAAATTACGCATTTCAATTATATAAAAATTAAGGATGGCAACTAGTAGCAATTTTGATACTCGAGTACAAGAGTGCTCGGACACAGTTCCGATCGAGTACAAGAGTGCTCGGACACAGTTCCGATCGAGTACAAGAGTGCTCGGAAACGATCATTTGATTTTTGGGATCATATGTTTGATTTAATTTCAGATATTTGGTAAGTATTTCGGATGAGGCGTTTCCGAAAACTGATGTTGAATTATCTTATTATGGTATGTGATAAAAACATTGCATTGTAATAAAGCAAACCCGGGAAAATACCTTATTCATTTTAATGAGATCATTATTAAACAAACATATAAAGTTTATAAACAGTCTCCTCTATTGACAGACGAGGCATGTCCGTATACGGTATTCACCTGCAAAATTCCTTTTTTCTTCATCTTAAGCGATCAAAAGATATACGCCGTAAAACAACCTGCCAATCATGTCAAGCTGTTTATTGAAAGAATACCTGTAAACAATGATTATTTTCACACTTACTGTCCAGCCTGTAGATTATTGGTTCCCGGATATGGTCCCAGGTTAAGATAATTACTGTTTATTGAAAATTGAAAGGAACAATTGGAGATTACTTGCGGCGGAGGACACATACATGTTTTTACAGCCAAATTTTTGCCTGTTTTTGGGAGGTTTTCTGCATCGCTGAGTGAGAAATTGACTGTCGTTGTGTGTTGTTGGGAGGGGTCGTTCATGAGAGGTGAAATTGTACTAAAACGCAACGGGTGGGAATAAAGGTGACGTTATAAAGAGGGTGTCGCTCATGGGAGGTGACGTTTGGGGAGGTGGGACTGTATATCACTAAGTTGTTTCGTAATCATAAAATAAATAAATTGGCGATTATTTGCCTCTGATGACACATACTGTTTCTTTTTTTCGGCCAAATTTGTGTCTGTTCTTGGGAGGTTTTCTGCATCGCTGGGTGGGAAATTGACTGTCATGGTCTGTTCTTGGGAGGTTTTCTGCATCGCTGGGTGAGAAATTGACTGTTGTTGCCTGTTCTTGGGAGGTTTTCTGCATCGCTGGGTGGGAAATTGACTGTCGTTGTCTGTTCTTGGGAGGTTTTCTGCATCGCTGGGTGGGAAATTGACTGTTGTTGTCTGTTCTTGGGAGGTTTTCTGCATCGCTGGGTGGGAAATTGACTGTCGTTGCCTGTTCTTGGGAGGTTTTCTGCATCGCTGGGTGGGAAATTGACTGTCATTGTCTGTTCGTGGGAGGTTTTCTGCATCGCTGGGTGGGAAATTGACTGCTGTTGTCTGTTCTTGGGAGGTTTTCTGCATCGCTGGGTGGGAAATTGACTGTCGTCTGTTCTTGGGAGGTTTTCTGCATCGCTGGGTGGGAAATTGACTGTCGTTGTCTGTTCTTGGAGGGTTTTCTGCATCGTTGGGTGGGAAATTGACTGTTATTGTCTGTTCTTGGGAGGTTTTCTGCATCGTTGGGTGGGAAATTGACTGTCGTTGTCTGTTCTTGGGATGTTTTCTGCATCGCTGGGTGGGAAATTGACTGTCATTGTCTGTTCTTGGGAGGTTTTCTGCATCGTTGGGTGGGAAATTGACTGTTGTTGTGTGTTGTTGGGAGGTTTTCTGCATCGCTGGGTGGGAAATTGACTGTCATTGTCTGTTCTTGGGAGGTTTTATGCATCGCTGGGTGGGAAATTGACTGTCGTTGCCTGTTCTTGGGAGGTTTTCTGCATCGCTGGGTGGGAAATTGACTGTCGTTGTCTGTTCTTGGGAGGTTTTCTGCATCGCTGGGTGGGAAATTGACTGTCGTTGTCTGTTCTTGGGAGGTTTTCTGCATCGCTGGGTGGGAAATTGACTGTTGTTGTCTGTTGTTGGGAGGTTTTCTGCATCGCTGGGTGGGAAATTGACTGTCGTCTGTTCTTGGGAGGTTTTCTGCATCGCTGGGTGGGAAATTGACTGTCATTGTGTGTTGTTGGGAAGTGTCGTTCATGAGAGGTGAAATTGTATTAAAACGCAACGGGTGGGAATAAAGGTGATGTTATAAAGAGGGTGTCGCTCATGGGAGGTGACGTTTGGGGAGGTGGGACTGTACAGTCTTAAACAGCCAGCAGAGGGAATCACAGAAATTGGCTGCTTAGCACAGGTGGCTGCTTAATAGAGAGCAAATTTATAAGAAAGTAACATATTGGGAATCTGAAAACTGGCTGCTTAACCCTTTCAACCCCACAGGCCTCTAAATAGGCTTATGAAAAGTGTAGATCCAGATGAGCCGGCTCGTGACGAGCCGTCTCATCAGGATCTGCACTTTTTTGCCAGTAATAATTATTACTATTTTTAGATAAAATTACCCATTTTGATAAAGGTAATTTTCTTATTAATTTATTGGTCTGAAAATATCATGGACCAGTCCATGTCAGTTACTTGGGGTTGAATGGGTTAATAGAGGTGATCACTAACATAGGTTTGACTGTACTTTGACCTGCGCATTTTCAAAGGTGTGGTTCATTAATTGTCGAACTAACTGTCGCGGGCTCGCACAACTTTAATTTTGTATTGATAATCTTGTCGAACTAGCTGCTCACTAGATTTAGAGATTAACCGAATATCTGAATTGGCCATCAGAATCATCGATTTTCATGCATCGGACAACAACGGCAGTTGGAATATCAGTTTTTTGTTGGGGGGAAAATCTTTGAATAGTACACTTTATCCAAATGTGTATATACTAAAACTGAGAAGAAATCCCATAATTTACTTGCGCATGCCATTCCGTCATTGTTAATTTAATGGAATAATGACTATAACGAAGTCATATAGAAGACAATGAGTAACAATGAGCAACAATGAGTAACAATGAGCAACAACGAGTAACAATGAGTAACAATGAGCAACAACGAGTAACAATGAGCAACAATGAGTAACAATGAGTAACAATGAGCAACAACGAGTAACAATGAGCAACAATGAGTAACAATGAGCAACAATGAGCAACAATGAGCAACAGATGATTAACAATGAGCAACAATGAGTAACAGATGATTAACAGATGATTAACAATGAGCAACAATGAGTAACAGATGATTAACACTGATTAACACTGAGTAACAATGAGTAACAGATGATTAACAATGATTAACAATGATTAACAATGAGTAACAATGAGCAACAATGAATAACAATGATTAACAATGAGTAACAACGAGCAACAATGAGCAACAATGAGTAACAATGAGTAACAATGAGCAATAATGAGTAACAATGAGCAACAATGAGTAACAATGAGCAACAACGAGTAACAATGAGTAGTAACAATGAGTAGTAACAATGAGCAACAACGAGTAACAATGAGTAGTAACAATGAGTAGTAACAATGAGAAACAATGAGTAACAATGAGCAACACCGAGTAACAATGAGTAGTAACAATGAGCAACAATGAGGAGTAACAATGAGTAGTAACAATGAGTAGTAACAATGAGGAGCAACAATGAGTAGTAACAATGAGTAGTAACAATGAGGAGTAACAATGAGTAGTAACAATGAGGAGTAACAATGAGGAGTAACAATGAGTAGTAACAATGAGGAGTAACAATGAGTAGTAACAATGAGTAGTAACAATGAGTAGTAACAATGAGTAGTAACAATGAGTAGTAACAATGAGTAGTAACAATGAGTAGTAACAATGAGTAGTAACAATGAGTAGTAACAATGAGTAGTAACAATGAGTAGTAACAATGAGTAGTAACAATGAGGAGTAACAATGAGGAGTAACAATGAGTAGTAACAATGAGTAGTAACAATGAGTAGTAACAATGAGTAGTAACAATGAGTAGTAACAATGAGTAGTAACAATGAGTAGTAACAATGAGTAGTAACAATGAGTAGTAACAATGAGTAGTAACAATGAGGAGTAACAATGAGTAGTAACAATGAGTAGTAACAATGAGTAGTAACAATGAGTAGTAACAATGAGTAGTAACAATGAGAAACAATGAGTAGTAACAATGAGTAGTAACAATGAGTAGTAACAATGAGTAGTAACAATGAGCAACAAGGAGTAACAATGAGCAACAAGGAGTATCAATGAGTAACAATGAGCAACAATGAGTAACAAGGAGTAACAATAACGAACATTGGTAGTGCCAAATCTCATATTATGGTTAAATATGTGTTCAGGAATTATCCCCTGTGAATCGGTGAATAATAATTAGCGATGATATCAGTATATATTCAAATGAACCGCCGCACATACTCATTTTGTGATTACTATTGACTGCCCATAGCAAAAACATGCTGAAATGTCATTTCTACTTGTAAATTTACCTTCATTTATTCAAAACATTTAAGTCAATATTTAGGTGAATTTCAATGACTTTGCTGACCATTTGACATTTGTGAGGTGCCCGCCACCAATGTGACGTCACATTATTGCCGTATCTGATATGTATTGCTACTGGAATAAACTGAGGCCAAATCTACATTGTCACCAGTAATTGGTATCACCACATAAATAAAACATGAAGGTCAGTGCTGTTGCTTTCACTTTGTTATTGATTCCGTTATGATTTATTTCTTACTAATTGATATATAATATGCTTAATTGAGAGTGAACATTATTTGCACAGCTTCTTTTTCAAAGACAAATACACAGGTTATTGCTTATGTCACCAGTAATCGGTATACCCATGTGTGGTATCCGTGGTCCAGTGGTAGAGCGTCGGATTTTAAATGTAACGGTCCCCACCATGTATGTTCCTTTAATGTCAAACCCCTTGCGGGGACTTAGACATGTTTTCCTGGGCAGGCTTAGCCGACCTAAGCGATTAACCAGTACTAAGCAATGTGTGTGAGGTGCCTTGCTTAATGACACTACATACGTGACCTGACCGAGTATTGAACCCGGGACCATTCGATTCCAAATCCGACGCTCTACCACTGGACCACGGACGCCACACACATGGCGTAGTAGTAGTCATGCCACACCAGGCCACGTATGTAGTGTCATTGAGCAAGGCACCTTACACAGATTGCTTAGTACTGGTTAACCACTTAGGTCAGCTAAGCCTGTCCAGGAAAACATGTCTAGGTCCCCACAAGGGGTTTGACATTAATGGAATATACATACATACATTATAATTTAAGCTAAGGCCGGTCAAGGAGGATTTTTGTAGAAGAGAATCATACTCCACTTAGGGCTAATTATGGCTTCATACAATGCACGAAAATCTCCTTGTCCATATTGTCAGTGAGTGGTCGATAACTGGTGTTAGTATGATAGATCCTAGATTGATTAAATAAATAACTATCCGGTTACTATTACACTTGGAAAGTAGATTGTGTGTTTCTGACTTGATCTAACAGAATTATCAATAAATTGTGTCAACTACTTTGAGAATATATCCATATAGTACTGGTTTAACAAAAAAATACAACAAATACTCGCCTTTCAATCCAAAATGCCAAAAATATGTTATTTTTTTATGTTGTTTTCTGACAGATTGTGATGAGGTGTCACTCAGTTGGATAACTCTTCAAAAAGAAGGTTATAAAACGACAGACGACGCATGGCACTAAAATATAAAACATAAAATGCGGACGGAAGAAGTTATTAAAGAAATTGTAAGCGATGTGTCTACATCCATGCACTGATTTATAGAACAATAAGATTGTCAGAATTTCATAATGTAAAAGTATCGATATATCTAGGTTTTCATTATCAGATATTCGGAGCATATTCCCTTCGTCTGTTCGTACCCTTGTCGTGTCGTACCCACACACACAGACGCTTGGAGTCTGGATACATGTGTTCTTGTTCAAAAACCACAAAACAAACAAAAGTATTTGTTTTTAGTAACACTATGATACACGATAGGCTTCACACTATGATACACGATAGGCTTCACACTATGATACACGATAGGCTTCACACTATGATACACGATAGGCTTCACACTGATACACGATAGGCTTCACACTATGATACACGATAGGCTTCACACTATGATACACGATAGGCTTCACACTATGATACACGATAGGCTTCACACTATGATACACGATAGGCTTCACTATGATACACGATAGGCTTCACACTATGATACACGATAGGCATCACACTATGATACACGATAGGCTTCACACTATGATACACGATAGGCTTCACACTATGATACACGATTGGCTTCACACTATGATAAATGATAGTCTGTAAGACAGTTTATCCAGCCATCCACTCTCGATTACCACAGACCTGAACTACAGGTTGCTCCTCTCTTGGTCTGCCCAGCAAACTGTACGACAGTTTAACCAGCCATTCACGCTCCATCACCCCTAGCCTATACAACAGGTTACTCGCATCCTCTTCTTGCCTACATGTACCAACTATCATTCGCTGTTGCAGTACCAAGGAAGGTGTCTGCGTCCTGTCCTCGTCGCCTACCTATCACAGCTGTCATTTGTCCGATGAAGCTGGGTGGAGACACACTTGCTTGGATGCAGGAAATATGGTGTATCGCTATCCAAGATTTGATAATCTGGGATCCAATTTGTTGATGGCTGAAATTGGTTTGGTCACTCACGATGGTGTACCCGAAGTGGAAACTCGTCAAATCGCAAATGACCACCAATCGTAATCTAGTCTCTCTGCATCCGCCTCCGTGGTCGAGTGGTTAAGGTCGCTGACTTGTATACCACTGTAACCTATCATCACTGATGGTCACGGGTTCGAGCCCAGCTCAGACCGTGTCTCATTTATATGAAAAAGTTGGCAGTTTCTTACGGAGGTTGGTGCACCCTAGTACTGGTTAACCGCTGGACCCTGCCCAGGAAAGGTGTTGTTAAGTAAACTGCCCGCCGGCGATATAGCCCGAAATTGTGCTGATGCAGGCGTAAAACCCGAAATATAATATAATAGTCTCTCTGCGCATGAGCCACCCAACTCGGGATAAAACCGTGGTACATTTTATATGAAAAAAATATCTCCCTTAGGTGGAAATAGGGAGAAGTGAGCCTGTCGGAGGGAGATTATTACTTCGAAGTTGCAAGTTTAAGAAGCCTGTTATGGAAAATATGGCGTCAATTTGTTTCAAATTGTTTTCAGGAAGAACTGTGCCAGCTTCTGAAAGGAGAAGATGTTCCTGTTGCACAGTGGTTCAACAACCTTGGTGAAGCAATGCAAGCCACAGACCTGATAACAACACTCGGTAAATCATAATACACGTCACTCTAGATGTGTTGGTTCAAAGTATAATGTGATGTCATTATGCGTCTTGAATGCAAATCATTTTGTAATTTTCATCTTATATAAAATCTGGGTCTCTGTGTGAAGTAACAGAACAGACGGATCTGTAGTCCAGTGGTAACACGCTGGACTGGTAATCCAGGGATCGCAGGTTCGATCCCCATCTGACCCTAATAAAATGAACAGTCTTTCAGATGGGACGTTAAACCGAGGTCTCGTGTCAGTGCTTTACACCGTGCACGTAAAAGAAGCAGAGGATACTCTGGAATGGGTCTCTCTCTGTATCATTGCACTATCCTCCAAAAATCTAAAATGACTAATCTCTTCAGGAGGCGTCGCTCATATGGGCAACCGGTAGCGATGATAAATAAACGTAAAAAAAAAGTAACAAAACATTCTTTTACACTACTGCTACATAGAATAGTAGTGTGGATCAAAATGTTGTTTAACCCATTTCATTCTGGATACCGTTCAAACAGTATTTGCAAAGAACATAGAGCTAGATCAACCGTCATGGAACATGCCGTCTGATCAGGCTCTATGCTGTTTGCTATTCAGATGATCTTGCTAAGACACTTTGCTATGTAGCAAACAACATAGATCCTGATCAGCACGCAGCGTCATGCTGCGGCTGATCTGGATCTATGTTGTTTGCAAAAGCCTTTAAATGTATCCAGAATGAAATGGGTTAAAGATTTATGAACAGCTGTTGTTTATTACAGATTTTGCGGATGAAAAAGAGAAACAGAGTGTGCACCTGCCAATCCTCCCACAGTTGTTCCACTTACTGAGAGAGTGTCTATTGAATCAGAGGTGGTCAGAGGCACTAGCAGTGTTACAGAAAGTCATTCATGTTCCCATTGGCACATCTCGTACAATTTGGAAGGTTCGTTTATCCATGATGGTTAAATACTTGCCCTGTAGTCGTTCCTGTTCCCATTGGCACATCTCGTACAATTTGGAAGGTTCGTTTATCCATGATTGTCAAATACTGGCCCTGTAGTCGTTCCTGTTCCCATTGGCACATCTCGTACAATTTGGAAGGTTCGTTTATCCATGATTGTCAAATACTGGCCCTGTAGTCGTTCCTGTTCCCATTGGCACATCTCGTACAATTTGGAAGGTTCGTTTATCCATGATTGTCAAATACTGGCCCTGTAGTCGTTCCTGTTCCCATTGGCACATCTCGTACAATTTGGAAGGTTCGTTTATCCATGATTGTCAAATACTGGCCCTGTAGTCGTTCCTGTTCCCATTGGCACATCTCGTACAATTTGGAAGGTTCGTTTATCCACACTTGTTGTGATAGGGACTGTCCATGTAAGACGACCCCCACCCATACTTATGTCCTGTAATCGTGAAGGTTTTGGCATGCACTCGCATATAAGATGGGTTGATAAAATGGACACCAGACACAAGTATAAATTGCATGTTTGGCCAGTGCAAGTTGACGGATCTGTAGTCCAGTGGTAGCACGCTGGACTGGTAATCCATGGATCGCAGGTTCGATCCCCTGTCTGACCCTAATACAATTAACTGTCTTTCAGATGGGACGTTAAAACCGAGGTCTCGTGTCGGTGCTTGTACGTAAAAGAACCAGAGGAGACTCTGGAATTGGTCTCTATCTGTATCATTGCACTATCCTCCAAAAATCTAAAATTACTAATCTCTTCAGGAGGCGTCGCTCATATGGGCAACCGGTAGCTACAATAAATAAACGTAAAACACGCACACCCAAGTTGAAGAATTTTTCAATGTTAACGGGTTCTCTACCATTTAACACATTTTTTTAAAAAAAAACATTTATTTTTGTTATATTTTTTTTAGCACTCACTTATGAGGCCATAATTTGGTGGTAAAAAACTCGTCTTATAGGCGAGTATGGACGGTATGTACTGGTCCACGTTGCCTCTTCTCTCCCCTGTGGCGATGAATTCCATCGGGAATGCGGTCTCGAGAGTGATTAATGTAAGTTGTACAAACTTGTTTCGCAATCAAGCTAAAATAAATTTGTATAAACCAAACATAGATCTGATCTGGATCTATGTTGTTTGCACATTCCGTCCCATTTAACTGACAGGTTAAGTGTTGAAGGATTTCCTCTCTTTTGGGTCAAAATCGTTTAAAAAATAAATATTGTCTGATTTTGAGTAAGCTGTTCTATTTTTTATTTGGGGCGATCCTGTTTTTCAGTATTTTGTTAGATTTCTTAGTTTTTCAAAATTGTCCATTCACAGCCGTGTGGATGGAAACAATTGCATCTCATCTTCAGTTACTTCAAGAGATGTTCGTGTTCCATTGTATCAACTTTGCTCAGTGAAGATGTTGAAGAAGAAAGTTTGTCTGAATGGAAGGAGCCTCCGTGGTCGAGTGGTTATTGTCCTGGCCGAGAGGTTATTGTCCTGGCCGAGAGGTTATTGTCCTGGCCGAGAGGTTATTGTCGTGGCCGAGAGGTTATTGTCCTGGCCGAGTGGTTATTGTCCTGGCCGAGAGGTTATTGTCCTGGCCGAGAGGTTATTGTCCTGGCCGAGTGGTTATTGTCCTGGCCGAGTGGTTATTGTCCTGGCCGAGAGGTTATTGTCCTGGCCGAGTGGTTATTGTCGTGGTCGAGTGGTTATTGTCGTGGCCGCGTGGTTATTGTCGTGGCCGAGTGGTTATTGTCGTGGTCCGAGTGGTTATTGTCCTGGCCGAGTGGTTATTGTCCTGGTCGAGTTGTTATTGTCCTGGCCGAGTGGTTATTGTCCTGGTCGAGTGGTTATTGTCCTGGTCGAGTGGTTATTGTCCTGGTCGAGTGGTTATTGTCCTGGTCGAGTGGTTATTGTCCTGGCCGAGTGGTTATTGTCCTGGTCGAGTTGTTATTGTCCTGGCCGAGTGGTTATTGTCCTGGTCGAGTGGTTATTGTCCTGGCCGAGTGGTTATTGTCCTGATCGAGTGGTTATTGTCCTGGCCAATTCGTTATTGCCGTCAACTTCAAATCACTTGCTCCTCATTGCTGTAGGTACGAATCACCTGGGGTGTCGCTTTCTTTCATGTGATGAAGCTATCCAGTTGGATTGCGGAAGGTCGGTGGTTCTACCCAGGTGCCTGTCTGTGCTTGAAATACTACTCGGCTGCTCCGGGTATTTCCTCCACCAATAATAGCTGGATAGTCGCTGTATGACCTAAGCTGTTAGTGCGACGTTAAACCCACAAACAAACAAGCAAATTGCCGGAACTGAATTCTCCAGAACCCTGAATGTCGACATGGAAGACTTTTGAACGACATGATCAATGCAAACCCTAGTTCATGTCATTTTCGAGATTCATTGATATTTGTTGCTGTTACCTCCCGTTTAAGGTCTTTTTATCGTCCACCTACGTGGTCGAGTGATTACGGTCGCTGACTTGTGTATCACTGTAACCTATCATTACTGAGGTCGTGTCTCATTTATATGAAAAAGTTGGCAGTTTCTTACGGAGGTTGGTGCACCCAAGTACTGGTTAACCGTTGGAGCCTGCCCAGGAAAGGTGTTGTTAGGTAAACTGCCCGCCAGCGATATAGCCCGAAATGGTGCTGATGCAGGCGTAAAACCCGAAATATAACATAATGGTCTTTTTATCAACCGGACTCGATTCTCGTAGCATCAATTGATTCCACTGACACCTTTGTTGCTGCAGGTTGGGACAGAATTGCTGTGTATGGATGGTGAAAGTAACAGAGATTTAATTGAACAGTTGTTTAGGTAAGAAGCTGTTAACCCTTTCAACACCACAGACCTCTAAATTGGCTGACAAAAAAGTGTAGATCCAGATGAGCCGGCTCATGACGAGCCATCTTATCAGGATCTGCACTTTTTTCAAGTAATATAACTATTTTTAGAAAATAATTTACCCATTTTGATAAATGAACTGATCCAAATGTAATTTTGTTATTAATTTATTGGTCTAAGAATATCATGGACCAGTCCATGTCAGTTACTTGGTGTTGAATGGGTTAATATGTTACAAAAATGGTTCTATTTATTGGAAATTCCTACTCATGATTTGCAAACCAATTAAATATATCAAATCTATAATGAAAGTCTCCATTGACCAATTAAATATCGAATCTATAATGAAAGTCTCCAGTGACCAATTAAATATCGAATCTGTAATGAAAGTCTCCAGTGACCAATTAAATATCGAATCTATAATGAAAGTCTCCAGTGACCAATTAAATATATCAAATCTATAATGAAAGTCTCCAGTGACCAATTAAAGCTCAAATCTATAATGAAAGTCTCCAGTGACCAATTAAATATCAAATCTATAATGAAAGTCTCCAGTGACCAATTAAATATCAAATATGTAATGAAAGTCTCCAGTGACCAATTAAATATTGAATCTGATGAAAGTCTCCAGTGACCAATTAATTATCAAATATATAATGAAAGTCTCCAGTGACCAATTAAATATCAAATCTGTAATGAAAGTCTCCAGTGACCAATTAAATATTGAATCTGATGAAAGTCTCCTGTGACCAATTAATTATCAAATATATAATGAAAGTCTCCAGTGACCAATTAAATCTCAAATCTATAATGAAAGTCTCCAGTGACCAATTAAATATCAAATCTATAATGAAAGTCTCCAGTGACCAATTAAATATCAAATCTATAATGAAAGTCTCCAGTGACCAATTAATTATCAAATCTATAATGAAAGTCTCCAGTGACCAATTAAATCTCAAATCTATAATGAACGTCTCCAGTGACCAATTAAATCTCAAATCTATAATGAAAGTCTCCAGTGACCAATTAAATATTGAATCTGATGAAAGTCTCCAGTGACCAATTAAATATCAAATCTATAATGAGTCTCCAGTGACCAATTAAATCTCAAATCTATAATGAAAGACTCCAGTGACCAATTAAATATCGAAATGGTGAAATTAGTATTTTTTCACATACTCCCCTCTTTGCTCACCTGAGCACAAACTGAGCTTTTGTGATCACCTATTGTTCGACGGTTTCTGGTGTCAACATTTTGCTTCAACCGATATCTCTCCTAGACGACACAATTCTAATGAAATTCCACGACATATTATTTCCACAGTATTCAGTTACAAATTTAAAAAACACATTTATGAATGGTCGGCTACAATTATTGAGCTATTCCTAGTCTTTATTTTACCCAGAATGCAAAGTTACGGTTAGAAATGAGCTTAAGATTTTTTTTATTTTAGCTCGATTACAAAACAAATTCTTACAACTTATATTAATCACTCTCGGGACCTCATTCCTGATGGAATCCATCGCCACGATGGAGAGAGAAGTGGCATGTGGAATTTAAATGCCTTGTCTAAGGGCACAATCATAACGGCTCCAGCGGGGCGCAAACTCCTTAAAAAGTTAGTAGTATCATTCTGTGGCTTAGATACTAATATATTGTTTATTAATGATTGCAGCCAGATGAGAGTCCTCACGGACCTGAATGCCAAAGAAGTTGTGATCGAGTTTGTTGTCTATCTGTTGAGAATTGGAGAGAATACTGAGGCAGCTACATCTATGCAGGTTAGCCAAGACTTGGATATTTTGGATTGCCTCTGCTGGCTTGGTATATCAGCAATTACTAGCTTTCGCTTCGGGTGTGAAAGGCCTGGAGTTCGAGCCCCGCTGGAGCCATTACGATTGTGCCCTTAGGCAAGGCATTTAAATTCCACGTTGCCTCTTCTCTCTCCCTCGTGGCGATGGATTCCATCAGGAATGAGGTCTCGAGAGTGATTAATATAAGTTACAAGAACTAGTTTCGCAATCGAGCTAAAATAAATGTGTATAAACTAATTACTAGCTGGAAGCAAGGAATAGATAGTTTGTCAAATAAATTCTTCTACGATATTGCCCATTTATCAACAATGAATAATGCTGATGTAGAATTTTAGGCACATTTGATGCTTTGCATCAATGCGTTTCTTGTAATGTCATGCAGACACAAGTTTGTTTAGATAGACAAATTACATGATTAGATACCAGCAGGCTGTTGAACATTTTAATGTATGTATGTTCCATTAATGTCAAACCCCTTGCGGGGCCCTAGACATGTTTTCCTTGCCAGGCTTAGCTGACCTCGGTGGTTAACCAGTACTAGGCATTGTGTGTAAGGTACTGCTCAATGGCACTACATACGTGGTATCGAACCCGGGACCGTTCGATTCCAAATCCGATGCTCTACCACGGACGCCACACAAATTTTATTGATTAAAAACCTTTTCTGTTATAGGAAGTGATAAAGCGGAAAGGTCGTAAGAAAGAAGGAAACATAGAACGCTTAGAGTACATAAACAAACTACACAAAGCTTATCTGGGCCTCCTGTGGTATATAGAGTGGAGCAAATGTAGGAAATGCCATGAACAGCTTCAGGTAGATCTCACTGCAATAGATAAAGGTAATTATGTCCTTTGGCTCATTGTTCGTGTCTTAACCCTTTTGCCTGCTGAGTAAATAAAATCACATTTGCAAACAACATAGATCCCAATCAGTCCCAGCATAGCGCCGCGTCTGATCAGGATCTATGTTGTATGCTATTCAGCCAAATGTTTTAGCCCTTCTATCCGAATAGCAAACAGCATACAGCCTTGTCAGACGAAACGTTTGTTCTGTGTTGTCTGATCTGGCTCTATGCTGTTTGCAAAAGTGAGTTTTTCTGTTGCTAGCGTGCAAAGGGTTAAAATAGATGGTTCAGAGAAAGCGGTGAGAAATTGTTTCAGCTCAACTGTTCTATCCATTTGTTTCAGGGTTAATACATGGCCACAATATTGCAATATCTCAATTGTTCCGTACAATATCTCTTGCTCTGAATTGTTCAGTGCAATATCTCTTGCTTTGAATTGTTCCGTGCAATATCTCTTGCTCTGAATTGTTCTGTGCAATATCTCTTGCTCTGAATTGTTCAGTGCAATATCTCTTGCTCTGAATTGTCCGTGCAATATCTCTTGCTCTGAATTGTTCTGTGCAATATCTCTTGCTCTCAATTGTCCGTGCAATATCTCTTGCTCTCAATTGTTCTGTGCAATATCTCTTGCTCTCAATTGTTCTGTGCAATATCTCTTGCTCTGAATTGTCTGTGCAATATCTCTTGCTCTCAATTGTTCCGTACAATATCTCTTGCTCTGAATTGTTCTGTGCAATATCTCTTGCTCTGAATTGTCTGTGCAATATCTCTTGCTCTGAATTGTCCGTGCAATATCTCTTACTCTGAATTGTCCGTGCAATATCTCTTGCTCTGAATTGTCCGTGCAATATCTCTTGCTCTGAATTGTCCGTGCAATATCTCTTGCTCTGAATTGTTCTGTGCAATATCTCTTGCTCTGAATTGTCCGTGCAATATCTCTTGCTCTGAATTGTCCGTGCAATATCTCTTGCTCTGAATTGTTCCGTACAATATCTCTTGCTCTGAATTGTTCTGTGCAATATCTCTTGCTCTGAATTGTCCGTGCAATATCTCTTGCTCTGAATAGTCCGTGCAATATCTCTTGCTCTGAATTGTTCTGTGCAATATCTCTTGCTCTGAATTGTCCATGCAATATCTCTTGCTCTGAATTGTTCCGTACAATATCTCTTGCTCTGAATTGTTCTGTGCAATATCTCTTGCTCTGAATTGTCCGTGCAATATCTCTTGCTCTGAATTGTCCGTGCAATATCTCTTGCTCTGAATTGTCCGTACAATATCTCTTGCTCTGAATTGTTCCGTACAATATCTCTTGCTCTCAATTGTTCTGTGCGATATCTCTTGCTCTCAATTGTTCCGTACAATATCTCTTGCTCTCAATTGTTCTGTGCAATATCTCTTGCTCTCAATTGTTCTGTGCAATATCTCTTGCTCTCAATTGTTCTGTGCAATATCTCAATTGTTCTGTGCAATATCTCTTGCTCTCAATTGTTCCGTACAATATCTCTTGCTCTGAATTGTTCCGTGCAATATCTCTTGCTCTCAATTGTTCCGTGCAATATCTCTTGCTCTCAATTGTTCTGTGCAATATCTCTTGCTCTGAATTGTTCTGTGCAATATCTCTTGCTCTCAATTGTTCCGTGCAATATCTCTTGCTCTCAATTGTTCTGTGCAATATCTCTTGCTCTGAATTGTTCTGTGCAATATCTCTTGCTCTGAATTGTTCAGTGCAATATCTCTTGCTCTGAATTGTCCGTGCAATATCTCTTGCTCTGAATTGTTCTGTGCAATATCTCTTGCTCTCAATTGTCCGTGCAATATCTCTTGCTCTCAATTGTTCTGTGCAATATCTCTTGCTCTCAATTGTTCTGTGCAATATCTCTTGCTCTCAATTGTCTGTGCAATATCTCTTGCTCTCAATTGTTCCGTACAATATCTCTTGCTCTGAATTGTTCTGTGCAATATCTCTTGCTCTGAATTGTCTGTGCAATATCTCTTGCTCTGAATTGTCCGTGCAATATCTCTTACTCTGAATTGTCCGTGCAATATCTCTTGCTCTGAATTGTCCGTGCAATATCTCTTGCTCTGAATTGTCCGTGCAATATCTCTTGCTCTGAATTGTTCTGTGCAATATCTCTTGCTCTGAATTGTCCGTGCAATATCTCTTGCTCTGAATTGTCCGTGCAATATCTCTTGCTCTGAATTGTTCCGTACAATATCTCTTGCTCTGAATTGTTCTGTGCAATATCTCTTGCTCTGAATTGTCCGTGCAATATCTCTTGCTCTGAATAGTCCGTGCAATATCTCTTGCTCTGAATTGTTCTGTGCAATATCTCTTGCTCTGAATTGTCCATGCAATATCTCTTGCTCTGAATTGTTCCGTACAATATCTCTTGCTCTGAATTGTTCTGTGCAATATCTCTTGCTCTGAATTGTCCGTGCAATATCTCTTGCTCTGAATTGTCCGTGCAATATCTCTTGCTCTGAATTGTCCGTACAATATCTCTTGCTCTGAATTGTTCCGTACAATATCTCTTGCTCTCAATTGTTCTGTGCGATATCTCTTGCTCTCAATTGTTCCGTACAATATCTCTTGCTCTCAATTGTTCTGTGCAATATCTCTTGCTCTCAATTGTTCTGTGCAATATCTCTTGCTCTCAATTGTTCTGTGCAATATCTCAATTGTTCTGTGCAATATCTCTTGCTCTCAATTGTTCCGTACAATATCTCTTGCTCTGAATTGTTCCGTGCAATATCTCTTGCTCTCAATTGTTCCGTGCAATATCTCTTGCTCTCAATTGTTCTGTGCAATATCTCTTGCTCTGAATTGTTCTGTGCAATATCTCTTGCTCTCAATTGTTCCGTGCAATATCTCTTGCTCTCAATTGTTCTGTGCAATATCTCTTGCTCTGAATTGTTCCGTGCAATATCTCTTGCTCTGAATTGTTCCGTGCAATATCTCTTGCTCTCAATTGTTCTGTGCAATATCTCTTGCTCTCAATTGTTCTGTGCAATATCTCTTGCTCTCAATTGTTCTGTGCAATATCTCTTGCTCTCAATTGTTCTGTGCAATATCTCAATTGTTCTGTGCAATATCTCTTGCTCTCAATTGTTCTGTGCAATATCTCTTGCTCTCAATTGTTCTGTGCAATATCTCTTGCTCTCAATTGTTCCGTGCAATATCTCTTGCTCTCAATTGTTCCCTAAGAAAATGACAGATGTATTTTTTATCAGAATTATGCTCATTTTTAGCCTAGAGTTATTTGTATTGGCCGGCTGTCCACCGTCCGTTCATTCATCAACAAGTTTGTTGCTATACCTTCTAAACCTCTCTAGTTCATCTCTAGTTCACCTCTCTAGTTCGCCTCTCTATTTCACCTCAACCTTTGTAGTTCTCCTGATCCGCAGGCTGATGGTGTGGAGCATTGCGACTTTAATGCTATCCGTCAACATTTTGCCTTATAAACAATTCTTATAATTATTTCATTGAATTTTCTTTAAAACTCTTTTGATAATAGGAAATTTCCGACAACATATAGGTCAAACAGTCGCAAATTTGCAGCAGCTCTTTTTTTTGTGCAATTTTGTTTAATCTGTTGTTAAGTTACCTTTTGATGAAAGACAGGTTCCTTTCAATTATTGTCCATTTCCGTCCCACAACACCTTGGGTCACTAGATCAAACCCAAGAGGTACCTTGTAAACACTTTAAACTACATTTCTTACCCAAGGTGCTCAAACATTGTTAAATTTCCCTTAAAACTGCTCAAACTTTGTTAAATTTCCTTTAAAACTGCTCAAACTTTGTTAAATTTCCCTTAAAACTGCTCAAACTTTGTTAAATTTCCCTTCAAACTGCTCAAACTTTGTTAAATTTCCCTTCAAACTGCTCAAACTTTGTTAAATTTCCCTTCAAACTCCTGATGATTATCACTCATTTTCGTAAAATACAATAGGTGACGTGAAATAAAGAACTTGTAAACATTGAACCCATTTGATTCTGGATACCGTTCAAACAGTATTTGCAAAGAACATAGAGCCAGATCACGGAACATGCCGTCTGCTCTATGCTATTTGCAATTTACAATTTGCTATTTGTAATTGTGTAGAAGCATCAGGTGAGTAACACTGAGCTATCTTGTTTGATATCAGACTGTTCTCCATATTAAATGTTTATTTTATATATTCAACGCTACTGTCAGAACCCAATGTTTGTTTTATAGGTGAAAGCTTCAGTCAGAACCCAATGTTTGTTTTATAGGTGAAAGCTTCAGTCAGAACCCAATGTTTGTTTTATAGGTGAAAGCTTCAGTCAGAACCCAATGTTTGTTTTATAGGTGAAAGCTTCAGTCAGAACCCAATGTTTGTTTTATAGGTGAAAGCTTCAGTCAGAACCCAATGTTTGTTTTATAGGTGAAAGCTTCAGTCAGAACCCAGCGCTATCACAAATGCAATCTTTGACGATGCAGATTACAAACTTCCATGACAAGGCTGTGTCGTGCTTCACAGAACTCGAGGGCTACCCCGGCATATGGGACATCTTTGTTACCAAACATGCTGAGGTAATATAATGTGTACAATTAACGATATATTCCTTCAACTCTAGTCAATTATGTTTGTTACAAAATAAGTATTACCGGTAATTTAAACATTATTTATTTCAGTATTTGTACATGTAATCAAGAAATGAACATTTTACATATACAGTCAAACCTGTGCTAAAGGCCACCTCCGAATAAAGGCTGCATATGAAAAACCTGTCTATAAAGGCCACCATTTTTATCTCCCGTCGAGCCATTTTAAAAATGCATTTTAACCCTCTATTGAGAGGCCACCTGCCAACAAAGGCCACTTTTTGACTTTCCCGAGGGTGGCCTTTATAGACAGGTTTGACTGTAATTTAACAGCAGTAGACTGTATAGCAGTATATAGTTCTTCTCCTTATCAATTGATTGATATACAATAGGCAGAAGAATAATATATATTAACAATGAAAATACGTGAAATATATTCTAGGTATATGTTAACGAATTTCACAAGTTATTGTATTAGTGAGTCAATAGTTTTGGATGTTAAAAAGAAAATGGTTAATATTTAAAGGAATATTTGAAGAAAGTTCAAGAACATCAGTATTACCGTATATAATGTCCTGGTTTGACATTTAGTTTGTAGTCCAGTGGTAACACGCTGGACAGGTAATCCAGGGTTCGCAGGTTCGATCCCCCGTCTGACCCTAATAAAAATAACAGTCTTTCAGATGGGACGTTAAACCGAGGTCTCGTGTCGGTGCTTTACACTATGCACGTAAAAGAACCAGAGGAGACTCTGGAATGGGTCACTGTCTGTATCGTTGCACTATCCTCCAAAATCTAAAATGACTAATCTCTTCAGGAGGCGTCGTTCATATGGGCAACAGGTAGCGACGATAAATAAACGTAAAACACACACATAGTGAGAATGTTGGAGCATATATCACTACGTCCTCTGTCATATCATATGAAAGTAATCTGGTTTAATTCCTGTATATTATTTATGTTGTGCTAAAGAAGTTTTTAAAAAATGTGTAAATATAAACTGTATTTATTGTACAATGGTTAGTTTATACAAATTTATTTTAGCTCGATTGTGAAACAAGTTCTTACAACTTATATTAATCATTCTCGAGACCTCATTCCCGATTGAATCCATCGCCACGAGGGAGAGAGAAGAGGCAACGTAGAATTTAAATTAAATGCCTTGCATAAGGACACAATCATAACGGCTCCAGCGGAGCTCTCAAACTCCGGACCTTTCGCACTTGAAGCGACCGCGCATCCACTGCGCTATCATGACTTCCACTACAATCGTTGCGAAACAATCCTTAGCAACTGATATTAATCACTCTGGTTCACGCAGATGAATGCGTATATGTGGGTCTTTCCTGTGAGAGGAATCGGAGTTTCCTAAGAATAAACCATCTGAAATAGTTCCTGGTCCGAGGATTGAACCAGGGTTGCAGAAGATGAACATAGAGAGAAAGCCTGTCTGGGGGCTACATATTCCTATCTCGATTGCTCTTTTCAAGAAATTAACGTAAATCCTCGGACCGGGAAGTATGAGATGGTACGATGGTCGCCAGATCGGACAGGTGGGTTTTCTCCGGGTACTCCGGTTTCCTCCCACACGAATAACCACACTTACGCTTTCATCCGCGCCAACGAGAGTGATTAATATAAGTTGTTAGAACTTGCTTCGCCATCGTTGTAAAATAAATAAAGTTTAAACAAATAGTGTCGTGGTAAAATATGTTTAAAGGTGCAGACTAAAATATTGATACAAATCGATGGCAATAGCGGGTTCTGGATTAACTCGTTGCAGGCTAGCGGTGAAATTAACCCGTTGCATACTAGCGGTGAAATTAACCCGTTGCATGCTAGCGATGAAATTAACCCGTTGCAGGCTAGCGGTGAAATTAACCCGTTGCATGCTAGCGGTGAACAGTATACAGTTATTTCATGGGTGTTTGGGGAACAGTCAAAACTATTGTCCCTCGGTATCAGGGAAGATAAATGCTTGGTTTTGGTCTAAAAGCCGGTACGCCGGTAAGTATGCAATAAAATACGGAAAGGAATTAATGAACGGAAAGGAGGGCTTCACATAATGTATATCGATGACTTCAAGCGCAGTCAGAGCTAAAATGTATTGGAGACGTATTTTTTACTTTGACTTCCATAACACCCTATTGCGCATCCTACTGCGCACAGTGAAAGCATACTCAGAGTATGATTGGTTCAAAAGTCTAGTATGAAACAGTTCAAACTATTGCCCGGTCAACAGTTCGAACTGTTGCCCAGACCTGAGCGAAGGATAAAAAATGCAATGAAACAGGCAAAAATAACGAATTACAAGTTATATAGAGCATTAGGCTCATCTGGATCTACACTTTTTTGTAAGCCAATTTAGAGGTCTGTGGTGTTGAAAGGGTTAATCACTCTCGAGACCTCATTCCTTATGGAATCCATCGCCACGAGGGAGAGAGAAGAGGCAATGTGGAATTCAAATGCCTAAGGGCACAATCGTAACGGCTCCAGCGGGACATTTCGCATCTGAAGCGAACATGCATCCACTGCTATCACGACTTCTAAAGACTTAAATTCTTTACGAGTATTTATAGAAGTTAACTGATGAGCATATGCGTGTTTTGTTGGTGCACCAAGTACTGGTTAACCGCTGGAGCGGGCTGAGGAAAGGTGTTGTTAGGTAAACTGCCCGCCGGCGGTATAGCCTAAATGATGCTGATGCAGGCGTAGAACCTGAACAAACAGATGTTGTTTCAATTCCTTACAGTTACTTATACAAAGCAACCAGCCAGTGGATGCAGCCTCCCTGTTGATGAGATACTGTGATAGTAACCCGGACAGTCTGAATGCACACAAATACCTCTACACATTCTCCAAGAAACACTTCCCTGATCATCATACTCAACTACAGCAACTTGAGGTAAGTACAACATATGCAAGAAATGCTTCCTTAATCACCGGGCTCCACTACAGCAACTTGAGTTAGGTACAACATATGCAAGAAACACTTCCTTAATCACCGGGCTCCACTACAGCAACTTGAGTTAGGTACAACATATGCAAGAAACACTTCCTTAATCACCGGGCTCCACTACAGCAACTTGAGGTAAGTACAACATATGCAAGAAACACTTCCTTAATCACCGGGCTCCACTACAGCAACTTGAGTTAGGTACAACATATGCAAGAAACACTTCCTTAATCACCGGGCTCCACTACAGCAACTTGAAGTACAACATATGCAAGAAACGCTTCCTTAATCACCGGGCTCCACTACAGCAACTTGAGGTAAGTACAACATATGCAAGAAACACTTCCTTAATCACCGGGCTCCACTACAGCAACTTGAAGTACAACATATGCAAGAAACGCTTCCTTAATCACCGGGCTCCACTACAGCAACTTGAGGTAAGTACAACATATGCAAGAAACGCTTCCTTAATCACCGGGCTCCACTACAGCAACTTGAGGTAAGTACAACATATGCAAGAAACACTTCCTTAATCACCGGGCTCCACTACAGCAACTTGAGGTAAGTACAACATATGCAAGAAACACTTCCTTAATCACCGGGCTCCACTACAGCAACTTGAGGTACAACATAGCACGAAACATGGTATACCACTTCCCCTACTAATGGGCTTCACATGTTACGGTACATACAACATTCACCAGGCATACTTTTCAATAACTAGCAAAGCAGTCATGAGTGTGTATTTTACGTTTATTTATCGTCGCTACCGGTACAGCACCGACACGAGACCTCGGATTAATGTCCCATCTGTTTATTTATCGTCGCTACCGGTACAGCACCGACACGAGACCTCGGATTAATGTCCCATCTGTTTATTTATCGTCGCTACCGGTACAGCACCAACACGAGACCTCGGATTAATGTCCCATCTGTTTATTTATCGTCGCTACCGGTACAGCACCGACACGAGACCTCAGATTAATGTCCCATCTGTTTATTTATCGTCGTTACCGGTACAGCACCGACACGAGACCTCGGTTTAAAGTCCCATCTGATACACTGTATAATTTTATTAGGGGTCAGACGGGGGATCGAACCTGCAATCCCTGGATTACCAGTCCAGCGTGATACTACTGGACTACAGATCCGTCTGTGAGCAGTCATGATTGCAACGTACATTGTATTTGTCATTGAGTTATGTTTGTAGGTCAAAGGGGCGTGTCCCAGCAGTGACGGTAATCTTGTTTTTACTTTCGTGATCATTTAAAGTGACAAATTATTAGTAGCGTTTAACGGCCAACCCTGTTTGCAAGCCAATTCTGGAAAGGAATTAATATGAATTGTTAGTTTATAGTTTTTTGTTTATACAAATTTATTTTAGCTCGATTGCGAAACAAGTTCTTATAACTTATATTAATCACTCTCGAGACCTCATTCCTGATGGAATCCATCGCCACGAGGGAGAGAGAAGAGGCAACGTGGAATTTAAATGCCTTGCCTAAGGGCACAATCGTAATGGCTCCAGCGGGGCTCAAACTCCAGGCCTTTCGCATCTGAAGCGAATGCGCTAGCGGCTACCATTGCTCTATCACGACTTCCAATAATATGAATTGTTAACAACTTGTTTTCCAATGCAATGCTAATTCTTACGTTATGTAATGTGTGTACATGTATATTATATATACTTATGTGTAAAATTTATATTTAAGCTGAACCAATTCATATTTGCAGCATTTTACCATGCGCTCTTGGATACATTATTATTATCTAGTTCTGTTTTTAGACCATTGCAAAGCTGTGTCCCTCAGATGAGTTGGTGCTGCAGTTGTGTTCAATGCTCGTGGAAGGTAGGCAGCTTAGCACTTGTTACTTAGGGGATACAGACATACCCCTCCTCCCCGGGCATACGGTCAAACCAGTCTTCAGCATCCAGTCAAGGCAAGCACAGGTGGCTGCTTAATAGAGGTTAAATGTGTAATAAAGAAACATATTGGTAATCTGAAAACTGGCTGCTTAATGCATGTTGGCTGTTTAATAGAGGCCAGGAAAGGTGTTGTTAGGTAAACTGCCCGCCGGCGATATAGCCCAAAATGGTGCTGATGCAGGCGTAAACCCCGAAATATAAATATATCTTAATAGAGGTGACCACTAACACAGGTTTGACAGTAATTCCCCCTCATGTTTTTTTACACAGTAGGATAAATTCCCCCGTCTAGTGTTAGGGTTCGAGTTAGTGTCCTACCTTGTCATAGATATATACATTAATATAATAGAACGGGGCATTACATTGTATTTACAAAGGTAACAGCATAGACGCTATAGTATATTAAAACGGGTTTTGGCACAAAGTCTTATCACTGACTGATTACTGAAGAGAAATATAAATTGATTATCTATTGTCATATTACAGAACTTGCAGTTTTAAGATAATTATATATTGCTTCGGCATCCGTCAGTCTTGTCAGACTATGGAGTTAGTGCCCATTATATATTGCACATTCTAATATAACATGATATTCATCTTCTATCACATTACAAAAAACAACATTTACAGTCGTCTAATCTTAAATTCTCAAACCTTCCAATACTGTAGATAGGATCGATTTCTCAGAAACTATTACTGTAGATTGCATAGATTTCTCAGAAACTACAAATACTGTAGATAGGATCAATTTCTCAGAAACTATAATTACTGTAGATAGGATAGATTTCTCAAAAACTACAAATACTGTAGATTGGATCGGTTTCTCAGAAACTACAAATACTGTAGATTGCATAGATTTCTCAGAAACTACAAATACTGTAGATTGCATAGATTTCTCAGAAACTATAATTACTGTAGATTGGATCGGTTTCTCAGAAACTACAAATACTGTAGATTGGATCGGTTTCTCAGAAACTACTAATACTGTAGATAGGATCGATTTTCTCAGAAACTACAAATACTGTAGATTGCATAGATTTCTCAGAAACTACAAATACTGTAGATTGCAGATTTCTCAGAAACTATAATTACTGTAGATTGGATAGATTTCTCAGAAACTATAATTACTGTAGATAGGATCGATTTCTCAGAAACTATAATTACTGTAGATTGGATCGATTTCTCAGAAATTATAATTACTGTAGATAGGATCGATTTCTCAGAAACTATAATTACTGTAGATTGGATCGATTTCTCAGAAACTATAATTACTGTAGATAGGATCGATTTCTCAGAAACTACAAATACTGTAGATTGCATAGATTTCTCAGAAACTATAATTACTGTAGATTGCATAGATTTCTCAGAACCATGTTTTTCATACTCATTGCGATGATCACATCACATCCACAAATGATGTACATTCTCCTACTTAAGACATGCTAAGGCCAACTTTGATAAACATCCGTATTGCACTGGCTATGTCAGTTCTATTGCTAAATATTAACCCATTTAGTCATGTCCGCTCCATAACTCCCAACAGCTGTCCTAATCAGATTAGCGCAGTGGTTTAAAGTACCAGGAGAAAACCCACCAGACCAACTCACATAGTTTCCAGTCTGAGGATCGAACCCGGGTTGCATTGGTGAGAAGTAAGTGTGCTAACCACTGTGTTAATCAGACTGCCACACTTCTGTATGGTTGCCAATTCTAATGTTTGATAGTACAACATGGTAGTGGTCCGCCTCCGTGGTCGAGTGGTTACGGTCGCTGACTTGTATACCACTGTAACCTATCATCACTGATGGTCACGGGTTCGAGCCCCGCTCAGGCCGTGTCTCATTTATATGAAAAAGTTGGCAGTTTCTTACGGAGGTTGGTGCACCCAAGTACTGGTTAACCGCTGGAGCCTGCCCAGGAAAGGTGTTGTTAGGTAAACTGCCCGCCGGCGATATAGCCCAAAATGGTGCTGATGCAGGCGTAAAACCCGAAATATAACATAACATAACAACATGGTAGTTATATTTATCATAATATATAGACAACCATAGTTTAGGAATGCAGCTTCTGTAACGAGACGATACCTCGACAGATACTAATGAATAATACACACTGCCTGATAGGACTGTTCTTGTACAGTCAAACCTGTGATAAGCAGCCAGCCAACGGAATCACAGAAAGTGGCTACTTAGCACAGGTGGCTGCTTAATAGAGGTCAAATGTATAATAGCACAACATATTTGGGAATCTGGAAACTGGCTGCTTAATACAGGTGACCACTAACACAGGTTTGACTGTACTTGTATTACCATGAACAATTATGTATGACAATTTAGACAACGTATTGCTACTGCACACATAATTCGAGTTACCCCACCCACTTATTTCCATTGATAGCATGGATAATTTTATTGGGCCTGTGTGTGTTTTACGTTTATTTATCGTCTCTACCGGTTGCCCATATGAGCGATGCCTCCTGAAGAGATTAGTCATTTTAGATTTTTGGAGGATAGTGCAATGATACAGACAGAGACCCATTCAAGAGTCTCCTCTGGTTCTTTTACGTGCACGGTGTAAAGCACCGACACGAGACCTCGGTTTAACGTCCCATCTGAAAGACTGTTAATTTTATTAGGGTCAGACGGGGGGGATCCATGGATTACCAGTCCAGCGTGTTGCCACTGGACTACAGATCCATCCCACTATTAGTGTGTCAGACGGGGGGATCCCTGGATTACCAGTTCAGCGTGTTGCCACTGGACTACAGATCCATCGCACTATTAGTGTGTTTGTGTTAACCAAAGACTAAAGTGACTTGGAATTATTTAGGGCTTCTGAGGACTAAAAGTGACATAGAATCATTTTGTTTTACGCTCGTGGGATTTAAATAATAAGTGAAAGCTTCGTGTTGCTCATCTCATTTTATCGAGAGGGCAAGTGAATATATTCACGATGCACATGTGACTATATATGTGTTTATCATTGCTATGACTATTTCTCAGTAATTATATAATGCTATGCTACCAAGTTCAAGGTTTTTGTTATTACAAATAAACATCAAAAACGTATTGATTGCCTCCGTAGTCCTTTGTAGTGAATAGGAGTTAGCCGAAAGCCGGGCCCAAGCTAACCCGTGTATGAATCTCACATAGACAACAGACCCAACAACGGTGTGCGGTTCGCTACAGCTCCTAAAGCCATTGTTTACAAGATTAATTGCCTTTCACAGACAAATTTAAGCATTGAGGCACATGCTTTATCATTCCAATGCCCGTCCTTGTGTACTAAAGACATCATACAGTCTTCAGAATCATGGTCCGGTTGTCCTGGTAACCAGTATGATACACTCGAGTGACTGACCCATGATTTACTTGTACTCCATATGAAATTATTCTCTCTTTCAATGTTGCTGGCTCCGACCCAGTAACCTGTCCAAATATAACTGTCCCAGTTTGCCAAAGTTTTTGTCATGTTCCATACAAAGTTCACCTCGTCCATATCACCATACTCAACAAGCTGTGCATTATTCATCCAACACCATTCCAGAGCCTGGTTCCAGGTCACTTCCTCAGAGCTAAGATAGTAACAAGACCTTCGATATAAGTACCAATCTTGTTGGCATTTCTCTAACATCTCGAATTTATGTTGCATCTGTTTGTTAATTTCCAGCAAGTTTTCATAGTTTGTACTTAAATCTGATAATTGTTGTTTCAGATTGGAAATTTCTAATTCAGTTTGTCCGTCTGTGGATTTAGAGTGTTTGCTCAAAGCATCTGTCTTGCTTTCTAGTGAAGATAACCTGTTTGTTGTAGCTTTGATATTAATTTTGTTCATTTTCGTTTTCCTTTGTAACTGATTGTCTCTATTGTTATTGATCCATAATTGAGTTATCTGAAAATGATGCATTATTTGTTTTTCAGCCTGAAATGCAGAAATAATTATTTTTGTGAGTTCCTGTATTGTCTTGACATCTTGTATGGTTTCTGTGGTATGTTCGTGTGTATTAGAATGCACACTACTTGGGCACTTGGATGTGTTGAATTGCTCCACATGCGTCCATATGTCTCTAATATCGTGACGGAAATTTGAGATTTCACTCGTAACAATATCCAATCTGTTCTCAGTTGTTGTAAGTCTTTGGTTAAATCTGGAGTTAGACACGGTAATCCGAACAGTCTGTCCTAAACAAACCAGGACAATGAATACGTAGTGATAGTCAACCATTTTGAGTGCTGCATTAAAGTCTTGAATAAACTTGGATAGTTAATATTGCAGTTTATAAAAGCAGCACAAATCTGCCTGTTGATTTTGTTTTCAAGATGTTCACATTTGCAGCTGGTATGTAATGTTTGTTGTTTGTCCATAATATGTATTTGAATCAGTATTTATATAGAGGTCTAGACTGATGCCTTGAAAATACTTAATGTTGTTTTGGAAGTACCGTATTTACTGTGAATAATGCATTATCATATATAAACTATTTAGCACACTCTTATGTAATTTGTGGTGTTATATATCTCTTTATTACAGACGTTTTACAATTAATTCTGACTGGATAATTTCATTAATATTTTGCTATAATAATTATTGCTAATGTCCGAAAAAGGCCGTAACATTGCTATTGAAGCGTATTGATTATAGCATATATATATATAGGATCTTAGACTCATGATGGTTTCATATCAGATTAACAGTCTTTCAGATGTGACGTTAAACCGAGGTCTCGTGTCGGTGCTTTACACCGTGCACGTAAAAGAACCAGAGGAGACTCTGGAATGGGTCTCTGTCTGTATCATTGCACTACCCTCCAAAATCTAAAATGACTAATCTCTTCATGAGACGTCGTTCATATGGGCAACTGGTAGCGACGATAAATAAACATAAAACACACACAGATGATTTCATACCATATTTTATTAAACGAGATTTTGAATTTAATTATTTTAAAAGTGAACGTTTGGCGAGATTTATAGCAATTTCTAAAACAAGTTAAACAAAATTGCGTTATAAAGTCACCACAAGAGGAAGTCGTGGTAACGCAGTTGTAGCACGTTCGCTTCAGGTGTGAAAGGCCCTGAGTTTGAGCCCTGCTGGAGTCATTACGATTGTGCCCTTAGGCAAGGCATTTAAATTTCACATGCCAGCGATGGATTCCATCAGGAATGATGTTTCGAGATCTGGGCCGTTCACACCTGAACTTTGCAGAGTGCTTTAATCACTAAGCTGATATGTCAATGCCGCAATGAGAAACATTTGTCAGTTACTGCCCCTGAATACTCCTAAAAGTAGATTGGTCATCTTAATTGGTTTCCTCTGTTTTTATCGTTGTTTCCTTTGCACCACATGCTATCCGTTTTCTCATCTTATAATTATTATTAAATCTCGACAGATCTATATCATACAGCGTATCCAATGGATAATTTTACTGTAAAAAATTTATATCAATTAATTAACATCTTGTTAGGGAACAACACTAAAAACAAAGGATTCCAACTAAAAGGGCCAATATACATTTTGGGATAAATCGGATGTCATCTGCCAAGGGAGGTAATGGAACGATCCAGCGATGCAACTCGCTAAGATCAGTCATTACATTTTGTTGTGCACCATAAGGTTTTTTCTAGAGAGGAATGGCTGGGCGGGGGCCCCCCCCCCCCTCTTTTCTAAGCTTCAACAGATGAGTGAGTGCCTTCAGGCAGATCTTTATAAACTTGTCCGCCCTACTACCTCTTTGATCAAGGATAATTAGCTGTCAATCACCATAAATTAGCAAACATTTTCTAGGGGGTAACACCCAAAATACCACATCCTGGGACTGCCCCCCCCCATTTCCATTCTAGAATAAACCCTTGCACCAACAGCTAATGGAATTCATCAAAATAGCATTGTCACTTCAGGACTTTCTTCATGAAGCTACACACATTCGGAATAATGAGACCGTACGTATTCTAGAGGGTGACATAGTCTTTGGACCCTGACTTCGCCCACTGGTGACACAACTTCTCCCTAAAAAACAAATATTTTTAATTTTGATTTTTTTTTACAATTTTCAGACAAAGTAAGATAGATACACTTGCCATTGTAAAGCACTCCTTCTATTCAAATATTATATTTAATGATCATATTGTGTGTTTTAGCCCTAATACCGGTATATTGAAATTGAATAATACCATCAGATGACGCAATCACTCATATATGTTACGAAACAACATCATTGGGTATATTTATTTTCTTCAAACTGATTTGTAACAATATTTATACAAATTTATTTTAGCTTGATTGCGAAACAAGTTCTTTCAACTTATATTAATCATTCTTGAGACCTCATTCCTGATGGAATCCATCGCCATGAAGGAGAGAAAAGAAGCAATGTGGAATTTAAATGCCTTACCTAAGGGCACCATCATAACGGCTCCTGCGGGGCTCAAACTTTCGCACATGAAGCGACCCCGGACCTTTCGCACCTGAAGCGACGGCGCATCCACTGCGCTATCACGACTTTCAGGAATTGTAACAATAACAGCAGTGTAGAGTTAATGTAGTTAATTACCATACCTAGAATCCAATAACTGAATTGAACCTAAAGGACCTGTCTATTGTTAGCAATTGCAGCTGTAGTCGGAAGTACATAGAGGAGGGGGTGGGGGGGGGGGCAGTGTGTTGTCTACACCAATTAGGCCTAGTACAAGGGCCATGTTCACACATTAAGATCAATATTTGAATCAATTACACACAAATAATGTGTTTCACATAGCACTGCACTGCACAGGCACAAGACACAACTTTTTTCTTTTGGCCTATGGTCATATATTAAGTATTGTTTACATTACTTGCTATATGACCACAGGGCAAAAAAATAATAATGTGTGTCTTGTGCCTGTGAATCACCTGAACGCTCGGATGCTAATGACGGTATATTTTCTCAAGCTGCATATTGATCTGTTTGAAATTATCCAATATTCAGAGCCATGTTACACATCTACGACTGGATGTTACATTACCCAGAATAATATGTGTGTTATATGGTGCAGCTGTTGCACGGGAGCTCCCTGACGCAGTCGACCAGAACACTATGTGTGTTATATGGTGCAGCTGTTGCACGAGAGCTCCCCGACGCAGTCGACCAGAACACTATGTGTGTTATATGGTGCAGCTGTTGCACGAGAGTTCCCTGACGCAGTCAACCAGAACAATATGTGTGTTATATGGTGCAGCTGTTGCACGGGAGCTCCCCGACGCAGTCTACCAGAACAATATGTGTGTTATATGGTGCAGCTGTTGCACGGGAGCTCACTGACACAGTCTACCAGAACACTATGTCTGTTATATGGTGCAGCTGTTGCACGGGAGCTCACTGACGCAGTCTACCAGAACAATATGTGTGTTATATGGTGCAACTGTTGCACGGGAGCTCCCTGACGCAGTCTACCAGAACAATATGTGTGTTATATGGTGCAGCTGTTGCACGGGAGCTCCCCGACGCAGTCGACCAGAACAATATGTGTGTTATATGGTGCAGCTGTTGCACGGGAACTCACTGACGCAGTCTACCAGAACAATATGTGTGTTATATGGTGCAGCTGTTGCACGGGAGCTCCGACGCAGTCTACCAGAACAATATGTGTGTTATATGGTGCAGCTGTTGCACGGGAGCTCCCCGACGCAGTCGACCAGAACAATATGTGTGTTATATGGTGCAGCTGTTGCACGAGAGCTCCCCGACGCAGTCTACCAGAACAATATGTGTGTTATATGGTGCAGCTGTTGCATGGGAGCTCCCCGACGCAGTCTACCAGAACACTATGTCTGTTATATGGTGCAGCTGTTGCACGAGAGCTCACTGACGCAGTCTACCAGAACAATATGTGTGTTATATGGTGCAGCTGTTGCACGGGAGCTCCCTGACGCAGTCTACCAGAACAATATGTGTGTTATATGGTGCAGCTGTTGCACGAGAGCTCCCCGACGCTGTCTACCAGAACACTATGTGTGTTATATGGTGCAGCTGTTGCACGGGAGCTCCCCGACGCAGTCGACCAGAATACTATGTGTGTTATATGGTGCAGCTGTTGCACGAGAGCTCCCCGACGCAGTCGACCAGAACACTATGTGTGTTATATGGTGCAGCTGTTGCACGAGAGCTCACTGATGCAGTCTACCAGAACAATATGTGTGTTATATGGTGCAGCTGTTGCACGGGAGCTCCCCGACGCAGTCGACCAGAACAATATGTCTGTTATATGGTGCAGCTGTTGCACAGGAGCTCACCGACGCAGTCGACCAGAACAATATGTCTGTTATATGGTGCAGCTGTTGCACAGGAGCTCACCGACGCAGTCGACCAGAACAATATGTCTGTTATATGGTGCAGCTGTTGCACGGGAGCTCACTGACGCAGTCTACCAGAACAATATGTGTGTTATATGGTGCAGCTGTTGCACGGGAGCTCACTGACGCAGTCTACCAGAACAATATGTGTGTTATATGGTGCAGCTGTTGCACGGGAGCTCCCCGACGCAGTCTACCAGAACACTATGTGTGTTATATGGTGCAGCTGTTGCACGGGAGCTCACTGACGCAGTCTACCAGAACAATATGTCTGTTATATGGTGCAGCTGTTGCACGGGAGCTCCCTGACGCAGTCGACCAGAACAATATGTGTGTTATATGGTGCAGCTGTTGCACGGGAGCTCCCCGACGCAGTCGACCAGAACAATATGTGTGTTATATGGTGCAGCTGTTGCACGGGAGCTCCCCGACGCAGTCGACCAGAACACTATGTGTGTTATATGGTGCAGCTGTTGCACGGGAGCTCCCTGACGCAGTCGACCAGAACACTATGTGTGTTATATGGTGCAGCTGTTGCACGGGAGCTCACTGACGCAGTCTACCAGAACAATATGTGTGTTATATGGTGCAGCTGTTGCACGGGAGCTCACTGACGCAGTCTACCAGAACAATATGTCTGTTATATGGTGCAGCTGTTGCACGGGAACTCACTGACGCAGTCGACCAGAACACTATGTCTGTTATATGGTGCAGCTGTTGCACGAGAGCTCCCCGACGCAGTCGACCAGAACAATATGTGTGTTATATGGTGCAGCTGTTGCACGGGAGCTCACCGACGCAGTCTACCAGAACAATATGTCTGTTATATGGTGCAGCTGTTGCACGAGAGCTCCCCGACGCAGTCGACCAGAACAATATGTGTGTTATATGGTGCAGCTGTTGCACGGGAGCTCACCGACGCAGTCTACCAGAACAATATGTGTGTTATATGGTGCAGCTGTTGCACGGGAGCTCACTGACGCAGTCTACCAGAACAATATGTGTGTTATATGGTGCAGCTGTTGCACGGGAGCTCCCCGACGCAGTCTACCAGAACAATATGTCTGTTATATGGTGCAGCTGTTGCACGGGAGCTCCCCGACGCAGTCGACCAGAACAATATGTGTGTTATATGGTGCAGCTGTTGCACGGGAGCTCCCGACGCAGTCGACCAGAACAATATGTGTGTTATATGGTGCAGCTGTTGCACGGGAGCTCACTGACGCAGTCGACCAGAACAATATGTGTGTTATATGGTGCAGCTGTTGCACGGGAGCTCACCGACGCAGTCTACCAGAACAATATGTCTGTTATATGGTGCAGCTGTTGCACGAGAGCTCCCCGACGCAGTCGACCAGAACAATATGTGTGTTATATGGTGCAGCTGTTGCACGGGAGCTCACCGACGCAGTCTACCAGAACAATATGTGTGTTATATGGTGCAGCTGTTGCACGGGAGCTCACAGACGCAGTCTACCAGAACAATATGTGTGTTATATGGTGCAGCTGTTGCACGGGAGCTCACCGACGCAGTCTACCAGAACAATATGTGTGTTATATGGTGCAGCTGTTGCACGAGAGCTCCCCGACGCAGTCTACCAGAACAATATGTCTGTTATATGGTGCAGCTGTTGCACGGGAGCTCCCCGACGCAGTCTACCAGAACAATATGTGTCTTATATGGTGCAGCTGTTGCACGAGAGCTCACTGATGCAGTCGACCAGAACAATATGTGTGTTATATGGTGCAGCTGTTGCACGAGAGCTCACTCATGCAGTCGACCAGAACAATATGTGTGTTATATGGTGCAGCTGTTGCACTGGAGCTCCCCGACGCAGTCGACCAGAACAATATGTGTGTTATATGGTGCAGCTGTTGCACGGTAGCTCCCTGACGCAGTCGACCAGAACAATATGTGTGTTATATGGTGCAGCTGTTGCACGGGAGCTCCCTGACGCAGTCGACCAGAACAATATGTGTGTTATATGGTGCAGCTGTTGCACGGGAGCTCACTGACGCAGTCTACCAGAAAAATATGTGTGTTATGTGGTGCAGCTGTTGCACGGGAGCTCACTGACGCAGTCTACCAGAACAATATGTGTGTTATATGGTGCAGCTGTTGCACGGGAGCTCCCAGACGCTGTCGACCAGAACAATATGTGTGTTATATGGTGCAGCTGTTGCACGAGAGCTCCCTGATGCAGTCGACCAGAACAATATGTCTGTTATATGGTGCAGCTGTTGCACGGGAGCTCACTGACGCAGTCGACCAGAACAATATGTGTGTTATATGGTGCAGCTGTTGCACGGGAGCTCACTGACGCAGTCGACCAGAACACTATGTGTGTTATATGGTGCAGCTGTTGCACGAGAGCTCACTGATGCAGTCGACCAGAACAATATGTGTGTTATATGGTGCAGCTGTTGCACGAGAGTTCCCTGACGCAGTCAACCAGAACAATATGTGTGTTATATGGTGCAGCTGTTGCACGGGAGCTCCCCGACGCAGTCTACCAGAACAATATGTGTGTTATATGGTGCAGCTGTTGCACGGGAGCTCACTGACGCAGTCTACCAGAACACTATGTCTGTTATATGGTGCAGCTGTTGCACGGGAGCTCACTGACGCAGTCTACCAGAACAATACGTGTGTTATATGGTGCAGCTGTTGCACGGGAGCTCCCTGACGCAGTCTACCAGAACAATATGTGTGTTATATGGTGCAGCTGTTGCACGGGAGCTCCCCGACGCAGTCGACCAGAACAATATGTGTGTTATATGGTGCAGCTGTTGCACGGGAGCTCACTGACGCAGTCTACCAGAACAATATGTGTGTTATATGGTGCAGCTGTTGCACGGGAGCTCCCCGACGCAGTCTACCAGAACAATATGTGTGTTATATGGTGCAGCTGTTGCACGGGAGCTCCCCGACGCAGTCGACCAGAACACTATGTGTGTTATATGGTGCAGCTGTTGCACGGGAGCTCACTGACGCAGTCTACCAGAACAATATGTGTGTTATATGGTGCAGCTGTTGCACGGGAGCTCCCTGACGCAGTCTACCAGAACAATATGTGTGTTATATGGTGCAGCTGTTGCACGAGAGCTCCCCGACGCTGTCTACCAGAACACTATGTGTGTTATATGGTGCAGCTGTTGCACGGGAGCTCCCCGACGCAGTCGACCAGAGTACTATGTCTGTTATATGGTGCAGCTGTTGCACGGGAGCTCACCGAGGCAGTCGACCAGAACAATATGTCTGTTATATGGTGCAGCTGTTGCACGGGAGCTCACCGACGCAGTCTACCAGAACAATATGTGTGTTATATGGTGCAGCTGTTGCACGGGAGCTCACCGACGCAGTCTACCGGAATAATATGTGTGTTATATGGTGCAGCTGTTGCACGGGAGCTCACTGACGCAGTCTACCAGAACAATATGTGTGTTATATGGTGCAGCTGTTGCACGGGAGCTCCCCGACGCAGTCTACCAGAACACTATGTGTGTTATATGGTGCAGCTGTTGCACGGGAGCTCACTGACGCAGTCTACCAGAACAATATGTGTGTTATATGGTGCAGCTGTTGCACGGGAGCTCCCTGACGCAGTCGACCAGAACAATATGTGTGTTATATGGTGCAGCTGTTGCACGGGAGCTCCCCGACGCAGTCGACCAGAACAATATGTGTGTTATATGGTGCAGCTGTTGCACGGGAGCTCACTGACGCAGTCTACCAGAACAATATGTGTGTTATATGGTGCAGCTGTTGCACGGGAGCTCCCCGACGCAGTCGACCAGAACAATATGTGTGTTATATGGTGCAGCTGTTGCACGGGAGCTCCCCGACGCAGTCGACCAGAACAATATGTGTGTTATATGGTGCAGCTGTTGCACGGGAGCTCCCCGACGCAGTCGACCAGAACAATATGTGTGTTATATGGTGCAGCTGTTGCACGGGAGCTCCCCGACGCAGTCGACCAGAACAATATGTGTGTTATATGGTGCAGCTGTTGCACGGGAGCTCACTGACGCAGTCTACCAGAACAATATGTGTGTTATATGGTGCAGCTGTTGCACGGGAGCTCCCCGACGCAGTCGACCAGAACAATATGTGTGTTATATGGTGCAGCTGTTGCACGGGAGCTCCCTGATGCAGTCGACCAGAACAATATGTGTGTTATATGGTGCAGCTGTTGCACGGGAGCTCCCTGACGCAGTCGACCAGAACAATATGTGTGTTATATGGTGCAGCTGTTGCACGGGAGCTCCCCGACGCAGTCGACCAGAACAATATGTGTGTTATATGGTGCAGCTGTTGCACGGGAGCTCCCCGACGCAGTCGACCAGAACACTATGTGTGTTATATGGTGCAGCTGTTGCACGGGAGCTCACTGACGCAGTCTACCAGAACAATATGTGTGTTATATGGTGCAGCTGTTGCACGGGAGCTCCCCGACGCAGTCGACCAGAACAATATGTGTGTTATATGGTGCAGCTGTTGCACGGGAGCTCCCTGACGCAGTCGACCAGAACAATATGTGTGTTATATGGTGCAGCTGTTGCACGGGAGCTCCCTGACGCAGTCGACCAGAACAATATGTGTGTTATATGGTGCAGCTGTTGCACGGGAGCTCCCCGACGCAGTCGACCAGAACAATATGTGTGTTATATGGTGCAGCTGTTGCACGGGAGCTCCCCGACGCAGTCGACCAGAACACTATGTCTGTTATATGGTGCAGCTGTTGCACGGGAGCTCCCTGACGCAGTCGACCAGAACACTATGTCTGTTATATGGTGCAGCTGTTGCACGGGAGCTCACTGACGCAGTCTACCAGAAAAATATGTGTGTTATATGGTGCAGCTGTTGCACGGGAGCTCACTGACGCAGTCTACCAGAACAATATGTCTGTTATATGGTGCAGCTGTTGCACGGGAGCTCACTGACGCAGTCTACCAGAACAATATGTGTGTTATATGGTGCAGCTGTTGCACGGGAGCTCCCTGACGCTGTCGACCAGAACAATATGTGTGTTATATGGTGCAGCTGTTGCACGGCAGTTCCCCGACGCAGTCGACCAGAACACTATGTGTGTTATATGGTGCAGCTGTTGCACGGGAGCTCACTGACGCAGTCTACCAGAAAAATATGTGTGTTATGTGGTGCAGCTGTTGCACGGGAGCTCACTGACGCAGTCTACCAGAACAATATGTGTGTTATATGGTGCAGCTGTTGCACGGGAGCTCCCAGACGCTGTCGACCAGAACAATATGTGTGTTATATGGTGCAGCTGTTGCACGGCAGTTCCCCGACGCAGTCGACCAGAACACTATGTGTGTTATATGGTGCAGCTGTTGCACGAGAGCTCCCTGATGCAGTCGACCAGAACAATATGTCTGTTATATGGTGCAGCTGTTGCACGGGAGCTCACTGACGCAGTCGACCAGAACAATATGTGTGTTATATGGTGCAGCTGTTGCACGGGAGCTCACTGACGCAGTCGACCAGAACACTATGTGTGTTATATGGTGCAGCTGTTGCACGAGAGCTCACTGATGCAGTCGACCAGAACAATATGTGTGTTATATGGTGCAGCTGTTGCACGAGAGTTCCCTGACGCAGTCAACCAGAACAATATGTGTGTTATATGGTGCAGCTGTTGCACGGGAGCTCCCCGACGCAGTCTACCAGAACAATATGTGTGTTATATGGTGCAGCTGTTGCACGGGAGCTCACTGACGCAGTCTACCAGAACACTATGTCTGTTATATGGTGCAGCTGTTGCACGGGAGCTCACTGACGCAGTCTACCAGAACAATATGTGTGTTATATGGTGCAGCTGTTGCACGGGAGCTCCCTGACGCAGTCTACCAGAACAATATGTGTGTTATATGGTGCAGCTGTTGCACGGGAGCTCCCCGACGCAGTCGACCAGAACAATATGTGTGTTATATGGTGCAGCTGTTGCACGGGAGCTCCCCGACGCAGTCGACCAGAACAATATGTGTGTTATATGGTGCAGCTGTTGCACGGGAGCTCCCCGACGCAGTCGACCAGAACAATATGTGTGTTATATGGTGCAGCTGTTGCACGGGAGCTCACTGACGCAGTCTACCAGAACAATATGTGTGTTATATGGTGCAGCTGTTGCACGGGAGCTCCCCGACGCAGTCGACCAGAACAATATGTGTGTTATATGGTGCAGCTGTTGCACGGGAGCTCCCTGACGCAGTCGACCAGAACAATATGTGTGTTATATGGTGCAGCTGTTGCACGGGAGCTCCCTGACGCAGTCGACCAGAACAATATGTGTGTTATATGGTGCAGCTGTTGCACGGGAGCTCCCCGACGCAGTCGACCAGAACAATATGTGTGTTATATGGTGCAGCTGTTGCACGGGAGCTCCCCGACGCAGTCGACCAGAACACTATGTGTGTTATATGGTGCAGCTGTTGCACGGGAGCTCACTGACGCAGTCTACCAGAACAATATGTGTGTTATATGGTGCAGCTGTTGCACGGGAGCTCCCCGACGCAGTCGACCAGAACAATATGTGTGTTATATGGTGCAGCTGTTGCACGGGAGCTCCCTGACGCAGTCGACCAGAACAATATGTCTGTTATATGGTGCAGCTGTTGCACGGGAGCTCCCTGACGCAGTCGACCAGAACAATATGTGTGTTATATGGTGCAGCTGTTGCACGGGAGCTCCCCGACGCAGTCGACCAGAACAATATGTGTGTTATATGGTGCAGCTGTTGCACGGGAGCTCCCCGACGCAGTCGACCAGAACAATATGTGTGTTATATGGTGCAGCTGTTGCACGGGAGCTCCCCGACGCAGTCGACCAGAACATATGTGTGTTATATGGTGCAGCTGTTGCACGGGAGCTCACTGCCGAATATGTGTGTTATATGGTGCAGCTGTTGCACGGGAGCTCACTGACGCAGTCTACCAGAACAATATGTGTGTTATATGGTGCAGCTGTTGCACGGGAGCTCCCCGACGCAGTCTACCAGAACACTATGTGTGTTATATGGTGCAGCTGTTGCACGGGAGCTCACTGACGCAGTCTACCAGAACAATATGTGTGTTATATGGTGCAGCTGTTGCACGGGAGCTCCCTGACGCAGTCGACCAGAACAATATGTGTGTTATATGGTGCAGCTGTTGCACGGGAGCTCCCCGACGCAGTCGACCAGAACAATATGTGTGTTATATGGTGCAGCTGTTGCACGGGAGCTCACTGACGCAGTCTACCAGAACAATATGTGTGTTATATGGTGCAGCTGTTGCACGTGAGCTCCCCGACACAGTCGACCAGAACAATATGTGTGTTATGTGGTGCAGCTGTTGCACGGGAGCTCCCCGACGCAGTCGACCAGAACAATATGTGTGTTATATGGTGCAGCTGTTGCACGGGAGCTCCCCGACGCAGTCGACCAGAACAATATGTGTGTTATATGGTGCAGCTGTTGCACGGGAGCTCCCCGACGCAGTCGACCAGAACAATATGTGTGTTATATGGTGCAGCTGTTGCACGGGAGCTCACTGATGCAGTCTACCAGAACAATATGTGTGTTAGATGGTGCAGCTGTTGCACGTGAGCTCCCCGACGCAGTCGACCAGAACAATATGTGTGTTATATGGTGCAGCTGTTGCACGGGAGCTCCCTGATGCAGTCGACCAGAACAATATGTCTGTTATATGGTGCAGCTGTTGCACGGGAGCTCCCTGACGCAGTCGACCAGAACAATATGTGTGTTATATGGTGCAGCTGTTGCACGGGAGCTCCCCGACGCAGTCGACCAGAACAATATGTGTGTTATATGGTGCAGCTGTTGCACGGGAGCTCCCCGACGCAGTCGACCAGAACACTATGTCTGTTATATGGTGCAGCTGTTGCACGGGAGCTCACTGACGCAGTCTACCAGAAAAATATGTGTGTTATATGGTGCAGCTGTTGCACTTGAGCTCCCCGACGCAGTCGACCAGAACAATATGTGTGTTATATGGTGCAGCTGTTGCACGGGAGCTCCCTGATGCAGTCGACCAGAACAATATGTCTGTTATATGGTGCAGCTGTTGCACGGGAGCTCCCTGACGCAGTCGACCAGAACAATGTGTGTGTTATATGGTGCAGCTGTTGCACGGGAGCTCCCCGACGCAGTCGACCAGAACAATATGTGTGTTATATGGTGCAGCTGTTGCACGGGAGCTCCCCGACGCAGTCGACCAGAACACTATGTCTGTTATATGGTGCAGCTGTTGCACGGGAGCTCCCTGACGCAGTCGACCAGAACACTATGTCTGTTATATGGTGCAGCTGTTGCACGGGAGCTCACTGACGCAGTCTACCAGAAAAATATGTGTGTTATATGGTGCAGCTGTTGCACGGGAGCTCACTGACGCAGTCTACCAGAACAATATGTCTGTTATATGGTGCAGCTGTTGCACGGGAGCTCACTGACGCAGTCTACCAGAACAATATGTGTGTTATATGGTGCAGCTGTTGCACGGGAGCTCCCTGACGCTGTCGACCAGAACAATATGTGTGTTATATGGTGCAGCTGTTGCACGGCAGTTCCCCGACGCAGTCGACCAGAACACTATGTGTGTTATATGGTGCAGCTGTTGCACGAGAGCTCCCTGATGCAGTCGACCAGAACACTATGTCTGTTATATGGTGCAGCTGTTGCACGGGAGCTCCCTGATGCAGTCGACCAGAACAATATGTCTGTTATATGGTGCAGCTGTTGCACGGGAGCTCACTGACGCAGTCGACCAGAACAATATATGTGTTATATGGTGCAGCTGTTGCACGGGAGCTCACTGACGCAGTCGACCAGAACAATATGTGTGTTATATGGTGCAGCTGTTGCACTGGAGCTCCCCGACGCAGTCGACCAGAACAATATGTGTGTTATATGGTGCAGCTGTTGCACGGGAGCTCACTGATGCAGTCGACCAGAACACTATGTGTGTTATATGGTGCAGCTGTTGCACGGGAGCTCACTGACGGCTGTCGACCAAAACAATGTCTGTTATATGGTGCAGCTGTTGCACGGGAGCTCACTGACGCAGTCGACCAGAACAATATGTCTGTTATATGGTGCAGCTGTTTCACGGGAGCTCCCCGACGCAGTCGACCAGGATTATAGTAACTATGTTCCTTGTCAGTACTTCATAAACAACAAATATATAGCACTTGTAGTGTAGTGGTTACAACACTTCATTAAAACATGCTTTTACCATATTGTCTCTATCAGATGCCCAATGGAATATTGTACAGTGTAAATTGAGTCGCGTATACTGTAACATACTACATACTTTTGGATGTACAGTAACACATTTTCGCTAAACTCGCACGATATTTTTAATTTATTTGCGAGGTGAAACACTCTAATCACTGTTGTAGAAAACTTACCTACATTGAAACAAACCTTTTTAGCTCACCTGAGCCACAATGCATTTTCTCCAGAACTGCGTAACAATGATCATTGAGTGATCTTCTTTCAATGCCGAAATGAGGTCACTAATACTAGGTCGTATGAGTGCCAAACTTTCAAAAGCTTTTATGCAATATTTCATATTGTATAGTAAATCTTTAAAAATCCTTAAAAATCTTTTCATAAACCACAATGGACAGAACGTTGATGCCGTAGTCGGCATGTAGCCATATTATGTGCATGTAGCATCACCTACAGACCACTACTACTAAGTTTCCTCAAATAATGATCCTGTTATCACAATTGACCCCACGGTCAAGGTCACAGAGTTTACATATATTGACTTGTATAGTACAACTCTTTTAAAGGCTCAAACCGTGTCTCATTTATATGAAAAAGTTGGCAGTTTCTTACGGAGGTTAGTGCACCAAGTACTGGTTAACCGCTGGAGCCTGCCCAGGAAAGGTGTTGTTAGGTAAACTGCCCGTTGCTCAAATGGGAAACCGGTAACGACGTTAAATAAACTTAAATAAATAATTTTAAAAAATTGAAATCTTCTCAGAAAACCACAATGAGCATTGATAGTGTACATGTACGTTCTGTGCCATCTGATCTGGCTCTATACTGTTTGCAAAAACGAATATTCTCATTTCCAGCCCAGTAAGGGTTGAACTTTACAGTGTACATATCAGATCTGTCAGGAAACGCTTATCTGGACTATAATTCCTGTATCATAATAGATAAAAGTTACAAAACTCGCTATGTGGATACGTGAATGTATAGCTGTGTTGCAACTACATGTATAATCTTTGAATGGGAGACCAGTTCAAATATATTAAATGAATGTGACATACCTACCGGTAGTACCGGTAGTTAGAAAACAAATGTGCAATCTACCCGATTTGTATGGTTGTATTGGCCTTTGAGCTTTTCAACTCATATGAGCAAGGTCAAGGCCTTCATGGCCCTCTTGTTTCATTTTCTACCTGAAGTTGAATGTGGCATCATACAATCATTTTCAGTGTTATATGCGTGCGTCGGGTGTTAATAGGAACAAAATGGTAGTTGTAATGGGGCATATAGAGCTGTTGAGGAAGTGAGGTTGTGAATGAATTGAATGCAGCTGTTAAAATATTATTAATGCAACTGATACGAGTTTAATATATTGATGAAAGATGACAGCAAATGAAATGCTGGTTGTGCTATTGTTTATCTGTACATTGAGGTTTACGAACGTTTCTACACGAAGGATGAGTTTGACATCGGGGCAGAGTCGCAGAATCACAAATGCTGAAGTTAATCTTGCTGCTATTACGCACGATGTTGCAGTTTTTCGACTTGACATGATAGACATTTGGGATCTTCTAATTCAGTTAAATAATTCAATTTGCGAGAATCCTGTGAAGTTAAAGCAAATGTCAGAAAGGAAACCTGAAGCTCCAACTGGAAATAATCCAGTAATGAGAATTTATGAAGCTCCAGCCGGAAATGATCTAGTACTGAGAATTTATTCGGCATTCACGCAAGAAAAAACTGAAAGTCGCAGGGGTTTTCAGTCAATCAATGAAAACATTAATAATTTCCAAATGCAAACAGATGAAACCATCAAAGTGATCTTGAGCAAACAGGAGAAGAACATTGAAAGCACTGAACAGGCATTAAATGCTTTGGACAAGTGTAAGGAAGCTACAGTTAATGAACAAGGAAAGAAGATTGAAAATATGGAACAGGCATTAAATGCTTTGAAAATCATAGTTAATGAACAAGGAGAGAAGATTGAACACACTGATGAAGCCATGAAGACCTTGATTAGGTATGCCAATAAACAAGAGGAAATGATTGAAACTTTAGAAAATGAAGTCAAAAGTTTCAAGCAGGCTGTTGACGCAAATGAGAAAGAAATGAATGATTTGAAAGTGAAGCTAGCAAATCAGTTGAAGTGGCATAACTACATGGGATCATACTATTACTTGGGTATGTCAACATTAACCTGGACTGAAGCGGAGGAAGATTGTCAGAAAGAGGGAGCTCATCTAGTAGAGTTTGATGACACAGATGAAGTTGTTTTTGTTTATAAACTTGCATTATCATTAAATGAAAATTGGAATACTTCTAAATATACAGGATTCTGGGTAGGCGCATCAGATATTGAGAAAGAAGGGAACTGGATCTGGAGTCGGTCAGGTAAAAATGTGGGTAAAGGATTCACAAAATGGCACCAATGGCAACCAGACAATTATAAAGGTAAAGAAGATTGTATGATGAGCTGTGTTAATTTGCAAGGAAACTGGAATGATGATGTTTGTGACTTGGGGATGTCATACATGTGTGAAAAGGAATTGTTCTAATGTAAGATAGTTGTAGCATCTTTCAGATATATTTTTGAGTTGCCAATCTGTCTGTCATGTATAGTTTTCAACATTGAGAATTTGTACTCTAAAAATATTTCTATTAACGGAGACCGAATGCATGATGGTGGAATGTCGCACCAAAGAATGTGTTTATGTATACAGTAGAACCCTCTTTAACCCATTTCATTCTGGATACCATTCAAACAGTATTTGCAAAGAACATAGAGCCAGATCAACCGCCACGGAATGTGCTATTTGATCAGGCTCTATGCTGTTTGCGATTCAGATGATCTTGCTAAGACACTTTGCTATGTAGCAAACAACATAGATCCTGATCAGCATGCAGCGTCATGCTGTGGCTGATCTGGATCTATGTAGTTTTCAAAAGTCTTTTTAAATGTATCCAGAATGAAATGGGTTAAGGCAGATACCTAAATACAGTCTACATCCCAAATGTCGAAAAACCGAAATTTGACATAACGGAAATTGACCATATTTCCCTACATGTTACCCTACTCGCCTTAACTCTTTCAACACCAAGTAACTGACATGGACTGGTCCATGATATTCTTAGACCAATAAATGAATAAGAAAATTACATTCAGACCAGTTCATTTATCAAGATGGGTAATTTTGTCTAAAATTAGTAATACTACTTCCAAAAAGTGCAGATCCTGATGAGACGGCTCATCACGAGCCGGCTCATCTGGATCTACACTTTTTGTAAGCCTATAAATAGAGGTCTGTGGTGTTGAAAGGGTTAACCGTCTTACATTAATTTTGTCCCATAATAAATTATTTTCCAAGTACATGTATCCAGATAGAACACTGTAATGTCATATTTAACATTTATTAAATGCAGCGCATACATATAAGTAACATTTATATACGAAACTGTGATAAAAAATATCCCGGATGTAATAATGGTACATTAATGGTGTAGTAATGAACTGATACTTGATTAAATAGTCTGCTGTATAATTATTGACAAGTTAAAGTTTAAAGTCAAAACAAATTTGTATAAACTAATTTGTCAAATGAAAGTTGCACATTAGCGGCAAGCTGAAGCTTTGACATAACGAGTGTGAAATACTGCCCATTTATACAAAAGGAACCAGTCCGCCTCCGTGGTAGAGTGGTTAATGTCGCTGACTTGTATACCACTGTAACCTATCATCACTGATGGTCACAGGTTCGAGCCCCGCTCAGGCCGTGTCTCATTTATATGAAAAAGTTGGCAGTTTCTTACGGAGGTTGGTGCACCCAAGTACTGGTTAACCGCTGGAGCCTGCCCAGGAAAGGTGTTGTTAGGTAAACTGTCCGCCGGCGATATAGCCCGAAATGGTGCTGATGCAGGCGTAAAACCCGAAATATAACATAACAATAATGTATCGACGGAAGATATAATATCTGATCGGAATGAGTGTGTTTTAACCCTTTGCCTGCTGAGTAAATAATATCACATTTGCAAACAACATAGATCCAGATCAGCTGCAGATCAGGATCTATGTTGTTTGCTATTCAGCACAATGTTTTAGTTCCATTATACGAATAGCAAACAGCATAGAGCCTGATCAGATCAGACGGAACAGAACGTGCCGTCTGATCTGACTCTATGCTGTTTGCAAAAGTGATTATATCTGCCGATGATGATGATTGAGCTTATTTACCCTCGCCTCCGGCGAACCATATGGGTGAGCGTACTAAGAAGTTTAGTTAACACTCATATATTATAAACTAAGGTGATTAAGTTGTGTGCGTTAATAATACGATTTGAATGCTCAGCCCCGGCCATAGATTAGGCTACAAGCACCAACATGTATTGGGTCAGTACAGGAGTCACTCTATACTGTCTCACATCTTATATCTGCCGCTAGCATGCAAAGGGTTAAATACCCATGGATGAGAATTTATGTGTTACATAATGAAAAAATAAATCGAGCAACATTTGTAATAAATTTGATCTTTCTGTTTGAATCCCAACTCAATGCTTTGATTTTCTGATCTCCTTAGTCAAATTTGTTAATTGAGAAGAACCCACATGAAGCCCTCGGAAGTCCTGTCACCGGGAAATCAAACTGTGATTGTTCCGCCTAACAGGCATTGGATTTTCGAGGTTCTACTGTAAATTGTTATAGCGGTCGTGAGACTGAATTTGCAGAATGGACTTGACAAAGCCTCTGCAAGCTGCTCATCTCTTCATTAGTATGCCCCCTTTCAATGCCGGTTACACAGTCCATATATCCATCCAGTTTGGTGTGTGGAGAAAGTGGTGTGACAGTATATTGTTTCCCCTATCAATGCCAGTTACACAGTCCATACATCCATCCAGTTTGGTGTGTTGAGATATTGTTGTGACGGTATATTGTTTCCCCTATCAATGCCGGTTACACAGTCCATACATCCATCCAGTTTGGTGTGTTGAGATATTGTTGTGACGGTATATTGTTTCCCCTTTCAATGCCGGTTACACAGTCCATGCATCCATCCAGTTTGGTGTGTGGAGAAAGTGGTGTGACGGTATATTGTTTCCCCTATCAATGCCGGTTACACAGTCCATACATCCATCCAGTTTGGTGTGTGGAGAAAGTGGTGTGACGGTATATTGTTTCCCCTATCAATGCCAGTTATACAGTCCATAGATGTCCGTCTGTCCTGTAATGTTGTCTATGTTTGAAACTGCTGAGTCAATTAGAATAGCTACATTGGCTGTCTGATTACCGCAGTGGTTAGTGCGCTCGCTTCTCACCAATGTAACTCGGGTTCAATCCTCGGACTGGGAAGTATGGTACGGTTGTCGCCAGATCGGACAGGTGGGTTTTCTCCGGGTACTCCTGTTTCCTCCCACACGAATGACCACATATACACTTTCATCCGCGCCAACGAGAGTGATTAATATAAGTTGTTAGAACTTGCTTCGCAATCGTTGTAAAATAAATAAAGTTTAAACTTTTTAGAGGCAAATGTTTGCTATATTGAGTCAAGTGTGTGGGATTCAAGACCCACTAATGTAAGTACAAGGTCAAAGGAAGGAATTCTTGGTGGTTAATTGTCAGATTTTGCTATAATACATTGTATCGGAGAGCATACTTTCCTATTTTATTCCTATTATATTCACTGTTCTGCCTAACTCACTGTAAAGTCTAAAGTGTAGCGTAGCGACATTAAATAAATAGTCTTGTGTGGTTCAGTGATCAGTGTCGGAGGTTATAAAACTTTACACAAATCTCAACCTTGAGTGATATGATTGGTTGAGTCTGATATTTACACTTAACTGAACCAATCAGAAGCTTGAGACTGAGTCTGAGATTTGAGTAAAGATTTATAACCTCCAGGCCAGTCCTACATTTTTAAGAGTAAAAGAAGGCAATTGACAACAGAAAAATGAATCTAGTGATGTTAATGTACTGTAAATGTAACACACTGTTTCATCATTATAGTTTGTTGATTATAATGTACCAGTATTGTAAATGTAACACACTGTTTCATCATTATAGTTTCTTGATTATAATGTACCAGTATTGTAAATGTAACACACTGTTTCATCATTATAGTTTGTTGATTATAATGTACCAGTATTGTAAATGTAACATACTGTTTCATCATTATAGTTTCTTGATTATAATGTACCAGTATTGTAAATGTAACACACTGTTTCATCATTATAGTTTCTTGATTATAATGTACCAGTATTGTAAATGTAACACACTGTTTCATCATTATAGTTTCTTGATTATAATGTACCAGTATTGTAAATGTAACACACTGTTTCATCATTATAGTTTGTTGATTATAATGTACCAGTATTGTAAATGTAACATACTGTTTCATCATTATAGTTTCTTGATTATAATGTACCAGTATTGTAAATGTAACACACTGTTTCATCATTATAGTTTGTTGATTATAATGTACCAGTATTGTAAATGTAACGTACTGTTTCATCATTATAGTTTGTTGATTATAATGTACCAGTATTGTAAATGTAACACACTGTTTCATCATTATAGTTTCTTGATTATAATGTACCAGTATTGTAAATGTAACACACTGTTTTATTGTTTCATAGTTTTCCTAGTTACGGCCCTAATTTATGACATTGTGATAGCAGTGGTTGAATTTTGTTTCAAATTTTGGTTCGATTGCGAAACAAGTTTTGGCTCGATTGCGAAACAAGTTGTTACAACATATGAATAGCTCTCGAGACCTCATTCCTAATGGTATCCATCACCATGACGGGATGGAGAGAGAGGAGGCAATATGGATGTTATGTGTCTTGAATAAACCTATGCATCAAAAAACAAAAACACGCTATTAGCAAAGCAGCTGCACACGTTTATTTAACCCATTTCATTCTGGATACATTTAAAGGGTTTTGCAAACAACATAGATCCAGATCAGCTGCAGCGTGACGCTGCATGCTGATCAGGATCTATGTTGTTTGCTACATGGCCAAGTGTCTTAGCAAGATCATCTGAATAGCAAACAGCATAGAGCCTGATCAGACGGAACGTTCTGTGGTGGCTGATACGGCTCTATGTTCTTTGCAAATACTGTTTGAACGGTATCCAGAATCAAATGGGTTAAAGTTTTTAAATTTCAATCCAATCCACCTAAATACTTTGTATGTTACACTATGTCGATTGTTTGATTCTTGAAATAAAATATGTTTAAACTAAATGGGTTAATGGTTAAAATGCGATAACTTGAGGCTAAATTTGAACCCTGATTGATGTCTTCATTGGTTATGCCTACATTGTGAACTGTATTGTTTTTGGTACATTTTCTGATTGAAAACAACGTCGAAGCACTCCAGTCAAGTGAGCTCATGATTTGGAAACGTGTTTATCTCAGTAACTCTATACCTGCATATCTGTGTAATATTCAGTGGCCAAGTCAAATCACTTGCCCCTCACAGCTGCAAGTTCAAATCCCACGATGTGAGGAAGCCTTCTAGCTGGCTTGTGGAAGGCCAGTGGTTCTACCCAGGTGCCGGTCCGTGGCTGATATACTGCTCGAAGTGTCACCTGGGCTCTCTCCAACAATAATATCTAGAGAGTCTCTCCATATGACCTAAGCTGCTGAAGCGACTTTAAGCCCAAAGGCACACAATCAAACTGTGCATATTCATCATCATCAGCATGTTAGCAAAGCTGCCATTTGTTTCTGTCTGTATCATTGCACTATTCTCCAAAAATCTAAAATTACTAATCTCTTCAGGAGGCATCGCTCATATGGGCAACCAGTAGCGACGATAAATAAACGTAAAACACACAAATCTATTTGTGTTTGGGTTAATTTCTATGTACTAGCTTCCGATGAACATTTGGTGGTTGTTTGGTCAGCATAACTGTATAATCATGTCTACTTTCAGATGATACATGCAGAGCGGTACAGTATCTATTCAAACTTCTCGATTATTCCTGCTGGCAAAGCAAAAAAACTCCCTGGAAGATGATGGCTAGATGTTTAAATATAGTTTATAAAGACAGGTCGGTGTCAGTTATCTATTCTAACTTGATGTGTGTCCATAATAGATATGGTTAAAGTATAAACTATATTTATTTTACAATGATTGCGAAACAAGCTTTAGCAACTTGTGTGAATCAATGTCGATGACGCAAATGAAAGCGTATATGTGGTCCTTCGTTTCTGAGGTTTAAGCCGGAGTACCCGGAGAAAAGCCACCGGTCCGATCTGGTGACCGCCCTACCATCTCACTTGCTTCCTGATCCAATAATCAAACCCAAGTTGCATGGGCTGAGCGTGGTAACCACTGTGCTAGATATTGTTGTGATGGCTGTTGCTATGTGCCAGCGGCGTAGCCAGCAGAAAATTATGTGCAAGCCAGTTTGAACTAAATTAAGCACGGTCTGGGGGCCTTCTTCCCGAATATTTTGAAAGCTAGACATCAAATGGTGCACTCTGACACCTTATAGGGGAAATTTATACACAACAGACTCATAAGAAAAGTCTACTACTATATATCCAGCGATGTATGTAAATAATGTGCAAGCCCGGACGTTGTGGCTTAATGGCAACTACGCACATGGATGTTCTTCTGTAGTACTAGATCGTTCCGCAATATCTAAATGCACTAAAGCTGTTTACTTGTCATATATAGCCACAGCTGTCTTAAGCAGCCAGTCAATAAAGTGCAGAAAGTGGCTGCTTAGTCCAAACCGTTGCTTAATAGAGGTCAAATATACATTGAAATGTGTGGTAATTAGTCGAACCTGGCTGCTTAACACATGTTTGACTGCTTAATGGAGGTGACCACTAACACAGGTTTGACTGCTTATAGAGGTGACCACTAACACAGGTTTGACTGCTTAATGGAGGTGACCACTATCACAGGTTTGACTGCTTAATGGAGGTGACCACTATCACAGGTTTGACTGCTTATAGAGGTGACCACTAACACAGGTTTGACTGCTTAATGGAGGTGACCTCTAACACGGGTTTGACTGCTTAATGGAGGTGACCACTAACACAGGTTTGACTGCTTATAGAGGTCACCACTAACACAGGTTTGACTGCTTAATGGAGGTGACCACTAACACAGGTTTGACTGCTTATAGAGGTGACCACTAACACAGGTTTGACTGCTTATAGAGGTGACCACTAACACAGGTTTGACTGCTTAATGGAGGTGACCACTAACACAGGTTTGACTGCTTATAGAGGTGACCACTAACACAGGTTTGACTGCTTGTAGAGGTGACCACTAACACAGGTTTGACTGCTTAATGGAGGTGACCACTAACACATGTTTGACTGCTTAATGGAGGTGACCACTAACACATGTTTGACTGCTTAATGGAGGTGACCACTAACACATGTTTGACTGCTTAATGGAGGTGACCACTAACACATGTTTGACTGCTTAATGGAGGTGACCACTAACACATGTTTGACTGCTTAATGGAGGTGACCACTAACACATGTTTGACTGCTTAATGGAGGTGACCACTAACACATGTTTGACTGCTTAATGGAGGTGACCACTAACACATGTTTGACTGCTTAATGGAGGTGACCACTAACACAGGTTTGATTGCTTAATGGAGGTGACCACTAACACAGGTTTGATTGCTTAATGGAGGTGACCACATAACACAGGTTTGACTGCTTAATGGAGATGACCACTAACACAGGTTTGACTGTACAATAGAGGTGACCACTAACACAGGTTTGACTGTACAGTTGTCCTTGTCAGTAGTAAATCATGGGTAAAAAGGTATTATTATCGAGACTATAATTATGCAGTGTACATGTTTCAGCCAGGTTAATTAACTTGGCGGTCAAAGGTGATATAGCTGTGTTTCATGACCACTCTATTGAAGTGCTTGAAGGAATTTACATATTCGGCTGTTTACCGTATTGAGATGATATGCAGAGCACAGGTTCCAGCCAGACTGGCGCAAGTTCTGCTTGAAGGAATTTACATATTCGGCTGTTTACCGTATTGAGATGATATGCAGAGCACAGGTTCCAGCCAGACTGGCGCAAGTTCTGCTTGAAGGAATTTACATATTCGGCTGTTTACCGTATTGAGATGATATGCAGAGCACAGGTTCCAGCCAGACTGGCGCAAGTTCTGCTTGAAGGAATTTACATATTCGGCTGTTTACCGTATTGAGATGATATACAGGTTCTGCACGTTCTGCATTATGCTTTGATGTTAATTGTTATATGACTGTATTTTGAGTGAGACGTGATTTTGTTATTGTTTCAAAAACAACTGATGAGTATTTTATATGTTCATTTTTATAATCATTGTGGTTCAAATCAAATTGTTTACCGTATATCAAGCATGATCATGCGACAATAATCTAAACCGACATGAGGTACACAATATTTGGTATCATACCGACGACGCAATTGATAGTTTTATATGTAAAGAGTATCATCAACACTTGAATGGAATAAAATGAATTCTGTCTATTGGTTTGGAGGGCAAGAAGTTAAAATGTTTCCATAGCATTTGTATATATATATATTAACCATGCCGACAGACGGATCTGTAGTCCAGTGGTAACACGCTGGACTGGTAATCCAGGAATCGCAGGTTCGATCCCCCGTCTGACCTTAATAAAATTAACAGTCTTTCAGATGGGTCGTTAAACCGAGGTCTCGTGTCGGTGCTTTACACCGTGCACGTAAAAGAACCAGAGGAGACTCTGGAATGGGTCTCTCTGTATCATTGCACTATCCTCCAAAAATCTAAAATGACTAATCTCTTCAGGAGGCGTCGCTCATATGGGCAAGAGGTAGCGACGATAAATAAACGTAAAACACACACAAAAGCCCAGGTTCCAATAGCAAATATTCTATCGGGGTTCGTACAGATTTGAAAAGTACTTGAATTCTGAAGAACAAACAAAAAGTACTTTAATCTTGCAAATACACAAACTGTCTCCGTAGCATAGTGGTTAAGGCGTCCGCCTACGGAGCTGGAGGCCGAAGGTTCGAACCTTGTTAGGGGTTCATTCTGATATGGCCGGTTAGTGAGCCGCCAGCTAGTTAAATAATGGTTACCAGCCTGGCATACAAACATAGGATTCGGGAAGTACTGATGTTCATAAAAACTATGCTCAAAGTTTAGAATATTTACGGTAAATGGTCAAGGGGAAGTAACTCAGTAGTGATCAAACGGATGGACATGATTAATTACGGATCATTGTCTGGCGCCCATGCCTGAATATACTATATTGAACTATATACATGTAGTATGTAGGCATGCTAAATTTGATTTTCCTTCTTTGTACTTGAAAATTGAAATTTTGCACTTTGGAAAAGTGCTTGAATTTCATCAAGTGTTGTCTGTACGAACCCTGTTTATGTTATAGTGACCTTTTATGAACTACACATAAGGACGTAGCGGGGAATATCCTCATCCCTTGGTCTGCAGTCTCGTAATATTTGATACTTTAATGTTCCAGAAATGAAGACTCCGATGTAAAGATAATAGAGGAATACTGGGACACGAGAAAGTCATGGTGGCCGGCGTATCATTTCACAAAGTATATAGCTAAAAACGAAAGTGAACCACACTCCCTCAAATATCATAAAGCTATTGTGGCTGGTCTTCTGTGTGAACAAGGTAACAATAATACACAAAATACAATGGATAGGACTTCTATTGCCAATATTGTCCCATGAAACACAAAGCATAGGACTTCTGTTGCCAATATTGTGATATGGAATACAGGGGATAGGACTTCTGTTGCCAATATTGTTATATGGAATACAATGGATAGGACTTCTGTTGCCAATATTGTGATATGGAATACAGGGGGTAGGACTTCTGTTGCCAATATTGTCCCATGAAACACAAAGCATAGGACTTCTGTTGCCAATATTGTGATATGGAATACAGGGGGTAGTACTTCTGTTGCCAATATTGTGATATGGAATACAGGGGGTAGGACTTCTGTTGCCAATATTGTGATATGGAATACAGGGGATAGGACTTCTGTAGCAAATATTGTTATATGGAATACAATGGATAGGACTTCTGTTGCAAATATTGTGATATGGAATACAGGGGATAGGACTTCTGTTGCAAATATTGTCCCATGAAACACAAAGCATAGGACTTCTGTTGCCAATATTGTTATATGGAATACAATGGATAGGACTTCTGTTGCAAATATTGTGATATGGAATACAGGGGATAGTACTTCTGTTGCAAATATTGTGATATGGAATACAGGGGATAGGACTTCTGTTGCAAATATTGTTATATGGAATACAGGGGATAGGACTTCTGTAGCAAATATTGTTATATGGAATACAGGGGGTAGGACTTCTGTTGCAAATATTGTGATATGGAATACAGGGGATAGGACTTCTGTTGCAAATATTGTTATATGGAATACAGGGGGTAGGACTTCTGTTGCAAATATTGTGATATGGAATACAGGGGATAGGACTTCTGTTGCCAATATTGTTATATGGAATACAGGGGATAGTACTTCTGTTGCAAATATTGTTACATGGAATAAGGGGGTAGCACTTCTGTTGCAAATATTGTTACATGGAATAAGGGGGTAGTACTTCTGTTGCAAATATTGTTACATGGAATAAGGGGGTAGCACTTCTGTTGCCAATATTGTTACATGGAATAAGGGGGTAGTACTTCTGTTGCAAATATTGTTACATGGAATAAGAGGGTAGTACTTATGTTGCCAATATTGTGATATGGAATACGGGGGATAGGACTTCTGTTGCCAATATTGTTATATGGAATACAGGGGGTAGTACTTCTGTTGCCAATATTGTTATATGGAATACAGGGGGTAGGACTTCTGTTGCAAATATTGTTATATGGAATACAGGGGGTAGGACTTCTGTTGCAAATATTGTGATATGGAATACAGGGGATAGGACTTCTGTTGCCAATATTGTTATATGGAATACAGGGGATAGTACTTCTGTTGCAAATATTGTTACATGGAATAAGGGGGTAGCACTTCTGTTGCAAATATTGTTACATGGAATAAGGGGGTAGTACTTCTGTTGCAAATATTGTTACATGGAATAAGGGGGTAGCACTTCTGTTGCCAATATTGTTACATGGAATAAGGGGGTAGTACTTCTGTTGCAAATATTGTTACATGGAATAAGAGGGTAGTACTTATGTTGCCAATATTGTGATATGGAATACGGGGGATAGGACTTCTGTTGCCAATATTGTTATATGGAATACAGGGGGTAGTACTTCTGTTGCCAATATTGTTATATGGAATACAGGGGGTAGGACTTCTGTTGCCAATATTGTTATATGGAATACAGGGGGTAGTACTTCTGTTGCCAATATTGTTATATGGAATACAGGGGGTAGGACTTCTGTTGCCAATATTGTTATATGGAATACAGGGGGTAGTACTTCTGTTGCCAATATTGTTATATGGAATACAGGGGGTAGGACTTCTGTTGCCAATATTGTTATATGGAATACAGGGGGTAGTACTTCTGTTGCCAATATTGTTATATGGAATACAGGGGGTAGGACTTCTGTTGCCAATATTGTTATATGGAATACAGGGGGTAGTACTTCTGTTGCCAATCGTGGGAGTCGCCTCCAGAAGTATATTAGTGATTTTGTTTTATGAAGGATAGTGCAAGATACAGAGACGCTCCAATTCCAGTAGCATCCTTGGTTCTCTTACATGCCCTGTCTATAACATATATACATGATACCTCGGTTTATTAGCCCCAACTTCATGAACAATCAAGTGCTGGTATATTCTACCCAAGCGTCCGCTTTAAAATGTATGTATTCTGGTACCTTCCTCAACCATGGTACATTCTACCCAAGCGTCCGCTTTAAAATGTAAGTATTCTGGTACCTTCCTCAACCATGGTACATTCTACCCAAGCGTCCGCTTTAAAATGTAAGTATTCTGGTACCTTCCTCAACCATGGTACATTCTACCCAAGTTCCGCTTTAAAATGTATGTATTATGGTTCCTTGTTCAACACAAATGTGTCCCTTGTTGCAAGATTAACAACCAGAAGATCCCACGCTACTGCTGCTAGATATGCCCCGACCGCGACTTACACGCCGTGAGATCGGCCGGGCCATGGTACATTCTACCCAAGTGTCAGCTTTAAAATGTATGTATTCTGGTCCCCAGCTCTGGTACCTTGCTCAACCAATGTAGTGTAATGGCAGCTAATTTGTGCTGAGAAATGAACATAAAACTATTGTGACCTGACACTTAATTATGTTTTACACAGATTGCGAGTTTGTGGTAGAGGTCAAACCCTACTTGACCAAGGAAGAAAGAAAGATGATACCTTGATAGTAGAAGTTATCTACAGTGTTCAGAACAACAGGCTTCCACAACTGGGTTCAAAACCATGTATACACAGCAGGGAAAGTGTACATGTGTGTACAGCATGGAAAGTGTACATGTGTACACAGCACAGCAGGGAAAATATACATGTGGGTACAGCAAGGAAAGTGTACATGTGTGTACAGCAGGGAAAGTGTACATGTGTGTACAGCAGGGAAAGTGTACATGTGTGTACAGCAGGGAAAGTGTACATGTGTGTACAGCAGGGGAAGTGTACATGTGTGTACAGCAGGGAAAGTGTACATTACGGCAGGGAAAGTGTACATGTGTGTACGGCAGGGAGAGCAGTGATGTCAACTATTGGATATGCAGGAAGTTGAGTGAACAAGAGAGAGTGTGGCATTATTCACGTTATTCACTTTTTCCTGAAACAATTGTGTTAAGCCGTCGAGGCCTGAATGGCTCACGGCTAATCTAAGGTGATCTAGACTAAGCACACTCATTCCAATGTCAATGATACATTTCGATAAGACATTCAAATAACGTACACAACTTTATAAAAGATCTAATTATGTTCTTGTGTATTCATTAACATAATTGTTGACACAGGAAATAAATAACGTAATGTAAGGGAGGTAATTTTTCTATCATAAAAATATTGTGATAATATTTAAAACTAAGCCCCATATTAAATAACAGATTAATACAGGCAAACCTGTACAAGAGAATACCTCAATAAAGATACCACCTGTCTTAATAAGTTGTAAGAACTTGTTTCGCAATCGTGCTAAAATAAATTTGTATAAACCTAAATTCCATAAAACATCTCAACTTCAAATTGTTCTCAGCTCAAGATTCTCAAAGTTAATAATACAAATTTTCAAGTTCCACCAACCACACAGACCAGAAACCGTAGAGTTTCTCTACTTTAGTGTTTACCAGGTTCAACTGCTGGCCACAATCCACGCAGCTTCGCAACTGGTCTACCAGGTGCCCCAATCCAACAAGCCTCCTGTTAGATTGCCACGATTCTGTACTATCCGGATTTCTAGTACAGTCCGAATTACTTATTACCGGCTCAATATTTAACTCGTTGATACCGGAAGTATCGTCCATCGTTTGGCCTTTATGCCATGCAGTAAAGCATGTCGATGACTGCTGCCCGCCAGTAACGAATGAAAACCCATTTGTATGGTTAAACACGGCATGTTAAATCAAACGGTATGCTTGCATGTCATTTTGTTGTGATTTGACAGTCCGTGAGCGTAAAATGTACGTCGTAATAATTTTCTACCTGTGGAAACCAATGTGCAGGGGTTTGTAGAACCTCCGTTTGTTCACATAGCACAATCTTGGCAACCAACGTGCCAGGGATGTAGAACCTCCGTCTGTTCAAATATTCACATAACCACATTCAACTAAGACAGTTTTACATATACAAACAGCTAACCCTACCGGTCTAGAACTCGGGGGGGGGGTTCATTAAGTAAACCCGAGTTATCCCCACATCATATATGGCCATGACATGATCAAATAGCATATGTTGTGCTATATCTTTACGTCTACAATACACACACAGGACATGTTTTCCCACCTGTGGACACACTGGTAGAGGTAACATGAGGGGCAGTTACAGTAACCCTGGACTACCAAGCATTTGGTGGGAGCTAATACTTGGATATCCAAAAGGGAAATAATGGCAGGCACAGTTAACTGCATTCCCTGTAGGGAAATTCATCTCTGTTGTGTCCGTTTCATACTTCTTCTATCTGTCAATTTCAGCCCACCAACAGGCGATACACTCGTTTTCTTAATCTGGATGGTTGTCATCTGATTCAAATTGTCTTGCTTCAATGTCAAAACTTGAGTTGTTTCATTTTTCAAACACATTTGTTATTAAGGTTGGGAGTTTGCACAAGTATAGTAAAGTGAGCGAATGGTTTCTGCAGAACGGGTAAATACTGAAATGCATTTTAGAAGCTGGTTATTTACAGGCATCTTTGTCTGCAGATCTTGAATCGCTAATTAACTCCTTGGTCATTTCGTCATCTATCTTGTTTCCATGTCCTACCTGAAGTGATTCATTTGTCCAATTCATTAGTTTGTTTCCTCATATCTATTACAAGCAATTTCTTTGAACTTACATCACGTATGTACTTGGGCTTTTTTTTTGGCTTTCAAATCTGGTTTATTTACTGTCAATGATAGTATTTCATAAAAGTAACAAAGGCACCACTGTGGCAAGATGGAAGTACAACACAAAATCTAAACAATTAAATCTCTACGAAGGATCAAGGGCTCATTAATTTGTGCACCAGTCTATGCTTTCTCATGCTGACTAATGTATCTTTCTAAAGATGGCGGGTTTACACATATTTAATAAAACGCTGACCTAGTGTTGTCATCAACAAAATATCATCATCGTGATACATATATTACATCTCCCTTTCAGGGCTTCGAAAATTACCAGTTTGTCGGTTTTCGACCGATTTTTATCATTTCAGACCGATTCTAACAGTCAAAATACCTTTAAAATCGGTCCAAAATATTGTTGAAAAAGTCAAGAAATCGGTCTATAACGAACCTAATTTGGTAAGTATAATCCGTTGACACATTTTACACGTTTCCAATTTACGATCGAACTGGATAATTGCCACCTGAGGTCCCATGTCTCCATGGTGATCAATGCATGTCATGTCAATTACATGAAATTAGTGCGGTAATCGTTTGATGTTTACAGCAAAACTACCGACATTTGTTAGTTTCTTTGAAGTGGACTGAATGATTGACAGTCGATTATTTTAGAATTTTATAAAGAATTTGTTTTTAAAATGTTTGCATTAAATTAAAGAAGTGTGCTAGGATTAATTTGCAATTAAATAATAATTAATATTTTAAATAGAAATCCGAAAATCCGTTATGACTCGGAATGTACTCACAATATACGTCGCTAGCCCTGTGCACATCTGTTTGTACACACAATGTGTACACCAGTGTGTCGGATGCGTTCCGTCTGTCATTTACAACTCATCAGCGTCCACTATGGTTTGCCGACGTAACCAACAAAGAGTGCAGACCCTATATATATAATATAGTTTGACGGGACCGAGTTCGATTTGGGCCAAGTTCACCCGCTTCCACCGGTGATACAGGTGACTAGATAAAATTTACCTCTATCAAAATGTCCTACCATTCATTTATTTTTAAATGCCGTAAACTATTATTAGACAAAAGGAAAATTTACCAGACCTATAGTAACGGGTAAAGTACAGTTTGTCCTGAACATACATGCGATTTTTAAATATAATTGACTGGTGACAGCATGGAAATAAAGCAAATTGGGTTTACTTACTTACGATTTTATGGGGGGGTACTGACTCGATTTCGGCCCGGACCGATTTGGTTTTGAAAATTTTCGAAGCCCTGCTCCCTTTGTTAAGGTCCAGATTGTCTACAACTTAAAATGTCTATATTATTCAAGATTGTTAAATAATGAGATAACTACCCAGGGGTAGTGTGTGACGTATGAGGATTATTCTGCCTCTTATATATATGTAATAGATGAATAAAACTAAATTTGAATATGCGTTGTCTTCTTTCACAACTGATCAAACTAAACTTTTGAAATATATGTTACTAATTAGTCACTTTCAAAATCACTAACTCTCAAAATCACTATTTTGAGGGACGTTTAACTGTACCAGATCTTGTAATTGTCATCGTTTTTGGACTTTGTGGTATTGGTTCTGGTTGTGTTATGTTCTGGTGCACAATATCAAGTTCATAACTTTGCTCGTGATCGTTAAACAGAGCTTCGGTTGGTCTTAGATGTTTTCTATTTCTCCTGTACGTAATTCCATTGTTATTCTGCACAATATACGATCTTGGTGTTGAATGTTTGTCTACTACAGTTGCAGGTTCCCACTGTTCATTTTCAGCTCGTTTCATAACCACCTTGTCACCTACGTCTAGATGTGACAGATTTCCGTCGGCATGTTTGTCGTAGTGTCGTTTCTGTAGACATTGCGATTTATGTCGATGTTTACGAATTGTTTCTGTGTTTACGCGTTTTCCTCTCTTTAGTAAAGGTGTTGTCACAGGTAGTTTTGTCTTTAAGCGTCTTCCAAGAAACATTTGTGCAGGCGATAATCCTACATGTTCAAGTACAGTGTCTCTATATATCATTAGTGACATATATGGATCTTTGGCTTTTTTAAGCAGATTTTTAACAGTTTGCACTGTTCTTTCAGCTAATCCATTCGATTGTGCAAATGTTGGCGAACTGGTTACATGCTTGAAATCATATTCTCTCCTGAATTTATCAAAGCAATAAGATGAGAATTGGACACCATTGTCACTGTATAATTCATCTGGTATGCCATACTTTGCAAACTGACTCTTTTAAGTATTGTACTGTGTTCTCGCTCGACATGTTATCTAATTTCACAATTTCTGGCCACGAGGTAAATCTATCCACCGTGAGCAGATAATTAGTGAGCAGATAATTATTACTACGGAAATGAAATATGTCCACACTAATACGCGACCATGGCCTATCTGGAATTTCTGTTTTCATTAATGGCTCTTTTGGATTTGCTTTCTGATTCCGAGTACAGATTTCACACTGTTTTACTTTATTTTCAACATCTTTAGCCATTCCTATCCAGAATAGAGATTCTCTAGATTTACACTTCACCACACCCATATGTGCTTCATGTATTATGTCTAGCATTTCTTCTCTTAATGTCTTTGGCACTATCAGTTTGTGTGTTTTAAACAGCATGCCATCAATGCTGGTAATCGCGTCTCGAAAGTTCCAATATGGTCTCAACTCTTGTGGTATTTCTTCCTGTTTTTCAGGCCATCCTCGTTGAATTATAACTTTCAGTTTTACTAGTTCTGAATCTTTGTCAGTTGCCAATTGGAATTCTTTCTGTTTTTGTATTGAAACTGGCAAGTACTTTTAACAAGTTTATTTTTATTTCCTCAGAATTTAAATCTTCTGTTGTTTCATTCAGATATGCCCTGCTTAGTCTGATATGAACATCTCTTTTCCTGGTTTATACGTCACCTTCAAGTCATACTTCTGCAAGGATAGTATAATCCTTTGTAACCTTGGTGGTACTTGATATAGTGGTATTGCAAATATTGATTGCAGTGGTTTGTGGTCTGATTCCACGTGTACTTCTTTTGCAAACAAATATTGATGAAACTTTTAGCTTTAGATTATTGTCATCGAGTTTCGTTAGCACTTTATGCAGTCTTTGATCATGTTCTTGGGCATCTTTTCCCCATATAACTATGTCATCTACTATTGCTTCGCAACCATCAATACCTTCAATTAACTCAGAAATTATTTTCTGGTGCTGATTTGATTCCATATGGCAATCGTTTAAAGCTGTACCGCCCGAATGGAGTGTTTATTGTACACAATTCTTGACTCTTCATCTAGTGTACATTGCCAAAATCCACATGTAGCATCTAATTTACTAAATATTTTAGCTCCTGCCATTTCCGGTAAGATTTCTTCAATTGTCTTCATTGGATAATGTTCTCTCTTTATCGCTTTGTTCAAATCTTTTGGATCCATGCAAATTCTAAGCTTGCCATTAGGTTTAACCACTGTAACCATTGAATTAACCCATTTAGTTGGTTTATCCTGTTTATATATAACACCTTGTTTCTTCATGTGTTCAAGTTCATTTTTCGTTTTAAAGCTACAGGTACCTTTCTGGGTGCATGGACTACCGGTATTACAGATTAGTCTATTTTGATCTTATGTTCACCCGATAATCTACCAAGTCCCTTAAATAAGGTTGGATACTGCTTCTCTACATCCGTTTTGCTATTTAAAGGTAACTTTACTGTGAATACTCTTTGTACTAGATTCAATTGTTCACTAGTTTCTGCTCCCAGAATTGTTTCTACATCCATGTCAACAATCTTAAAGTTGATGTTGCAGCTTTTACCTTTAATGATACATTTCACCATTGTAGCTCCCTTTGTAGGTAATTTATGTCCACTGAATGATCTCGGGGATGAGGTATTTCTCTGTAGATTACCTTTTATGCCTAGTCTATGTAGTGCTTTAACCGACATGACCTTGCTCCCGTGTCTATTTGCATTGTTACTGGTTTATTATTTACTTCACTTTTCACTAGCCAATCATCTTTCAGTGAGTTAATGTTATAGTTTTCTCCTGACAAGTCAATTAACATACCAACATAGAGGTCATCTTCACTTTCACTTCCATAATCATTTACTTGATTAACTCTTCTATTTGGGTATCGTTGTTGACTGTATCTTGTTTTCACTTTGGTCCTTCAGCTACATTCATATTTTCTGCACTTTTTGCACTGCTGTCCTTTGGCAGGACACTTTTCTTCCTTCCTATGGAATTTTCCACAACGTGTACACCTTGACGATGCTTCTTTCTTATAGTTGTACGTGTTCATTTTATACTTTTCCTTGGACTCATTTGAATGTTGTTTCATATAGCGCGGCTTTGTTTTAATTGCACTTACTTTTTCTGTCTCTCGTGACATCGACTGTGTCTGAGCTCTAGAAACTTCATAGGTCCTAGCTATATCTATTGTCTTCTTTAATGTCAGTTCTGATCCTATGCCGATCAGTTTTTCTCGCACTTTGTTCGTCTTTACTCCAAACACTATTCCGTCACGAACCATTTCATCAGGTTTATCGTATTGACAGTCCTTGACCAGAATCTGTAACTCAGTTACGAATTGTTCAAATGTTTCTTCTGTTTGTACTTTACATCCAAATTTGTATCTGTTGTACACCACATTTGATCTGGGTTTCACGTATTCCTCGAACTTTTCTACATAATTCTTTAGTTCTTTGCTTTCGTCGTTAGATAAATTCCACGTTTCGTGAATTCTGCGACCTTTTTCACCGACCCATATCATAAGATAGGCACACTTTTCTTTTCTTCTTCACTCTTCTTTTTCAGTGGTCCGTCGAAAACAAAGTTTGTATGTTGTTGAAATCTTTTCCAACATGCCTCTAAGTCTTGCGCCTCCCAATCCATTGTTGGTGCTTGACATCCTAGCCCGTCCATTCCTAGTATTAGATGAGTATTTCTTCTTACAAAATACCTGTATACTATTCATGGATGCCTACATTTTAATGCATATTTTTCCCAATTTATTCTGACACCATGTAATGTCTAGTAAACAACAAGATGGCGGGTTTACACATATTTAATAAAACGCTGACCTAGCGTTGTCATCAACAAAATATCATCATCATCGTGATACATATATTACACTAGGGTCGACATTCCTGCGTAATACAATGCGTGTATCCTGAATAACACGATTTATGGTACAGATTTACTGTTATATCTCACATGTGTGCCTATTTATTTGTAGACTAGTCTTAGTTAAATTATCTTTAACCGACATTATCTTTAAACGACATTATCTCGCATTTAGTATTGACTCCGATGACAAATAAACGCCAATTCAGGAGCGTGGATGATCGTTATATGAAATCCTACTTTCTACTAAGTTTGTAGATCACAAAAACACTGTTTCAATGTTAGTATTCGGAAGAATTTGTTTTAAGAAAATAAAACGATTGTGGAAATATTTCAGTAGCCCAGTCTGCTGGTCATGGAGTGAGAGTTGGTGGATCTTCACACAAACCATTGCAAGTTTTCTTCAAGCAGATTGTTTTTCCGTACTGCAACATTTACGTTACATTTTTTTCTACGAGTTTCGTAATAAAATGAGTATGGTACATTTTTGTCTGGCACATATACATTGTATCTGTATTACTGGTAATATTTTAGATTGATCATTAGTTTGTAACTACTAGAACAAAAGAAATAAAACGTACAGTTCAACTGTATTGGTATTATTATATTTTGGCCCCGATCATTCCACTGCATATCATTTCAAGAGTGTTGTCAAACAGTACATGAGTGAGCTTTTGAACTGACTGGGATTCGAACCTATAGCAGTGACGGGCAAGTGATTTGAAGTCGATGACCATAACCTGTAAATATCAATTTGCTCTGCTCTTGCCCAACTGCAAATTCCCATTCATTTGCTCATAATCACTGGTTAACAATGAGATGTAACTGAAACCCAAATAGTATAGAGTGGTGGAACCTATGCTCGGCGTATAATTTCGCCGACAGAGCTGAAGCATGGTTCAATAGCATTCCATTGAGTGTATCGGTAGGCTGATGCAACTGTCACATGACTTGTCCAGCAGACGAATATAAACAAGCAAATCATTGGGAGAATATTTCCAGCTAAACTGTTATGGCGTATGAACAAGTCGGGTAGCTATACGAATTTTAAAAAATCTACACCTAACCCGAAACATAGTTTCTATACCATTTCTGATTAAGACCAATAAATGTTTTTACTCAATGATGTACTATATCAAAATATGATATTCAACACGTTTTGGTGGATAAATAAAAAATAAGTACGCCGTGCATAGGTGCCCTGAAGTCTTCAATTCCCCATATAAACTGGTGTCGACCGACACCGTTGCGATAGCTGTATTGAGCAGCAAGGTCATGTGATGAAGCTAAAACTGTCGACAATAGTGTTTTAAAAGTTGTTTTCACGACTTAAAAAATAATATACGGCATGTGCATTTAACAGTTTATACTGGTCATTATATGTGGGATTTACGCGGAGCATAGGTTCCACCACTCTACACACGGTAAAAATAACCCGGTGACAGCCAGATCATCGTATACAGAACGTATGTACATTATGGGTGTTCGCTACCTTCCTTCCACATGCGAGGGCAAAGTATGTCCGGTTAGCACTCGCTTCTCACCAATGCAACCCCGGTTCGATCCTTGGCCCGTGAAGTATGCGAGATGGTATGGTAGTCTCCAGATCGGACAGGTGGGTTTTCTCCGGGTACTCTTGTTTCCTCACACACGAATGACCACATTTACGCTTTTATCGGCGCCAACAAGAGTGATTAAGATAATTTGTTAAAACTTGCTTCACGATCGTAAAATAAATGAAAGTTTAAACTTTTTGAGGGCAAAGTAAAAACAAATGTTCTGAAACAGCTTTCATCAAGAACGGAAGAATAACGAACAGACGTAGACCATTGTGCAGGATTTTATGGCAACTGCAAGCAGTATTTCAGGAACACAGGTAGAACCACAGACCAGGCGGATAGCTTCCTCACACGATACAATTTTTACACCCCCATTGGGATTCGAACCTACAGCAGTGAGTGGCAAAGCGACCGTAACCACTCGGCGACGGCAGCCCCCTATATACAGAGCTGAAGCTATACATTTGAAACGGTGACAAATGTAAGGTAGACCAACCATGCCCTTTTTCCACTCTAGAATAAAACCCTGCACTGTAAAATCAAGCATTTGTTCTTGTGGCAAATGTCAGAGTGTGGGTTTGCATCTCTCCCGAGTGCTATCCTCGAGTTTGAATGTGTAGCTGAAGCCGTGAAAAATCTTAAGTCATTCTAGATATATTTAAGTTACATGTACAAATGTAGCTTAATTAAAGGAGATTCTAGATAGAAACTTGAATAAAGATACATGTATCTTAAGTCATTCTAGATATGTTTAAGTTACATGTACAAATGTAGCTTATAGGAGATTCTACATAGAGACTTGAATAAAGATACAAGTATCTAAGTCATTCTAGATATATATATAAGCTACATGTAGCTTATAGGAGAATCTAGATAGAGACTATGAATAAAGATACATGTATCTAAGTCATTCTAGATATATTTAAGTTACATGTACAAATGTAGCTTATAGGAGATTCTACATAGAGACTTGAATAAAGATACATGTATCTAAGTCATTCTAGATAATATTTAAGTTACATGTACAAATGTAGCTTATAGGAGATTCTACATAGAGACTTGAATAAAGATACAAGTATCCAAGTCATTCTAGATAATATTTATGTTACATGTATATTGATCACATTGTAATCATTTCTGGCGGACAGCGCTTTGATAGTGTAATTGGGGTTGAAAGAAGCCGAAAAAGCAAACACAAATATTGTACAAGACAAAAAAAAAGTTTTCTTATTTTGGCCTCAATTATACCATGAAAGCAGGTACATTCGCCTGTGAACAAAACTTGCATACATGTAACTGCATCCTAGTACACTGTATGTGAACATATATCCATGGAGGTTGAACGCGATACTATTGAATAGCTGCCCATACTTGTATGAAGATATAACAGGTCTCACGACAACTGTGCCCTAGTATCTTCGGACTACACCAATACTAGATATTCCTTCAGTGGGGGATAACAATGCCTGCTATAAAAGTGTTGTGGTCTGTGGATCCATAAAAGTGACTATGATAATAGCATTGAAAGAGTTATTGTACTCGTATAACACGTACAGTTTTTTCTAGAGCAGAAAGGCAGGACGCTCCAACATGCCATGTTTAGCCCCTCCTTTTAAATAAATTATTTGTTTATATATACACATGTACATATATGTCTCAACAGGCAAGTGCCTTCGGGCGGACAAACCTATATAGCTTGGAACTCGTCCTCCCTTTTCACCAATATTTACCATCTTTGATCAATCACCTTAAGTTAGCAACACTTTCTAGGAGCAGGAGCTACACCAAAATATCCCGCACCTCATCGTGGTTGAAAATACACCCTGACCCTTTTTTTACCCACCCTGCCCCCTTTCCCCCCACTCCAGAATAAACCCTAACACAATACATGTATGTCAATCCTTATCCTCAAGTTTCTGTTGTCTTTGTTTTATCAATATCCTCGATTCTTTTTCCATCTTGCGGAGAAAACTCCCCGTCATCGACTTGTAATAAAACATGATTGGACCAACAACAGCCGCAATTGATAAACTACAACCTAACATTAGAAATTTTAATGGAATGCGTGGGGCCATATTCGTCGGCTTTTAACAGCACTCAAATATTATAGTCTAATAAGGTAGATAGTATGTGTCGTTTAGTACACTGCGTGTAAACAACACCTTCGAGCATAGAAATTACCTCCACTGGATTGACTGTCCCAGTAATTAGTTTTGAGTGTATAGACTCTGGACTATGATGTAAAATATATTTTCCACTTCTAAGCTACGAAGATTTAAACGTAGAAGATGGCTCCCTGTTCTTCTAACTTCTTGTTTATAATAGCAACTATTTTCCAACAGCTTCTGAATTCTTACTTTAGTCATCCATATTGTCTTTGCTGCTGAAACAGACAAAAATGCTTAATAATCAAGTAAATTTAAAAACAGTTACATTTAAATTTTATAATAACACAAACTGTTTATTAGTTTATGCAAATTTAGTTTAGCTGGATTGCGAAACAAGTTCTTACAACTTATATTAATCACTCGAGACCTCATTCCTGATGTAATCAATCGCCATGAGGGAGCCAGAAGAGGCAATGTGAACTTTAAATGCCTTGCCTAAGGGCACAAATGTAACGGCAACAGTTGGATATGAACTCGGACTCTCGGAGCCTTTCGCATCTGAAGCGAACACGCTACCACAGCGCTATCACGACTGTTTATTGAAACACGTGAAAGGTAGGCTACACAAATTAGTGCACCTATTTCTGAACTTGATGAAGTATGACTGAATAAATGCAGGGATCATTCTAGAGGGCGATGTGGGCGAAATTGTCGGCCTAGGGACCCTGACTTCTCCCTCTGTGCTCTAGGGGCTCCACTTCTCACTTTTGTTTGGTTTTTACGATTTTCAAACAAATTTTGGCTAGTAAGATACACTGGATAAAGCACTCCTTCTATTCAAATGTTGTATTTAATGGTTGTACTGTGCATTTTAACACTATTTTGCAGAAGTATATTAAAGAACACCATTTAAGGAAGTGATCACACGCTTTCTCACTTCTCCCAAACATTCTGACCTAGAATGTCATGAACCCTGAAATGCCTCTAAAATTTGGATTTAATTTGCTGATACGGACCTGGGCATTATGTGCGACATGTAACATCTATGGTGAATGTGTGTATGTTCAAAATAAACTGATTTTCAGCTTCAAAGATACACTGCATGTAGCAGACACAAAATATAGCAAACATTGATTGAAAACTGTGGACAGTGGTTTCAAAGATATCAAGCGGATATTAAGGACATGATGGATGGATCTGCAAAACAATATACCCCACATACTTTGGTGACATAATAAACACTAGATACTGACCCAAAGCATAACTGAGAAAGGTCATGACAGAAACTGGTAATCATGAATATGTGGCAGCCATCGCGGCTTGGCAAAATGTGGGTGCGAGATGGCCCTGCTGGCGATTGCGGTGTCAGAAAGGTGTGGGCGATTTCGGTGTCAGAAAGGCGTGTTCTAACGATGATGCGCGAGAACACCAAGTCTGGGCCCTTTTAGGCGCTTGGATGTTGCGAGATATTACCACATTTATCTGGTATTCTATCTATCTACTTGTATGTATTCTGCAACACCCTGTCACAAGTATTATGTGCAGTTGCACTCACTCACATGCACTTGGTGAATGGTACATTAGCATCTGTGCCATTTAGTTTTTTTTGGAATGCTTAAATTTTTTAAACGGGTTTGACAGACATCAAATTTTATTTACAATGAACTGTCGGTATCCCATTTCAAGTTGTAAACACTTCCAGATCATAAAATATTTAACTGCTCGCTATTAGTTCATGCGGTCGAATAACAAGCTTCCATGGGTAGAAGACAGCATCTCCAGGGGTACAATTGATTTTTGATCGACTACATGTACATTACTGCAGAGTAAATCTGTAATAATACATACAAATCAACACATGTTGAGTGTTTTCAGTTGCTGTCCAATATATGCTGGAAATTATGTAATGTGTAATGCAATTTATGGCTGGAAATGCCATGTATTAACTACAAGATGTCCAGATCATAACGCTTCGAAAATGATGCACAGGCACGTTGCTGAGACACTTAATAGGTGTAGGCTACAAGCTAGCACCATAGGTGTAGGGGTCGGGGATTTGCTTAACCATATATTCAGATGATGGGTTCTGGTGCATTTACAGGTAGAATTATTGTCATTTCGGCCCATATTCGTGGACACATGCATCAGTCGTTGTACCTCACCCCATGCATTTCACTTTTTATTCATATATATCAATCATAAACCCTGCCTTTATTAACGGGAAAGGATTGAAAGCTCATGGTACTATGCTTCATTTCCAATTATCAAATAGACTGCTGCATTAAGATCATCATTCAACATTATCATAATAACTGGGACAAGTCAAATTGACATTGGGACAAATCACTTTTGCCAGTGTCACAGACAAGTCAGTGTGAAAACAATCTGTCGAGCCCTGCATTTCCTGGGTATGAACCAGTACTCACATTTCCAACCTCCGTAAGCGACGGACAACTTTCTCACATATCACCATTTACCACTTGTCCCCGATAGGGAGCGAACCTGAATCCCTGAGGATAGTGGTGACAGGCGATTTCCAATGTTCATTATTCTAACATGTTATGTTAGAACACTCAGACATAGAGGCTCTTATAATTTAAATAAAAAAATGAACAAGGCGATAATGATTCAGTTTAAACTTATTTTTAAATTTATTTTACAACTATCGATCGCGAAACAATCTTCAAAAACATATTAATCACTTTCGTTGGCACGGATGAAAGCTTATATGTGGCAATTTGTGTGGGAGTAAAGTGGAATTTGTAGTTTATTTTCAAAGTATTTATTTTGGGTCAATATTTAGCACTTTATAGAAGTCATACCCCCCCCCCCCCTCCCCCCTCATTTACCACTTTAGTTTCGCAGACGCCTTCTTGGCATTTACAGCTTTCTCAATGCCCGATAAGACTATTGGCTGCCAAATATATATTCCTCCAATAATGCCAATGCAGCTGAAGATGAAAAGTGCAGGTCTAGAAACGCCACCTCTTCCTTTGCGAATCGGAATCATGCTTTAAAATAGTTAAACTAACATGTTGTTTTTTCTTGCTGTAAAGACCCTTGAGAGAGGACACCGACGGTGATCGTGTCATTTACTTACCGTGACGAATGTCAATAATTGAACACAAATTGTGCAATTTCTCAAACATTTTCATTTAATAATAATGGAATACCCGTACAAGGTCACACACTAATCGTTAGCACATGTGCTTGTGGTTAATATATTGTAGACAACTGAACACATTTTAATTAAAAAAGGAAGATAACGAACGGTAAGACACTATTTTCCCTCGGTCATCTGGTCATGGTTTGATGTAACTACTTCAAAGTGTTCCTCTCGTCGTCTATTGTAGCTACATCCAATAATCCTACATCTGTTCTATTTCTGGGGATATGTAGAGGTCTTATATATAGGACTACATATGTTCTAGCTACTTCCAATTGTTCTGCCTCTTCATAAGTTCTATTTAGTTCCAATTGTTCTTCCTCTATCAAGTGTAACTACTTCCAAATGTTCTCCCTCGTCATGTATTCTAGCTACCTCTAATTGTTCTGCATCATCCTCTGCTATAGCAATCTCCAGTTGTCATCCATCTTCATCGGTTCTACCTCCAATTGTCCTCCCGCTTTATCTACTCTAGCTACTCCCAATTGTTCTACCTCTTCTAGATAATTCCAATTAGTCTCCCTCTTTATCTAGTCAAGCTACTATGAATTGTCCTCATTATTCATCTGTTCTAACTACCCTCACTCCTCACATATTCTAGTAACTTCCAATTATCCTCCTTCTTCGTCTGTTCTACAATGTAGTTACTTCCAAATGGTCTCCGTCTTCACCAATTCACCAAATCAGATTATTTTCCAATTGCCCCCTCTCCATCTGTTCTAGATGTTTCCAATTGTTCTCCCTATCCATCTGTTCTAATTACTTCCAATGGGTCTCTGTCTTCACCAATTCAGATTCGTTTAAATTATTCCCCTCTCAATTCTGTACTACCACTGTTACTTCCAATGGGTCTTCATCATTCACCACTTCATATTATTTTCAATTGTCTCATTTCCTTGTATATTCCTATTTACTAGCTTGTTGGGGGACCTCTATAGCAATGTGCAACCTGCCAATGTAACCCAAAAGAAGGTAAACTTTGGTAAATAATATTTTTAAAAAGGTGAGTTTTGAATGTATGAGCTAGTATGATGATGAAGATGTTGGTACCTCAGTAACTAGGTATTCAATGCCAATACTGATATCCATATGGTGTATCCACGGATACGGTGTCCACCTCAACCAAGAGGTTGTGTGTTCGAGCCCCCCGTCAGAGCCATGTTTGTGATGTCCTTAGGCAAGACGGTTAAATCCCTCAATTCCTCTCTCCCTCATGTCGATGGATTCCATCAGGAATGAGGTGTCAAGAGCGATTAATTTAATGTTGTAAGATAAGATAATTGTTTATTATAGTTACTTGTGTTTTCCAATATATTTACAGCATATATTCAATATAATGTGAATTTTAACACCCCGCCCAACGGGCCTATAAGTCACCTTATTTAACAGTTTTAAATAGCGTGAATATGCATCATTGAACGTAGAGTATTATTTACATACTTATTACTGAGATAATTACTAAAATAATAACTGAGATAATTGTACCTAAAGGTAATCGATTACAAATAACCAGAGATCATAGGAATACTAGTAGGTTATGTAGATATATTAAGTAGATAATTATACATGTATTCTATGTATTATTATGTGGATAGTACATGATATTTAACAATGTTCGACATATAATTATACTTATCTATAATTTAATCCAGTATATAATATTATTATCTTCAGACAACTTCCAAGATGAGTATTCCATATATACCAAACGTCGAAGAAGGAGCATCACTGGCAGGGAATATTGAAGTTGGCATTGATGATTTGAAGCATATAGAATTTGTCAAGGATGCATTATATAAGACTGAAAATATGAAGAAAACAGATATAGCTGATTATGGAGATGAAGGATTCTTATTGCATAATGTTTTATCATTGGAGGAGTGTCGTTATTTCATCAGTGAGGGTGAGAAGATAGGCTTTGAGGCCATCAGAGGTGTTAGAGATGACTACAGGAGTTGTAAAAGGTATTATTTTATGCTTTCCAATGAAATGTGGGAAATGAATCAGTGAAATAAAGCGTAAATTTCACTGGTTGACAGCAGTGAAATAAAACGTAAATTTCACTGGTTGACAGCAGTGAAATAAAATGTAAATTTCACTGGTTGACAGCAGTGGAATAAAACATATATTTCACTGGTTGACAGCAGTAGAATAAAACGTAAATTTCACTGGTTGACAGCAGTGAAATAAAGTGTAAATTTCACTGGTTAACAGCAGTGGAATAACACATTGTATTTCTAAAGTTTGCTTTGCAAAAGTAGTACATAGCCGCTCCGCTGCATGTTGAAATGTTGTCACTTTTCTGCCTAAGATAAGAAGAATTGTTTATTTAAGTGAATGATCGAATAATATTTATTGGACATAGGAAAGCTATTATTACTATGAGCGGCTACCCGTACCACTCATTGTAATAATGCTTTAAATGTTCATTCCGTGGAATTTGGTTTCAGAATAACTATACAAAGTGAATCCCTGGCGGAGGCTTTATGGTGGCGTATACAGCCGTATGTTCATGATATTACTATAACCAATGATCCACATGATGTTCATGTACACGGACCAACAATAGTAATGAAGGGAACATGGAAACCAATTGGCATAAACAGTGTATGTGAAACTCTTTTATTTTGTAATTCAGCGCAAAAGAAACATTCTGGATCTGCCAACGAATCCACAAATCTCCACAAATCCATTCATGGCGCCAATAATAACACTGCAGTGCTAACTGGTGTATGGGAAACTCTTTATTTTGTAATTCAGCGCAAAAGAAACATTCTGGATCTGCCAACGAATGCACAAATACAAAAAATTTTAAATATTTTAAAAGATCAATTATCAGCCTCGATGTTCTATGTGCTTGGAAATCATTTTGTGGGACATTACGTTTAGTGCATTCTTGTGCATTTTCAGAAATGGTTGTGTCAGAAAGGTGCGTCAGGCATATTTTTAGAGTGACTGAACATTCAGAGACATTTCCAGGAATTTATGAGCAGCACACCTTGTGAACAGCTGACCGTTCCACATAGTGCAACAGCACACCTTGTGAACAGCTGACCTTTCCACATAGTGCAACAGCACACCTTGTGAACAGCTGACCGTTCCACATAGTGCAACAGCACACCTTGTGAACAGCTGACCGTTCCACATAGTGCAACAGCACACCTTGTGAACAGCTGACCTTTCCACATAGTGCAACAGCACACCTTGTGAACAGCTGACTGTTCCACATAGTGCAACAGCACACCTTGTGAACAGCTGACCGTTCCACATAGTGCAACAGCACACCTTGTGAACAGCTGACCTTTCCACATAGTGCAACAGCACACCGTGTGAACAGTTGACCTTTCCACATAGTGCAACAGCACACCTTGTGAACAGCTGACCTTTCCATAGTGCAACAGCACACCTTGTGAACAGCTGGCCTTTCCACATAGTGCAACAGCACACCGTGTGAACAGTTGACCTTTCCACATAGTGCAACAGCACACCGTGTGAACAGTTGACCTTTCCACATAGTGCAACGGCACACCTTGTGAACAGCTGACCTTTCCACATAGTGCAACAGCACACCTTGTGAACAGCTGGCCTTTCCACATAGTGCAACAGCACTCCTTGTGAACAGCTAGCCTTTCCACATAGTGCAACAGCACACCTTGTGAACAGCTGACCTTTCCATAGTGCAACAACACACCTTGTGAACAGTTGGCCTTTCCACATAGTGCAACAGCACACCTTGTGAACAGCTGACCTTTCCACATAGTGCAACAGCACACCTTGTGAACAGTTGACCTTTCCATAGTGCAACAGCACACCTTGTGAACAGCTGACCTTTCCACATAGTGCAACAGCACACCTTGTGAACAGCTGGCCTTTCCACATAGTGCAACAGCACACCTTGTGAACAGTTGACCTTTCCACATAGTGCAACAGCACACCTTGTGAACAGTTGACCTTTCCACATAGTGCAACAGCACACCTTGTGAACAGCTGGCCTTTCCACATAGTGCAACAGCACACCTTGTGAACAGCTGGCCTTTCCACATAGGGCAATAAATATCCTCTGGTAATTAAAAGTCTACCTGTTGTCCTCAGTATCCATCTTCTGTCAAGTCCGCCTCCGTGGTCGAGTGGTTACAGTCGCTGACTTGTATACCACTGTAACCTATCATCACTGATGGTCACGGGTTCGAGCCCCACTCAGACCGTGTCTCATTTATATGAAAAAGTTGGCAGTTTCTCACGGAGGTTGGTGCACCCAAGTACTGGTTAACCGTTGGAGCCTGCCCAGGAAAGGTGTTGTTAGGTAAACTGCCCGCCGGCGATATAGCCCAAAATGGTGCTGATGCAGGCGTAAAACCCGAAATATAACATAACCATCTTCTGTCAACATATAATGGTGCGTAGATCTTCCCAGCCATTCCGTACCCATAAAATGGTACTTACGTGGCTAGGAGAACAATAGGTTTACTGTCGTATAAGGCTATACATCCTTTTATGTCACTATTAATTCTGTTTACGTGGCTATAGAGAACAATGGGGTAGCCATTTTGTTGTACCACTTTGGGGTAGTGCAAACTTTAAGAAACTTCCCAACTATCTAGGCCATAATACAAGTTGCATTATGGTCTGGATTGTAGGGTTGTTTTTTTAAGTTTGCATTTAAAGTGCTTTATTGTGTTTACAACTTGAATGGGGATATCGACATTAAATAAAATGTTATTATCAAACCTGTTACAAAATGTTAGCATTCCAAAATCAAAAAGCTAAATGGCAATAATGCTAATGGACCGTCCACTCTGTGTGTGTTTCATGCTAATGGACCGTCCACTCTGTGTGTTTCATGCTAATGGACCGTCCACTCTGTGTGTATTTCATGCTAATGGACCGTACACTCTGTGTGTATTTCATGCTAATGGACCGTCCACTCTGTGTGTATTTCATGCTAATGGACCGTCCACTCTGTGTGCATTTCATGCTAATGGACCGTCCACTCTGTGTGTGTTTCATGCTAATGGACCGTCCACTCTGTGTGTGTTTCATGCTAATGGACCGTCCACTCTGTGTGTGTTTCATGCTAATGGACCGTCCACTCTGTGTGTGTTTCATGCTAATGGACCGTCCACTCTGTGTGTATTTCATGCTAATGGACCGTCCACTCTGTGTGTATTTCATGCTAATGGACCGTCCACTCTGTGTGCGTTTCATGCTAATGGACCGTCCACTCTGTGTGTGTTTCATGCTAATGAAATTGATTTTGCCGTGTATTATGGTGATGACCTGCTCACGTTTACCTACCCGCGTATTGTATACCAAATAGATCACTAATCATTTCAGATATTCCGACTTTGCCGTTACCTGCCAGACGGACACTTTGCACCCCATTTTGACGGCCATTTTGATAAGTCTCCCTCGGAAAGATCATTGAAAACGTTCATGCTGTATCTCAATGGTGACTTTACAGGGGGCGCCACAAACTTTGTCGATGAAAAGCAAACATTGTATAAGGTATGTGCAGATTCAGTAAGTTCATTAACTTGTTGCATGCTGGGTAAAATAAATGCTATAAATATTTCAAATAATTGTAGCAGACAACAATTCCTTATGTGTTTTTCTTATTTGTAACCCTGAACTTCGGAAATATATCATGAAATATATCATGAAATATATCATGAAATATATCATGAAATTGCATGGCATACTTGACTGTTATTTTCATGGCTAGTGTGCATAGAGTAAATAATAAATATGTTGTTGTGTGTTTTACATTTATTTATCGTCGCTACCGGTTGCCCATATGAGCGACGCCTCCTGAAGAGATTAGTAATTTTAGATTTTTGGAGGATAGTGCAATGATACAGACAGAGACCCATTACAGAGTCTCCTCTGGTTCTTTTACGTGCACGGTGTAAAGCACCGACACGAGACCTCGGTTTAACGTCCCATCTGAAAGTCTGTTAATTTTATTAGGGTCAGACGGAGGATCGAACCTGCGATCCCTGGATTACCAGTCCAGCGTTTTACCACTGGACTACAGATCCGTCTGTAATATGTTGTTTGTACACTCCGTCCAATTTATTCGGCAGGTTATGGGTTAAGGCAGTGATGGTTGCATAATTCAAGTTGACTGCTCAATACTTGTTAACCCTTAACCTGCCGAATAAAGTGTACGGAATGATCCAGATCTATGTTGTTTGCAATTCAGACAATTGTTAACTCCACTATCCGAATAGCAAACAGCATAGAGCCTGGCTATAAGCCATTTGCATAAGCGACTTTAGTTGTGATTGGCGGGTTACGGGTTAATTTTCTATGTCTGTATATATGTTTGTTGATGCATACCGGTACATGTTATTTATAGTATCTGACTATATTTCAGGATTCCGAGACAGGGAAGTATTGTGCTGAAGAGAAGAATATTGTTTGTTGTGTGCAGCCAGAAGCTGGTCTAGGTATCCTATTTAATCATCACAGACTTCACGAAGGTTCGCAGTTAAAGTAAGTGCACTTACAAACATTACATATGCCCTTTCACAGTCCAGTTATCTTACACACCATACACCCTTCCAAAGTCCAGTTATCTTACACACCCTACACCCTTCCAAAGTCCAGTTATCTTGCACACCCTACACCCTTCCAAAGTCCAGTTATCTTGCACACCCTACACCCTTCCAAAGTCCAGTTATCTTACACACCCTACACCCTTCCACAGTCCAGTTATCTTGCATAACCCTACACACTTCCAAAGTACAGTTGTATTACACACCACACACCTTTCCAAAGTCCAGTTATCTTACACACCCTACACCCTTCCAAAGTCCAGTTATCTTGCACACCCTACTCCCTTCCAAAGTCCAGTTATCATACCTACTCCCTTCCAAAGTCCAGTTATCATACACACCCTACTCCCTTCCAAAGTCCAGTTATCATACACACCCTACTCCCTTCCAAAGTCCAGTTATCTTGCACACCCTACACCCTTCCAAAGTCCAGTTATCTTACACACCCTACACCCTTCCAAAGTCCAGTTATCTTGTCTGTAATGTTGAAAGAGTTAATATTAAAGATAGAACATATTAATCTAAATCAGAGTATGTATTATCTTAGTTTATACAAATTTATTTTTAGCTCAATTGCGAAACAAGTTCTTTCAACTTATATTAATCACTCTCGAGACCTCATTCCCAATAGAACCCATCACCATGAAGGAGAGAGAAGAGGCAATGTGGAATTTAAATGCCTTGCCTAAGGGCACAATCGTAACTTATGGGCTCGAACTCCGGACCTTTCGCACCTGAAGCGAACGCGCATCCACTACGCTATCACGACTTCCATGTATTATCTTACTTACAGAGATGGTCTAAAATATATCCTGCGTACAGATATAATGTTCAAGAACGTGGATCAAAACCTCAGTGAGAAGTATGTCAAGGCTATACGTCTGCTGCAACAAGCAGAAACATTGGAGGTATATGGAGTCATTATGGTCATTCACTTCAAATAACTTACACTACACCTCGCCGCCTTAGGTTCAAATCCTACTGGGATTGTGGAATTCGTTCATGCGAGGAAGCTATCCAACTGATGTAAGGTCAGTGGTTCTACCAGGGTGCCCACCCGTGACTGAAATACTGCAATAATAGCTGGAGAGTCACCATATGACCTAAGTTTGGTGCGATTTTCGGATGGCATGCACAGTGATCAAGTGCTTAGCTCTCCAGACTACCAATCCAAACATTTTGGGTTCAATCTCTGACTGGAACTCATCCCTGCATTTGGGTTCAATCCCTGACTGGAACTCGTACACCGGTTTCCCACCCCTATAAGTCTTTCAGATGGTAGAGTCTTAATAGAGGTTGAATGTACATGTCAAACCTGTCTTAAAGCAGCCAACCAAGGGAATCACATAAAGTGGCTGCTTAGCACAGGTGGCTACTTAATAGAGGTTGAATGTACATTATGAAACAAACTTCAAAAACTTGTAGTAATCACTCTCATTAATGCGTATGCAAGCACTATGTGGTCATTCGTGTTTGTTTTACGTTTATTTATCGTCGCTACCGGTTGCCCATATGAGCGACGCCTCCTGAAGATATTAGTCATTTTAGATTTTTGAAGGATAGTGCAATGATACAGACAGAGACCCATTCCAGAGTCTCCTCTGGTTGTTTACATGCACTGTGCACGACCTCGGTTTTAAGTCCCGTTTGAAAGACTTGTTATTTTTATTATGGTCAGACGGGAGATCGAACCTGTGATCCCTGGATTACCAATCCAACGTGTTACCACTGGACTACAGATCTGTCTGTGTTGAAGGGGCAACTAACTCTGCCATAAAGTGACTGCACTGCCATATATGGTGTATAATTCCACTTCACCAATTGAAATAAATTGTTGTTACCCCGGTATATACCTATGATATCAACATGAATTGTCTTGCTATTCTGTTACAGTCAAACCTGTGTTAGTTGTCACCTCCATTAAGTAGCCAACTTGTATTAACCCATTTCATTCTGGATACCGTTCAAACGGTATTTGCAAAGAACATAGAGCCAGATCAACAGCCACAGAACATTCCGTCTGATCAGGCTCTGTGCTGTTTGCTATTCAAATGATCTTGCTAAGACACTTGGCTATGCAGCAAACAACATAGATCCTGATCAGCACGCAGCGTCACGCTGCGGCTGATCTGGATCTATGTTGTTTGCAAAAGCCTTTAAATATATCCAGAATGAAATGGGTTAATCAGCCAGTTTGCTGATTCCCAATATGTTATTTTATTACATATTTGACCTCTATTAAGCAGCCACCTGTGCTAAACAGCCACTCTCTATGATTCCCTTGGTTGGCTGCTTAACACAAGTTTGACTGTATATAGATGTTCACTCCAGCAAAATAATAAAAACAAACATGAAATGTTTAAGATAATTTCCGTTTATAATAATTATTTCTTTGTGATGTTTAGGAATGCTATGCTATACTGGCAGTCTTATTTGTGATCTTTAGGAATGTTATGCTATACTGGCAGTCTTATTTGTGATCTTTAGGAATGCTATGCTATACTGGCAGTCTTATTTGTGATCTTTAGGAATGCTATGCTATACTGGCAGTCTTATTTGTGATCTTTAGGAATGCTATGCTATACTAGCAGTCTTATTTGGGATTTTTAGGAATGCTATGCTATACTGGCAGTCTTATTTGTGACCTTTAGGAATGCTATGCTATACTGGCAGTCTTATTTGTGATCTTTAGGAATGCTATGCTATACTGGCAGTCTTATTTGTGATCTTTAGGAATGCTATGCTATACTGGCAGTCTTATTTGTGATCTTTAGGAATGCTATGCTATACTGGCATGCTATACTGGCAGTCTTATTTGTGATCTTTAGGAATGCTATGCTATACTGGCAGTCTTATTTGTGATCTTTAGGAATGCTATGCTATACTGGCAGTCTTATTTGTGATCTTTAGGAATGCTATGCTATACTGGCAGTCTTATTTGTGATCTTTAGGAATGCTATGCTATACTGGCAGTCTTATTTGTGATCTTTAGGAATGCTATGCTATGCTGACATTTTAAACATTACTATGCATTACATGTTGATAATATTAGTGGTTTGTGATTTCAGAATATGGGAGAATGCATGCAGGCAATGGAACTTTACCGACAGGCATTCAAACTGGCTCCTGATCTAGAGAGTTCTTCCTAACACCCGAGGAATAACTAAACAATACATTCATACTTCATCCTCGAGGAATAACTATAAACAATACATTCATACTTCATCCTCGAGGAATAACACCAAAATGATACATTCATACTTCATCCTCGAGGAATAACCAAATGATACATTCATACTTCATCCTTGAGGAATAACTATAAACAATACGTTCATACTTCATCCTCGAGGAATAACACCAAAATGATACATTCATCCTTGAGGAATAACCAAATGATACATTTATACTTCATCCTCGAGGAATAACCAAATGATAGGTTCATACTTCATCCTCGAGGAATAACACCAAAATGATACATTCATCCTTTAGGAATAACCAAATGATACATTCATACTTCATCCTCGAGGAATAACCAAATGATACATTCATACTTCATCCTCGAGGAATAACCAAATGATACATTCATACTTCATCCTCGAGGAATAACCAAATGATACATTCATACTTCATCCTCAAGGAATAACCAAATGATACATTCATACTTCATCCTCAAGGAATAACCAAATGATACATTCATACTTCATCCTCGAGGAATAACCAAATGATACATTCACATTTCATCCCACCAAAACTATTCTGTACATTGGTTTATCATATCTGTGTGCTACACCACTGCAATAGTTCTGTACATTGGTTTATATCATATCTGTGTGCTACACCACTGCAAGAGTTATGTACATTGGTTTATCATATCTGTGTGCTACACCACTGCAATAGTTCTGTACATTGGTTTATCAGATCTGTGTGCTACACCACTGCAAGAGTTCTGTACATTGGTTTATCATATCTGTGTGCTACACCACTGCAAGAGTTCTGTACATTGGTTTATCATATCTGTGTGCTACACCACTGCAATAGTTCTGTACATTGGTTTATCATATCTGTGTGCTACACCACTGCAATAGTTCTGTACATTGGTTTATCATATCTGTGTGCTACACCGCTGCAATAGTTCTGTACATTGGTTTATCATATCTGTGTGCTACACCACTGCAAGAGTTCTGTACATTGGTTTATCATATCTGTGTGCTACACCACTGCAAGAGTTATGTACATTGGTTTATATCATATATGTGTGCTACACCACTGCAAGAGTTCTGTACATTGGTTTATATCAGATATGTGTGCTACACCACTGCAATAGTTATGTACATTGGTTTATCATATATGTGTGCTACACCACTGCAAGAGTTCTGTACATTGGTTTATATCATATATGTGTGCTACACCACTGCAAGAGTTCTGTACATTGGTTTATATCATATATGTGTGCTACACCACTGCAAGAGTTCTGTACATTGGTTTATATCATATCTGTGTGCTACACCACTGCAATAGTTCTGTACATTGGTTTATATCATATATGTGTGCTACACCACTGCAATAGTTCTGTACATTGGTTTATATCATATCTGTGTGCTACACCACTGCAATAGTTCTGTACATTGGTTTATATCAGATATGTGTGCTACACCACTGCAATAGTTCTGTACATTGGTTTATATCATATATGTGTGCTACACCACTGCAATAGTTCTGTACATTGGTTTATATCATATATGTGTGCTACACCGCTGCAATAGTTATGTACATTGGTTTATATCATATATGTGTGCTACACCACTGCAATAGTTCTGTACATTGGTTTATATCATATATGTGTGCTACACCGCTGCAATAGTTCTGTACATTGGTTTATCATATATGTGTGCTACACCACTGCAATAGTTCTGTACATTGGTTTATATCAGATCTGTGTGCTACACCACTGCAATAGTTCTGTACATTGGTTTATCATATCTGTGTGCTACACCACTGCAATAGTTCTGTACATTGGTTTATATCAGATATGTGTGCTACACCACTGCAATAGTTCTGTACATTGGTTTATATCATATATGTGTGCTACACCACTGCAAGAGTTCTGTACATTGGTTTATATCAGATATGTGTGCTACACCACTGCAAGAGTTCTGTACATTGGTTTATATCAGATATGTGTGCTACACCACTGCAATAGTTCTGTACATTGGTTTATATCAGATATGTGTGCTACACCACTGCAATAGTTCTGTACATTGGTTTATCATATCTGTGTGCTACACCACTGCAAGAGTTCTGTACATTGGTTTATATCAGATCTGTGTGCTACACCACTGCAATAGTTCTGTACATTGGTTTATCATATCTGTGTGCTACACCACTGCAATAGTTCTGTACATTGGTTTATATCATATATGTGTGCTACACCACTGCAAGAGTTCTGTACATTGGTTTATATCAGATATGTGTGCTACACCACTGCAAGAGTTCTGTACATTGGTTTATATCAGATGTGTGTGCTACACCACTGCAATAGTTCTGTACATTGGTTTATATCAGATATGTGTGCTACACCACTGCAAGAGTTCTGTACATTGGTTTATCATATCTGTGTGCTACACCACTGCAAGAGTTCTGTACATTGGTTTATCATATCTGTGTGCTACACCACTGCAATAGTTCTGTACATTGGTTTATCAGATCTGTGTGCTACACCACTGCAATAGTTCTGTACATTGGTTTATCATATCTGTGTGCTACACCACTGCAAGAGTTCTGTACATTGGTTTATATCAGATCTGTGTGCTACACCACTGCAAGAGTTCTGTACATTGTTTTTTATTTATGAAATTGTATATTTTATGCACAAAATGATTAATATATGTGATATGTTTTGTTAACTGGGTGATATTTCAAATCTTATATTTCTAGAAGTATCACAGTCTGATCAAGGAGGTCAAACAATGTTGAAAAATATAAATACCGTGGTAACACGTAAAGCTAGAAGAAAGATATTTGTGATAGCAGACAAAAAATAGAAACAGGTATCACTTTATAAGGTAGAAATATCTGTTCATGATCTTGCCCCTCATCACTGGAGGTTCGAATCCCACTGGAGGTTCGAATCCCACGGAGGTGCCGAATTATTTCATGTTAGGAAGCCATCCAGCTGGCTTGCATATGGTTGGTGATTCTACCCAAGTGCACCATCATTGCCAGAAATGCTGCTCGAAGGGGCACCCTGTTGTTTCTATGGCAACTAAACTTGCAGAGAATCATTTATTTAAATCATTCGGTGCTTTTTTTTCGATAATGAATATAATAGCATCTCAAACTTGAAATTTGGTACACGAGTCATTGAATATTAGTGAAATTTGGTACACGAGTCATTGAATATTAGTGAAATTTGTACACAACTCATTGAATGTTAGTGAAATTTGGTACATGACTCATTAAATATTAGTGAAATTTGGTACATGACTCATTGAATATTAGTGAAATTTGTACACAAGTCATTGAATATTAGTGAAATTTGTACACAAGTCATTGAATAATAGTGAAATTTGGTACATGACTCATTGAATATTAGTGAAATTTGTACACAAGTCATTGAATATTAGTGAAATTTGTCTTCTGACATTGCAATAAAACCATGGCAACTCCCTCACCATGAACAGGTGTACCATGCACAGTATAAAGTGGTACCTGGTTGTATTTTTATCTGTATTATCACAAATACACTTATTTTTCTTGTGATGTCTTTATATGTTACCATGGTAATTGTATTCTTCAACACATAATGAATGTTGAAATTATTTTATTGATTATAAATTATTTGTCTATTAGTCTATTACATTAACCCTTTGCATGCTGAGTAAATAAAGTCACATTTGCAAACAACATAAATCCAGATCAACCGCGGCAGCGTAATGCCGCGTCTGATCAAGATCTATGTTGTTTGCAAATTCAGCTACGTGTTTTAGCTCCACTATCCGAATAGCAAACAGCATAGAGCCTAATCAGATAGCACTATCTGTTCCGTCTGATCTGGCTCTTATGTTGTTTGCAAAAGTGCCGCTAGCATGCAAAGGGTTAAACACTATTTTATTTACTGTATGTCAGTAAATAGGTAGCTCGTTATTTGTTTTGTAAATTAATAAAGTTTGAATTGAATTGAATGTCTCTCAGATCAATGTCACAATCACTCTCGAGACCTCATTCCTGATGGAATCCATCGCCATGACGGAGAAAGAAGAGGCAACGTGTAATTTAAATGCATTGCCTAAGGGCACAATCGTAACGGCCCCAACAGGGTTCTAACTGAAGCGAACGCTCTACCACTGCACTATCACGACTTCCACTAAATCTTATTATGGTCATGATCTCTTCTGTATCGTAGAGACTGCCTATCGTAGAGACTGCCATAAACAATCTTCACAGAAGCTGTTACTTACACTGCACGTATTCTCTGAATAGGCTGGTCTACCTCCGTGGTCAAGGTCGCCGACTTGTATACCACTGTAACCTATCATCACTGATGGTCACGGGGTCGAGTCCCGCTTTGTGTGTTTTACGTTTATTTATCATAATACTACCGATTGCCCATATGAGCGACGCCTCATGAAGAGATTAGTCATTTTAGATTTTTGGAGGATAGTGCAATGATACAGACAGAGATCCATTCCAGAGTCTCCTCTGGTTATTTTAGGTGCACGCCGTAAAGCACCGACACGACACCTCAGTGTAAAGTCACATCTGAAAGACTGTTAATCGTATTAGGGTGAGATGTGGGATCGAACCTGCGATCCCTGGATTACCGGTCCAGCGTGAGCCCCGCTCAGGCCGTGTCTCATTTATATGAAAAAGTTGGCAGTTTCTTATGGAGGTTGGTGCACCATGTACTGATTAACCTCTGCAGCCTTCCCAAGAATGGTGTTGTTAGGTAAACTGCCCGTCGACGATATAGCCCAAAAGGTGGAGGAAAACAAGATTTCTGAACATAAAATAAACACTGATATATTTCGGAGATATTTTAATGTAGATGATTAGTATTCTTGTATAATAAGAATATATTGTAATTTTTGTATAATTTTTATCATAATTTGTAAAATACCATTAACACATACAAGATAAATCAATCTTACATGAAATGTAGGTTATAGTGAGTTTGTACAAATGGATATACAGTCAAACCTGTCTTAAGCAGCCAGCCAAGGGAATCATAGAATGTGGCTGGTTAATAGAGGGCAAATGCATAATAAAACAACATATTGGGAATCTGGAAACTGGCTGCTTAATACAGGTTGGCTGCTTTATGGAGGTGACAACTAACACATGTCTGACTGTATGCCTAAGTTATAGCTATCAACATACTTAATTTATAGTGGTGATATCATTTACAACAGCACATAGAATCCACTTGTTAACTCCAAAATGCATGCTGGGTAAAATAAAGAGTATAAATTGTTCAAGTAATTGCAGCAGACGACAATTTATTAACGAGTGTTTCTTATTTACTGAAAACTCCGGAAATATGTTGCGGAATTATGGAATACCGGTAATAAAATTCCATGACCTATATTACTTTTATTTTCGCTGCCAGCGTGCAAAGAGATCGTGTCAATGGCTCCCTGCTATAATAACGGATCCCTCAGTGTTTAATAGAAACAAATAGCAGTATTATTTTAACGCGAGTCCAGCACAGATTGAATTAAAATAAATTGGTAAAATATTAATATCAACTAATAATAACACACATGAAGTGATAACCTATGGTTGCCATCAAAGCATACGAAATTACCAGTTATAACAACTGGTATTAAAACGACCGAAACCAACAAATAGCTAGCAAATTTGATGAATTTATATCCCCCGCCAAAACTGCTCCGGACGGACAAATTTGTTGCTGTTCTGTAACCAGATGTTGCGGTATAATAAAAGTGATTTCATCAAAATTGTGTTACTTCGTGATATATTTCTACGCATAAGAACGACAAACGAGGGTTATTCTGTGATATACCACAGATAAAAATAGCTCACTACCGCAAATTCCCACGGTATTTTTTACAAACATCACGTGACTTTCATTCATAAAACTTTACACGCATTGTATAAATGGAATAGCCAAAACACGGTGCGCGCGCAGCATAGTTCAAGGTAGGTATATCGCAGAATAACCCGAGGTAGATTTTACTCTACAAGTATGTATGTTATTAGCTGGATTGTGTTACCAACTGATAACATTGTTTGACAAATAAGTACCCATTGCATATACATTAGGAAATTCTGTCGAGATATAGTAATTCAACAATCATAAGAAGCGATAGTGGAATAAAATTGCTAGCATGTTGTGCAAAGGAAACAACAATAAAAACAGAGGAATACACTTAATAGGACCTATCTACCTTTAGGGAGTATTCAGGGGCAGTAACTCACCGATGTCTCATTATATTAATGAATCTCTAGAACAATAGATTATTTGATGCAAACGATATTGACATTGATGTCAATATTTTACACAGCCGCTGCTATGCTTTGAGTCAATATCTAGCAGGTTTTTTTCTCAAGTATTAGTTACATACTAGTATTAGTTACATACTAGTATTAGTTAAATACGCTATGCAGAAGGAGCACAATCACTGAAAACTTATTTGACCTTTGGTTGTTTTGGTCGCGAAATTAAGTGACATAATTTTGGAAGAGCAAAAAGTTACCATAGACACAAATAATCTTTAACTCTTTGCAATAATTAGTTCCAATAATTGTAGCAGACGACAATTTATTAATGTGTGTTTCTTATTTGTAACTGAAAACTCTGGAAATATTTCATGGACTTTCATTAGAAGTGTGTCATTACATTACGAATTAATTCTAATGATATTTCATGACAAACTTGACTGTTATTTTTACCGCTGGCATATGCACAGATTTAAAACACTCTATTTAAACTAGATATTTACCCAAACAGTGTAGGTATTGTTTTGTTTATGCGACCTATACTCGTTTTGTTTAGCTCTCCACTATGCCTGCAGAGTATCGTGTTCATTTTGCTAAACCTTTCAAGTCATTAAAAATCGTAAAAACAAAAAACTTAATATATGTGAGCATTATCAACTGTTAGCAATACATAATAATAGTACGGTAATATCGTACAATAATATCGTACAATAATAGTACGGTAATATCGTACAATAATATCGTACAATAATAGTACGGTAATATAGTACAATAATAGTCGGTAATATCGTACAATAATGGTACGGTAATATCGTACAATAATGGTCGGTAATATCGTACAATAATGGTACGGTAATATCGTACAATAATGGTCGGTAATATCGTACAATAATGGTACGGTAATATCGTACAATAATGGTCGGTAATATCGTACAATAATAGTCGGTAATATCGTACAATAATAGTACGGTAATATAGTACAATAATAGTATGGTAATATCGTACAATAATAGTATGGTAATATCGTACAATAATGGTGCGGTAATATTGTACAATAATAGTACGGTAATATAGTACAATAATAGTACGGTAATATCGTACAATAATAGTACGGTAATATAGTACAATAATAGTACGGTAATATCGTACAATAATGGTACGGTAATATCGTACAATAATAGTACGGTAATATCGTACAATAATAGTACGGTAATATCGTACAATAATAGTACGGTAATATAGTACAATAATAGTACGGTAATATCGTACAATAATAGTACGGTAATATAGTACAATAATAGTACGGTAATATCGTACAATAATAGTACGGTAATATCGTACAATAATAGTACGGTAATATTGTACAATAATAGTACGGTAATATCGTACAATAATAGTATGGTAATATCATACAATAATAGTACGGTAATATCGTACAATAATGGTACGGTAATATCGTACAATAATAGTACGGTAATATCGTACAATAATGGTATGGTAATATAGTACAATAATAGTACGGTAATATCGTACAATAATAGTATGGTAATATCATACAATAATGGTACGGTAATATCGTACAATAATAGTACGGTAATATCGTACAATAATAGTACGGTAATATCATACAATAATAGTACGGTAATATAGTACAATAATAGTACGGTAATAGTACGGTAATATCGTACAATAATAGTACGGTAATATCGTACAATAATAGTACGGTAATATCGTACAATAATAGTATGGTAATATCATACAATAATAGTACGGTAATATAGTACAATAATAGTACGGTAATAGTACGGTAATATCGTACAATAATAGTATGGTAATATCGTACAATAATAGTATGGTAATATAGTACAATAATAGTACGGTAATATCGTACAATAATAGTACGGTAATATCGTACAATAATAGTACGGTAATAGTACGGTAATATCGTACAATAATAGTACGGTAAAATCGTACAATAATAGTACGGTAATATAGTACAATAATAGTACGGTAATATCGTACAACAATGGTATGGTAATAGTACGGTAATATAGTACAATAATAGTACGGTAATATCGTACAATAATAGTACGGTAATATCGTACAATAATAGTACGGTAATAGTATGGTAATATAGTACGGTAATATCGTACAATAATAGTACGGTAATATAGTACAATAATAGTACGGTAATATCGTACAATAATAGTACGGTAATATCGTACAATAATAGTACAGTAATATCGTACAATAATAGTACGGTAATATCGTACAATAATAGTACGGTAATATCATACAATAATAGTACGGTAATATAGTACAATAATAGTACGGTAATAGTACGGTAATATCGTACAATAATAGTACGGTAATATCGTACAATAATAGTACGGTAAAATCGTACAATAATAGTACGGTAATATAGTACAATAATAGTACGGTAATATCGTACAACAATGGTATGGTAATAGTACGGTAATATAGTACAATAATAGTACGGTAATATCGTACAATAATAGTACGGTAATATCGTACAATAATAGTACGGTAATAGTATGGTAATATAGTACAATAATAGTACGGTAATATCGTACAATAATAGTACGGTAATATAGTACAATAATAGTACGGTAATATCGTACAATAATAGTACGGTAATATAGTACAATAATAGTACGGTAATATCGTACAATAATAGTACGGTAATATCGTACAATAATAGTACAGTAATATCGTACAATAATAGTACGGTAATATCGTACAATAATAGTACAGTAATATCGTACAATAATAGTACGGTAATATCGTACAATAATAGTACAGTAATATCGTACAATAATAGTACGGTAATATCATACAATAATAGTATGGTAATATAGTACAATAATAGTACGGTAATAGTACGGTAATATCGTACAATAATAGTACGGTAATATCGTATAATAATAGTATGGTAATATAGTACAATAATAGTACGGTAATATCGTACAATAATAGTACGGTAATATCGTACAATAATAGTACGGTAATATAGTACAATAATAGTACGGTAATATCGTACAATAATAGTACGGTAATATAGTACAATAATAGTACGGTAATAGTACGGTAATATCGTACAATAATAGTACGGTAATATCGTACAATAATAGTACGGTAATATCGTACAATAATAGTACGGTAATATAGTACAATAATAGTACGGTAATATCGTACAATAATAGTACGGTAATATAGTACAATAATAGTACGGTAATAGTACGGTAATATCGTACAATAATAGTACGGTAATATCGTACAATAATAGTACGGTAATATCGTACAATAATAGTACGGTAATATAGTACAATAATAGTACGGTAATATCGTACAATAATAGTACGGTAATATCGTACAATAATAGTACGGTAATATCGTACAATAATAGTACGGTAATATAGTACAATAATAGTACGGTAATATAGTACAATAATAGTACGGTAATATCGTACAATAATAGTACGGTAATATCGTACAATAATGGTACGGTAATATCGTACAATAATAGTACGGTAATATCGTACAATAATAGTACACTGTCACAACAACACTATTATATAACAAGAAATCATGAATGACATACGAAATCATGTACGACACATGCAATCATGTAGTTATACATATTTATTTTAGCTTGATTGCGAAACAAGTTCCTACTTATATTAATCACTCTCGAGACCTCATTCCTGATGGAATCCACCACCATGAGGTAAAGAGAAGAGGCAACGTAGAATTTAAATGCCTAGCCTACCGGCCTACGGATGGCAATCCGGGTAGTACCGCCATTAACGACATTAATTATCATAAATTTCAGGACATATTTGACTGTTATTTTCACCGCTCGCATGTATTGAGTTAACCCTTTCAACACCACAGCCGCTGCGGCTGATCTGGATCTATGTTGTTTGCAAAAGCCTTTAAATGTATCCAGAATGAAATGGGTTAATATAAATTTCTGGTGTACATTTGTTTTACTGGTGATCATGTAAGATATTTGGCAAAAATACGTTTCTTATTTCTCGGCAAAACATGCGTTAATCCTTTCAACACCACAGGCCTCTAAATAGGCTTACAAAAAGTGTAGATCCAGATGAGCCGGCTCGTGACGAGCCGGCTCATCAGGATCTGAACTTTTTGCCAGTAATATTACTATTTTTAGACAAAATTATTCATTTTGATAAATGAACTGGTCCAAATGTAATAATCTTATATAATTTATTGGTCGAAAAATATCATCGACAAGTAGGCCTTACCATGAAACAGAGTAAAGTAGTCTGTGTCTGTATTGTATTTGTTACAATATTTATTTTACTTATCCATGGTAAGTACAGTTACCTGTAATTTGTTTCAAACATTTAATCTTCGGGGGGGGGGGGGGTACAGCTTATATAGAAACTGTATGATAAGTAAATAATAACAGACGGGTCTGTAGTCCAGTTGTAGCACGCTGGACTGGTAATCCAGGGATCGCAGGTTCGATCCCCCGTCTGACCGTAATAAAATAACAGTCTTTCAGATGGGACATTAAACCGAGGTCTCGTGTCGGTGCTTTACACCGTGCACGTAAAAGAACCAGAGGAGATTCTGGAATGGGTCTCTGTCTGTATCATTGCACTATCCTCCAAAATCTAAAATAATTAATCTCTTCAGGAGGCGTCGCTCATATGGGCAACCGGTAGCGACGATAAAAAAACAAACAAATCGACCAGTCCATGTCAGTTACTTGGTGTTGAATGGGTTAAAGTGTTTTCTACATATACCAGTATAACTCTCAACATTTGAACAAACCTGAGAAATCAATGTGAAGCCTCTACAGATCTGAGTTTGGTGAAACTTCACAAACAGGCACATGTAAAGTAGCTTGAGTGAAATTGTTGACAGACAACAAACGCCAGATGTTCACCCTCACAAACCTTGTCTGACCCTCTGGGGCATTTGAGGTAATAAATGGATGTTGTACAATGATAGTGGCTGGACAGGTGCTACTGATATAGTGGGAATAGAATGATTACCTCATCCTCTGGGATCAAACAAATATTACTAAAAGCTGCATGCTGGGTAAAAAACGTTTATAAATAGTTCAAATAATTGTAGCAGATGGAAATTCATTAATGTGTTCTTCTTATTTGTAACTGAAAACTCTCAAAATATGTCACAGAATTTCTTAGAATTGCGTTTACACAGTTCTAATGCAATTTCATGACATATTTGACTGATCCTTTCACTGCTAGAATACAGAGTTATACTGCTGTTCGAAAATACGAAATCGCAGTGCATATGTGAGTCCCGGTTTTTTTATGCCAACAATATTAATAAGACATGCTAAAATTATGTACGTATACTAATTTCATTGCCGTTATGATTTTTTAAAGACAATTGGAGCTATGAAGAAAATCAAATGTCCATACTCGCCTATAAGGTGATCTTGCCTATAAGACAACCCCCCTACTTTGGTCCTGAAATCTGTGGGTTTTGAGATGCACTCGCATATAAGACGGGTTGATAAAATGGACACTAGACCAAGATTGCATGTTGAATAAATGTTCAGTGTCAGGGTGCTTTCTTTTCTAAAACATAATTATGGATACCATATAACCCATTTCTAAAAAAAAAAAAGCACTTGCATTAAAAGATGGGAAGCCACTTTGAGGCCATAATCTGGTGGTAAAAAACGTCTTATAGGCGAGTATGGTTGGTACTGAAAATAGCCTAAACTGTCAAAATAAAATTATATATTTTTCAACTATGTTCCGGAGTTCGAGCCCCGCTAGAGCCGTTACGATTGTGTCCTTAGGCAAGGCATTTAAATTCCACATGCCTCTTCTCTCTCCCTCGTGGCGATGGATTCCATCAGGAATGAGGTCTCGAGAGTGATTAGTATAAGTTATAAGAACTTGTTTCGCAATAGAGCTAAAATAAATTTGTATAAACTAACTATGTTCTAAAAGAGAAGAATTCTATTAGGATTGGTCAATCATTCTTATTATTGTGTATTAATACATTGCACGCTAGCAGCAGGTAAAATCACTTTTGCATAGAGCCAGATCAGACGGCACAAGATCAGGCTCTATGCTGTTTGCTATTCGGATAGTGGAGCTAAAACACTTGGCTGAATAACAAACAACACAGATCCTGATCAGACGCGGTGGCGGCGTAACGCCGCAGCTGATCTGGATCTATTTTGTATGTCATTTGTTGCTGTCAAACAATTGAAAAAATGAAATATGTTAAAACTAAGTACATGTATATTCAACTACATTGGAAATTTTAAAAAATAATATGTTTCTTTACTGCAAACACTTGTGTAATACTGATTGTGTAATGAATATCATTGTATGATGGCAACTCTTTTAGAAATAGTGACAATCTGCTTGAATAGGAATATAACTTTAACCCATTTGATTCTGGATACCGTTCAAACAGTATTTGCAAAGAACATAGAGCCAGATCAGCCGCCATGGAAAGTGCCGTCTGATCAGGCTCTATGCTGTTTGCTATTCAGATGATCTTGCTAAGACACTTGGCTATGTAGCTATGTAGCAAACAATATAGATCCTGATCAGCACACAGTGTAACGCTGCATGCTGATCAGGATCTATGTTGTTTGCAAAAGTCTTTAAATATATCCAGAATGAAATGGGTTAATGAAAACATGTCTGCACCATTCAGATGTAATCACAGGCTCTCGGCTCCCAGGGACAGTCGATATTATCAGGGTAAAGGTTGTCTCTGTATTAGTGTTGCGACAAATTAATAGTTGAGTCTACAAAAATTGCTTGCCTAAAGATTGTGCGACTTCTGTTTGGACTATTAACCCATTGCACGATAACAGCAGATAAAATCACTTTTGCAAACAATAGTGCCAGATCAGATTGCACAGAACATGCCATGACAGCCGTCTGATCAGGCTCTATGCTGTTTGCTATTCGGATAGTCAAGCTAAAACACTTGGCTGAATAGCATTACGCCGTGGCTGATCTGGATCTATGTTGTTTGCAAATGTTATTTTATTTACTAAACAGGCAAAGGGTTAACAGTGACAGGCACTAAATGCTTCATGCGTTTCCTGTTCGGGGGGCGAGAGCCCGGATTACAATGGATTGGTACATTAGTAACAATACATTTTTTCCCTCTCGGTGTTGGGTACGGTATATTAAAATTAATCAATCCACCATAACTATAATACTTGTTTAAATCAAGTGCTCTATCTATCTATCTATACATATATGAATTACAGGTATCTACGTATGTCTCAGCAGGGACATGCGTTCATTTAAATGACAAATCCTGTATCTTTAACCCTTTGCACGCTAGCGGCAGATAAAATCACTTTTGAAAACAGCATAGATCACTTAGAACGTGCCATCTGATCAGGCTCTATGCTGTTTACTATTCGGATAGTGGAGCTAAAGCATTTGGCTGAATAGCAAACAACATAGATCCTGATCAGACGCAGTGTTGCGCCATGGCTGATCTGGATCTATGTTGTGTGCAAATGTGATTTTATTTACTCAGACGGCAAAGGGTTAATATATAGCACAACTACGTAATCTCATAACAAAGAAAAATTCAACAATGGGAACAAACCGTAGATATATAACAATTATACTGGCTTCTCGTGTTCTCGATAGGCCCAAATTCTCGAGGTAAAATGTTATTCTTTCACCGATTTGTTCACAGGGATTCAGCACATTTGGGGGTACTAGTATATATATTTAAGTATATATATACTAGTACCCCCAAATGTGCCGAATCCCTGTGGATTTGTTCACTAGAACCATACAATTGTCTGTACATTATCAAATGTTTTCTAGGCGATAAACATTATCGTAAAACACGGGCCAGTATAAATAACAAAAACGGTGGTAAGTTACCGATACATAACAATTCAAAGGATGCAACCATTTTATTCATTTCATCTTGCATATCGACCATTTCTCTAGGATACAAATATCACGGCATGGCCCCTTCCTTCTCACCTATCTGCTAACAGTTTGGAACAGAGGCTGTGCCGTCTGCTCAGGGCCGGTACATTTTCCCATTCCGATGATCTTCAAAACCTCTATCTATGGCAAGTAAACTGATCCATATTCAAATAAGGATCAATCTATTGCTTATTAACTCTTTCAGTGCCGAATAAATTCAGAGCATGTGCAAACAACATAGATCCAGATCAGCCGCGGCGTAACGCCGCGTCTGATCAGGATCTATGTTGTTTGCTATTCGGACAGGTGCATCAGCTCCACTGTCTGAAGAGCAATCAGCATATAGCCTGATCAGACCGCATGTTCTGTTCTGTCCGATTGGGTTCTCTACTTTTTTACAAAGTCGCTTTTATGCGACATTGGCGGTGAAAGAGTTAAGCAGAAGAGATAACGGCCCAGCTCCATTTACATGGAAGAGTGCATCATAATCGGACATGTAAAGGGACACATATTTATGCATTATCAGGGCTATCTCATATCTTCACTATCTTCATCAATTGATTTGAATACATGTATAAATAAACTTTGAAAATTTGCATATTAGTGAATTGATTTGAACAGAATTATTATTTTAAATTATCTTCCTACATAAACACAAGTTCACAAAGTCATGAATAACTTTGTTGCCCCTTATAAACTCTGTCCCTTAGACTACAATGATCGCCCTATATCTAATCAGACCCGTTGTCTCGTTGCCCCTTATCCACTCATTCTTCGAGACTCATATGGCTGCCGCTTATCAACTCAGTCCTGAGACTGAAATAGTCGTCCTATATCTACTCAGACCCTTGACTCGTTGCCCCTTATAAACTCTGTCCCCGAGACTCAAATGGTCGCCCTATATCTACTCAGTCCTGTTGTCTAGTTACCCCTTATCCACTCATTCCTCGAGACTCATATAGCTGCCCCTTATAAACTCAGTCCCCGAGACTGAAATGCTCACCCCTTATAAACTCAGTCCCCGAGACTCAAATGCTCACCCCTTATAAACTCAGTCCCCGAGACTCAAATGCTCACCCCTTATAAACTCAGTCCCCGAGACTCAAATGCTCACCCTATATCTAGTGAGTCCTCTTGTCTCATTGCCCCTTTTCAAATCAGTCCCCAAGACTCAAATGGTTGCCCTATATCAACTGAGTCCCTGATACTGAAATGCTCACCCCTTATCAACTTAGTTCCCGATACTCATATGGTTGCCCCATTATCAACTTAGTCCCCGAGTATCGAATGGTCACCCCATATCAACTATACGTTTGAGACACAAATGGTAACCCCTATCAACTCTGTCCTCGAGACTCAAAGGGTCACCCCTTACAACCCGTATCAAATCTATGCTGAAGATACTAATGGTCACCCCGTATCAACTCTATCCCGAAGATACAAATCGCCACCCCTTATCAACTCTTTACCGAAGATACAAATCGCCACCCCTTATCAACTCTTTACCAAAGATACAAATGGTCACCCCTTATCTGTACCGAAGATACAAATGGTCACCCCTTATCTGTACCGAAGATACAAATCGCCACCCCTTATCTGTACCGAAGATACAAATCGCCACCCCTTATCAACTCTTTTCCGAAGATACAAATGGTCACCCCTTATCTGTACCGAAGATACAAATCGACACCCCTTATCAATTCTTTACCAAAGATACAAATGGTCACCCCTTATCAACTGTGTGCCCGAGACTCAAATGGTTGCCCCTGAGGTTATACTAACAGTCACAGTTAGCTAATAGAGAGGTTAAGATGGTTGTATGTACACGAGTATTAATCCTTAACAAACAACTAGATAAATGTATTTAACAGGCCAGCTACACATCAGTTTGGATGGAGGGGGTTGAGAGGGAGGGGGGTTAGTTTATACAAATTTATTTTAGCTCGATTGCGAAACAAGTTCTTATAACTTATATTAATCACTCTCGAGACCTCATTCCTGCTGGAATCCATCGCCACGAGGGAGAGAGAAGAGGCAACGTGGAAATTAAATGACTTGCCTAAGGGCACAATCGTAACGGCTCCAGCAGGGCTCGAACTCCGGACCTTTCACACCTGAAGCGAACGCGCATCCACAGCGCTATCACGACTTCCACAGGGGAGGGGGGTTGGGAGGGATCCTTCCATTATCAGGTATGACAAACATGTGTAGTGGAAATAACACAATTTTTCTGACCTAGGGGTTATCTCAGTAGGTAAAGCTTGATGGACAAGTAACCATGTCCTGCTGAGTAAATAAAATCACATTTGCAAACAACATAGACGTAATGCTGCGTCTGATCAGGATCTATGTAGTTTCCTTTCAGCCAAGTGTTTTAGCAAACAACATAGAGCCTGATCAGACGGCACATTCTACGGCACAGAATGTGCCGTCTGATCTAGCTCTGTGCTGTTTGCAAAAGTGATTTTATCTGCCGCTAGCGTGCAAATGGTTAAGAGACCACTTGTATTAACCCTTTCCCTCATAGAAGCACCTCTTGACGCCATTACCAATACGACATACATTGACAATGTAGTAGCCATACCAATGTTCATAAACCCTTTCCCTCATAGAAGCACCTCTTGACGCCATTACCAATACGACATACATTGACAATGTAGTAGCCATACCATTGTTCATAATAAAGGCCAGAATCTCGTGTAGTCCCCGTAATATCTATGGAGGCGGGATAGATATGACGACTACTTATCCACTGCATGATAGCTAAATGGGTGTCATTTGTATGGAGATATACTAGTATATTAACCTAAATCTCTATGAAGGAACTATACATACAAACATTTCAGGCCGTATCCAAGCATATTTAAAAATGACACCCTATCAGTATCAGAGTAATCATGCATAGTTTATACAAATATTTTAGCTCGATTGCGAAACAAGTTCTTACAACTTATATTAATCACTCTCGAGACCTCATTCCTGATGGAATCCATCGCCACGAGGGGAGAGAGAAGAGACAATGTGGAAATTAAATGCCTTGCCTAAGGGCACAATCGTAACAGCTCCAGTGGGGCTCAAACTCCGGAAGTGAACGCGAATCCACTGCGCTATCACGACTAACATATTATGCATAGGTGTCAGTTAATGCTACACATTACATACATAATTACTCTGATAGTGATATGAATAGATCCATCCATGGCCTACATTTTTTGTAAAGTGTCAAGCCTATGGTTTATCTAAATGTTCTTCAAAAAAATAAAAAATGTGGTTTTGAACCCAAAACCACTTATCCAGACCCCATGCGTCTGTGAATCCTTCAAAATGTTTGAAGCTAGCACTTGTAATAGTTAACTCAATAAAGATCATAGCAAATTATTATCGGGTTTCCCGTCCCCCAAATAGCTTTGTTGTTTCATTGATTCATAGCACTAAACTGATTCTATCGAGGGCTGTGCGCATAGGATAGACAAATGTGTGTATGCCTATTTTATACGAAACAGTTTGACATTGCTGTGTGACTTTCGTATGTGTGAAGAGTTAATTATGTGGAGTGTTAAGCGAAATGATTGTATGATCTTTGCTGCCGTGATATGACAGTATAAAACATATGTTATGAAATTTTCAGTTACATATATATTGTAAGAAAATCAATAATGAAATGTGTTTTGCTACATTATTTTAACTATTTATAGCCTTTATTTTACCCAGCATGCAATGAGTTAAATAGACAGAAAAATTGTATTGCATTTGTAATTAGAGGGTCAGATTGCCACATGGTCACAGAAAAGCTGATATTTCAAGTTATTAACAGGTTGGTCGAAAAAATAGGAAACAAACATCTTTTTTATTATTCCCTTATGTACTATAAAATACAAGCACACTATATAAATGGTCCAGAGGTGAGCATGATGCGTGTACGTTAACCCTGTCAACACCACAGACCTCTAAATAGCATTACAAAAAGTGTAGATCCAGATGAGACGGCTCATGACGTTCACTAGCCATCTCATCAGGATCTGCACTTTTTGCAAGTAATATTACTATTTTTAGGCAAAATTACCCATTTTGATAAATGAACTGGCCCAAATGTAATTTTCTAATTAATTTATTGGTCCAAAAATATCATGCACCAGTCCCCATGTCAATTACATGGTGTTGAATGGGTTGGATGTTGCTAGAGGTAACTGTTTACACAGGTTTGGCTGTACATTGCAAAATATCAAAGCTCTGAGCATTGTGATTTCTGAGAAGATTTTGAAAGAGTTGTACTATATAGGGCCTAAGTCTATGTAAACTATTTGACCCCTACCGTAGGGTCAATTATGGACCCAGGATCACCATTTTGGTAAACTTAGTAACGGTTCATTAGATGTCAATGCTATATTCCAAATATTAAACATCATTGGCCCCGAGGTTATAAAACTTTTCTCAGATCTCAAACTCAAGCTCAAATGATCTGATTGGTTGATTCTGAGTGTTACTGTCAGCTGAACCAACCAGACGCTTGAGACTGGGTTTTGAGATTGGAGAAAAGTTTTATAACCTCGGGGCAGCTGCTGGGCACTATAGTTTCTGAGAAAATGTTTTTTAAAGAGTTGTAAAGTTGTACTATATATATATATACATTTACATCTATGTAAACTATATGACCCCTACAGTGGGGTTAACTATCACCCCAGGATCACCATTTGAACAAACTTAATAGGAGGAAATAATTTTTGAAATGTTGGCACTCATTAATCCTAGTGACTTAGTTTGAAGACATAGTGTGACTCTGAGCAATTGATGAACATAGTGTTGTAGCTAGGGATGGCAACGAATATTCGAATATTCGCTCGAACGGCCGAATATCCGAATACTATACTATCCCAGTATTCGAATATTCGGAAAAAAATATTATATTGTCCTCAAAAATGCCATCCGCTCAGTCACACGTTTGGAAATACTTGAATCGCTCTGAGAATAAGAAAACTGCTAGGTGTAATCTATGCAAATTGGATTTAACATATTTGGGTACACTATCAATCTGAATAATCATTTGAAGAAGATGACGTTTACGCGTAAAACAGAAATTAGGTTTGGCAATTTTTATAAGAGTTTGGGTGATTTTGAGTTTTTGATAGAATTCTACCAAATAATCGAATATTCGAATACCGTCCCGACCGAATATTCGAATAGTGTAATCGCTATTCATTGCCATCCCTAGTTGTAGCATATGGAAAATTGATGATGTCAACATGTGGTGTGGTAAATGGGAAATTGATGATGTCAGTGCTGTGGTAAATGGGAAATTGATGATGTCATCATGTCAGTGCTGTGGGAAATTGATGATGTCATCATGTCAGTGCTGTGATATATGAGAAATTGATGATGTCATCATGTCAGTGCTGTGGTATATGGTTCAAATGTGCATGCAGTTTAAAAATATATTCTACCAGGGTTGATTACTGCATGGTACATGCAGACGCTGCAGAATGGGCCCCTGACTTTAGAGGCATTAGATCACATGACTGTCCGGTTTTGTAACGCCTGTGCTTTCTGGAAGCTCCTGCTAGTGGCTGTCCAAGTAGAAATCCTACTGGATTCAATAATCCAAGCTGGTCAACCATGGCATTGTCCGAATTGTATTCCACCATGTCCGTATAGTTCATGTCTATTGCTGGAGGGTACAAGTTGATTATGTCATCATCCGGGAGATCCAGGGCAGATAACCATTTCTTCTTAATGTCTTCCATACTTAATGTTCCGGCCACAACTTGAGATTTGAACACCGAAAGCGGTTTGATCATGCACCTAGACTGGTCATCTCTCAAATGACCGCAAAATTCACAAACCAGTCTACTTTCTGTACATCGGTCACATGCGTAACAATGCCAGTATCGCATGGTTCGACATTTCCTACAGGCACTACAGTGTCGCTCGTAACCAAGCTGACCGATTTCCTTTGCACAAAATGAAAAGTACACCACTTCACTACATCTGCTAGAAATCAATTCACCTGTAGTAATATTGTCTATGTTGCCACCTGGAACAAGCGACAAGTTAAAGTCGTTTTCATAGTAACCGTAATTTCTTGGGTATACTTTCTGTTGCAGGATAGAGTTCAACTCCACAGCACTATCACAGACGTAATTGATATAATCTCTAAAGCAACCGCACAAACCTCCATCTAATATAATACACAAGCTTATATCTCCACTGCTGTCTTCCCTACCATCATAACTGTTTGAACAGAACCCCTCAGCAGTTGTTTCTATAATGCTATAACTTTTTAACACTTCACTTATTTCAGTTCTTAACTTTACAGCATTGCTTCCTAACTTTCGCCCTGTTTTCTTCTGCCTTTGCAGTCTATTCATGACAATGTTGTTTTTTGTTATTTTCTCAGCACCATTTTGTGTTGCAGCTGCAAGCCCATTTATTTGCAATATTTGAAATGGCTGCCCAATACCCATTTCATAGACTGGTTTCAACTCCTGGCAACTTTCCAGTATTAGTGCTACAAGTTCATTCAGTTCAGAAACCAGTCCACCAATCCAAACTATTGGATGTGTCACACCATTTGGCTCCAGTATAAAACTGGGTCTCTCTCTCCATTTATTTTTATCATCAGCACTGGTATGAAGCCATCTTTGAAAGTAGTGAGGGTTCTCCGTGACTTCCAGTATAAGACAACCCTCATTTTGTTCACCATTCGGTTTATACAGGTAGATCTGCACCACTTTTTGTAAGTTGATATCACATCGAAGCTGTCTGGATACTTCAAATTGTTCCATATTTTCTACAATATCATTTGCAAGATCTTTTGACAATTTGGAGTGTTGTAAACATTTGATTCCTTCTCCGCTGAAACTTGGTAGGAACTGAAACACACTAATAGATAGTATGCTTTGTATTGGATTCACAGCTGCAACAAACTGCCCCTCCCAGCTGGCAGTGAGTGATTTGTCCCCTGTTTTGATCACCCATATCATACTATGAGGCAGGTGTTCTTCGACCTGGTCAATGCTTCGATTTCTGCCATCGATATTGTTAAACTCATCATCGTTGACACCTTTATTCCCTGAATTTTTCAAAGCCGTGTTGAAATTTGACAAACACTTGGAAGCCCCCATCAGAAAATTGGCGGGAAATGGTTTTGATGTAATCCACTTAGTCATGATTGTGTCGATCGTATTAGCTGTTCCAAGAACCTTGTATCGAAACGCATTTTCCTTAGCATCGGTACGGGGAAAAGACAAACAGAAAGATTCAAACAAGACCGTCGTGCGGAGATTATCCATCAAAGTGGAGACTAGTGCATTCCTCTCACTACTGTCCAGTATACATGCATCATTTGGAGAATGTTTCGCAGTTTTAAATCCGGCGGTATTGTCTGACATCAATATTGATGCCACGGTTTTGGAGTGGCCTCCTATATCATTTAACTTCTTTCGTCGTGATTTTGCGCCTTTACCGGTCACACGATCGGATTCATTTTTCCGCTTTCTACCCGTGGTCTCTATTTCATGGTTTGAATACAGTTTAGGATTGTAGGTAGTGTCTGAACTCCACTCGGTACCAAGAAGACTTTGAGTAATTTTCTTAGACTGGTTATGAATGTCTATATTTGTAGGAAGTTGAGGTACGACCGGCGTATTATTAATTATGTTGCTATGGTAAGATGGCCCAGCTTGCATGTTGAATGACCCATATCCACTTGGACTGTGAGCCGGTCCATTCTGAAAACTATTACTGTTAGACATTGAGTTGTAGTAGTTCCAGTCTTCAACGCATGTATTCGCCACAAAGTTCGTCTCTTGGGAGTGATTTCCGATTCCCATTGTTCTATTCTCGTGGTAGTCCGGCTTCTCTTGCTTAATAGTCAGCAATGACTCAGAGCTTCCCAGCATGTCAATATAACCACTCATACCATCTGAATTGTTCTTGAACAAATCTGGTAATGACGAAAACCCGCTTGAATTCTGTTCAAAGATATTGCTTGCGCTGTGCATATTGTCCAGATTTCCAAAGAAAGGTTGCATATGTGATGAAGATGGCCTTTTCAATTCTTCATACATCCTATTGCTGTCGTTGAAGTTAAGTGGCTCCACGTCTATGTATGAAGTATCATCCATTGAATAATCCGGCATTGATGTGTCGCCATATATTCCGAGCTCTACTCCAGGTTGACCGCTCATACCCATAACTACTGGCGATTGTGGCACAAGCTCAGCCATTTTGTGATTACCACCATTTAAGCTGTACACGTGGAGTCCTCCCGGGTCATGCAATGGTGGCGAGCCACCTCGGAATCCATGGAGTCCGCCTGGGTCCTGCAGAGGGGGTGACCCTCCCTCGGCCATCTGAAACAAGAGGACGAGAAAATTAATGTTTTATTTGTGGTGCCCAGCTGGGTGATTTTGTTCAAATTGTCTCTTTATGCAGTCAATACCGTAGCCAGAGGCAAATATAAAGGGAGGTAATTTACAAATAGTAATTTCACAAATACAGGTTCGTTTGTAGCCGTATTTTCCAAATTTTAGTATTTACCGTAATAATTTATTATTGAAAATATAGACAATATTCACAGTATCTAATTTTCCGCTCCTAACAATAATGGTGTGTAGCACATTCTAAATAAATGCATAATAGGGCTTTAAACAATTTGTATCACCAATCAATAGATTCATAGAGCTCCTCAATCAATAGATTCATAGAGCTCCTCAATCAATAGATTCATAGAGCTCCTCAATCAATAGCTTCATAGAGCTCCTCAATCAATAGATTCATAGAGCTCCTCAATAGCTTCATATAGCTCCTCAATCAATAGCTTCATACAGCTCCTCAATCAAAATAGCTTCATAGAGCTCCTCAATAGCTTCATAGAGCTCCTCAATCAATAGCTTCATAGAGCTCCTCAATCAATAGCTTCATAGAGCTCTTCAATAGCTTCATAGAGGTCTTCAATAGCTTCATACAGCTCTTCAATAGCTTCATAGAGCTCTTCAATAGCTTCATAGAGGTCCTCAATAGCTTCATAGAGCTCTTCAATAGCTTCATAGAGCTCTTCAATAGCTTCACAGAGCTCTTCAATTGCTTCACAGAGCTCTTCAATAGCTTCATAGAGCTCTTCAATTGCTTCATAGAGCTCTTCAATAGCTTCATAGAGCTCATCAATTGCTTCACAGAGCTCTTCAATAGCTTCATAGAACTCTTCAATTGCTTCACAGAGCTCTTCAATAGCTTCACAGAACTCTTCAATAGCTTCACAGAGCTCTTCAATAGCTTCATAGAGCTCTTCAATAGCTTCATAGAGCTCTTCAATTGCTTCACAGAGCTCTTCAATAGCTTCATTGAACTCTTCAATAGCTTCATAGAGCTCTTCAATAGCTTCACAGAGCTCTTCAATAGCTTCATAGAGCTCTTCAATTGCTTCATAGAACTCTTCAATAACTTCATAGAGCTCTTCAATTGCTTCACAGAGCTCTTCAATAGCTTCATAGAACTCTTCAATAGCTTCACAGTGCTCTTCAATAGCTTCACAGAGCTCTTCAATTGCTTCACAGAGCTCTTCAATAGCTTCATAGAGCTCTTCAATTGCTTCACATAGCTCTTCAATAGCTTCATAGAGCTCTTCAATAGCTTCATAGAGCTCTTCAATTGCTTCACAGAGCTCTTCAATAGCTTCATTGAACTCTTCAATAGCTTCATAGAGCTCTTCAATAGCTTCACAGAGCTCTTCAATAGCTTCATAGAGCTCTTCAATTGCTTCATAGAACTCTTCAATAGCTTCATAGAGCTCTTCAATTGCTTCACAGAGCTCTTCAATAGCTTCATAGAACTCTTCAATAGCTTCACAGTGCTCTTCAGTAGCTTCACAGAGCTCTTCAATTGCTTCACAGAGCTCTTCAATAGCTTCATAGAGCTCTTCAATTGCTTCACATAGCTCTTCAATAGCTTCATAGAGGTCCTCAATAGCTTCATAGAGCTCCTCAATCAATAGCTTCATAGAGCTCTTCAATAGCTTCATAGAGCTCTTCAATAGCTTCACAGAGCTCTTCAATTGCTTCACAGAGCTCTTCAATAGCTTCATAGAGCTCTTCAATTGCTTCACATAGCTCTTCAATAGCTTCATAGAGGTCCTCAATAGCTTCATAGAGCTCTTCAATCAATAGCTTCATAGAGCTCTTCAATTGCTTCATAGAGCTCTTCAATAGCTTCATAGAGCTCTTCAATTGCTTCACAGGGCTCTTCAATAGCTTCATAGAACTCTTCAATAGCTTTATAGAGCTCTTCAATAGCTTCATAGAACTCTTCAATAGCTTCATAGAGCTCTTCAATAGCTTCATAGAGCTCTTCAAATATTTATGTGCGAATTGTATCACCAATGTTATATTAATGGTCAGCTGAAATTCAATGCAAGGTCGCTGAGATCTTGACCCTTAATCAAAAAAAAAAAACCAAAATCAATGGACCAAACAAGACCTACAAATTGTTGAATACAGTAGGTCAGATATCAAGTGGAAAAGAAGAGATAGGGCACCCTAGAGGGGGGGGGGCATAATACAATAGCTGTAAACATATTAGCTCATATATATATATATATATCTTTAACACCATAATTCCTTGTCAGAATATATGCAGCAAACAGACACATTTCTTATGATTACAGTCATGTGTTTAAAGCGACACAACATCAGTGAAAACACAAATTCTACAGAATGTAATTTCCTATTCTATGGTATATTTTTTCACCAAATATTTGCCTCAAATACTGAGTATTTCAACTAATAAACAAACAACTTTTTGTTGCGATTTGTTGACATAACAAAATAATGTAAATAGTGTCGACATCCATGCGGAATACAACGCGTGTATCTTGAATACAGATTTACCGTTATATCTCATATTTGTGTCTATGCATATTTATTTGTAGACTAATCTTAGTTAAATTATCTCTATCATGCGTTTAGTATTGACTCCAATAACAATGAAACGTCAATTCAGGAGCATGGATGACAGGATACGAAATCCTACTTTCACTTTTGAAAGTTTGTAGACCACAAAAGCACTGTTTATTGATTCAATGTTAGTGTTCGAATGTATTCAGAAGAATTTGTAGTAGCAATGCATGTATACGTTAACAAATGCAAGTTTTTGGCATTTTGCGATGTCCCTTTAATCATTTGTAAATCTTTAGTAAATAAGTTATACAGAAAGAGATGCAATACATAGTATGAAAATGCAAATGGTTTGGACCACAAGTTTTAAAAACATTAGACAATGAGAAAATGGCCTGCACCAGTCAAAACTGTGTTAGTGGTCACCTATATTACAGTGAAACTTGTGTTAGTGGTCACCTATATTACAGTGAAACTTGTGTTAGTGGTCACCTATATTACAGTCAAACCTGTGTTAGTGGCCACCTCTATTACAGTGAAACTTGTGTTAGTGGTCACCTATATTACAGTGAAACATGTGTTAGTGGTCACCTCTATTACAGTCAAACATGTGTTAGTGGCCACCTATATTACAGTCAAACATGTGTTAGTGGCCACCTATATTACAGTCAAACATGTGTTAGTGGCCACCTATATTACAGTCAAACATGTGTTAGTGGCCACCTATATTACAGTCAAACATGTGTTAGTGGCCACCTATATTACAGTCAAACATGTGTTAGTGGCCACCTATATTACAGTCAAACATGTGTTAGTGGCCACCTATATTACAGTCAAACATGTGTTAGTGGCCATCTATATTACAGTCAAACATGTGTTAGTGGCCACCTATATTACAGTCAAACATGTGTTAGTGGCCACCTATATTACAGTCAAACATGTGTTAGTGGCCATCTATATTACAGTCAAACATGTGTTAGTGGCCACCTATATTACAGTCAAACATGTGTTAGTGGCCACCTATATTACAGTCAAACATGTGTTAGTGGCCATCTATATTACAGTCAAACATGTGTTAGTGGCCACCTATATTACAGTCAAACATGTGTTAGTGGCCATCTATATTACAGTCAAACATGTGTTAGTGGCCATCTATATTACAGTCAAACATGTGTTAGTGGCCACCTATATTACAGTGAAACATGTGTTAGTGATTCCAAGTTCGATTCCAAGTCCGACACTCTACCACTGGACCACGGCCGCCACACTGTGATCACCTCTTATTACAGTCAAACCTGTGTTAGTGGTTACCTCTTTTGAGCAGCCAACCTGTATTAAACAGCCAGTTTCCCAATATGTTCACTTAGTACAGTCTACACCCGTTATATCAAAGTTGGTTATGTCAAATTCTCCAGTTATCCCGAAGTCTGGTCAAAGTCCTGTTTCATTTTACATAGGTTCATTAAGTCAAATTTTTCATTATATCAAATTTATTTGTAGGTCCCTTCAGTATAAATAGGCAGCATTTCACACTTGCTATGTCAGTGTCAGCTTGCTGCCGAAGTAAGACTTTCATTCGGCAAATTTACCTGATGAAAGACGTACCGCCGTGCCCGAGCAAACAATCGATAAAGATAGTTGAAGGTGTTTACCATGGCAGTAATTACAATCTGTTCACTACAGGTACACACTTATCGGTAACTAACCAATAATTGGATAAACGGCTATAATAATTATAATTAATCCGTTTGTTTTCACTTTAAACTTTAACTTGTTAATAATTAGTGCAAAATGACATGTTTAATTTCAACAGAATACAGCAGACTATTTAATTGAGCATCAGTTTATTACTACACCGTTATTACATCAGCAATTTGTATTCATGTCACAGCTATAACAGCCAATGACAACTTGGAAAATGATTTATTATGGGACAAATGTAAGATAGGTAATGCTTGTGATCTACGAGAAACATCATTTTGGGGGAAATATGGTCGATATCCGTTATGTCAAACTTCGCTTCTGTCGAAGTATTTTGTTCGGTCCGACGGAATCCGGCATAACGGATGTAGACTGTATATATTTGACCTCTATTAAGCAGCCACCTGTGCTAAGCAGCCACTTTCAGCGATTCCCTTGGCTGGCTGCTTAAGACAGGTTTGACTGTAAACTGTAACATGATAATTATTAAATAGAGCCTCTCACTATTGGAAATCGTTTCACCATCGATTACTAATATAAGTGTATGAAAACGCATAAAACATTATTTGACTTTTCATTGCATGTGTAACGGATTTAGTACTATAAGAGGACACCCCTACTTTGGTCCTGAAATCTGTGGGGTTTCATCGTTTGAGATGCACTCGCATATCAGATGGGTTGATAAAATGGACACCAGACACACACGTATAAATTGCAAGTTTATCCAGTGCAAGTTTAAGAAATGTTTAAGAAATGTTTAATGCCAGAGTGCTTTCTTTTCTAAAACAAAATTATGGATACCATTTAACCCATTTCATTCTGGATACATTTAAAGGCTTTTGCAAACATCATAGATCCAGATCAGCCGCAGCGTGACGCTGCGTGCTGATCAGGATCTATGTTGTTTGCTACATAGCCAAATGTCTTAGCAAGATCATCTGAATAGCAAACAGCATAGAGCCTGATCAGACTGCAGGTTCCGTGGCGGTTGATCTGGCTCTATGTTCTTTGCAAATACCGTTTGAACGGTATCCAGAATGAAATGGGTTAACACATTAAAAAAAGCACTCACTATAAGACGGGAAGCCATAGAATCTGGTGGCAAAACTCTTGTCTTGTAGCCGAATATGGACGGTATATTTCTTATGTGTGGCGTCCGTGGTCCAGTGGTAGAGCGTCGGATTTGGAATCGAACGGTCCCGGGTTCGATACTCGGTCAGGCCATGTAGGTAGTGTCATTGAGCAAGGCACCTCACACACGTTGCTTAGTACTGGTTAATCGCTTAAGTCGGCTAAGCCTGCCCAGGAAAACATGTCTAAGTCCCCGCGAGGGGTTTGACATTAAAGGAACATGCATATGTGTATCAATTGTAAGTATGGATCACACCATTATCTGTGATTATTATTTCAAAGACTTCAGTACTATTCCTGTTAACAATGACAATTTCTAAAAAAGGTTATCATTTGTTATTCATTACAAACCAATTTTGCTGTTTTGGGGGTTTAGCGTTGCACCAATAGCTTAGGTCATATTCCCACTCTCCAGCCCTTATTGGTGTCAGAAGACCCGGGATGCTCCTCAGAGCAGTATTTCTGGTGCAGGCGGGCGGGCACCCAGGTAGAATCAGTGACCTTCTGAAAGCCCGCTGGATTGTTCACTATCTAGTTAACATCCATTTATAAATCACTTTTTTTGCATGCTTCTTGAAATTTGATTGAACAAAAAAAAACTGGACAATTGCTTACAGCACAGGAATATGGTGGTACAGTCAAACCTGTGTTGGTGGTCACCTCCATTAAGCATACAGTGAAACCTGTGTTGGTGGTCACCTCCATTAAGCAGTGAACCTGTTTTAAGCGACCAGTTTCCAGATTCCCAATATGTTGTTTTATTATACATTTGACCTCTATTAAACAGCCACTTTCTGTGATTGCCTTGGCTGGCTGCTTAACACAGGTTTCACTGTATATAATTGAATATGACTAAAATATTGTAATTAAATAATTGATTTAGTATTACAATAACATAAAATAGTAATTAATTTATAACAGTAATATGAAATATTAATAATGAAAATTGACACAGAATAATAAAAAAAATTAAAACAAATATTATTAACACTTGCTATGAAAAGTTATCAGAAATAACAGGGCATAGCAACAAACAAAATTCGTTTAGATAGTAAATATGTGTACTGTCAATGAATTCTACTTTTAATGCACAATTAAAATTATCAATGTTCATATAATTATTTAAAGCATTAAAATGTTAGTATAAAACTATTTTTAAAAATTAAAAAAAATTAAAATGAATTATACTAATTTATACATAATAATAACAATACTAAATTAATTAAAAACAAAATGAAATGATATTACCAAAATATCAAAGAACGTTCTGCTACCTTCCTCCACAAACATGTTTGTTCTATTAAGTTATATTGAAGCAGTATATTGTTATAAATAGGTCATTGGGTGCTATTTGGTTTTTCTTAATCTTATTTATTCTACTGTGTGATATTCGTATTTTTATGCAACAATTTCCAAAAAAAATTACATTAAAGGCTTTATTTATTGCACAGAAATGTACCCGATTACAACAAAACGGCTCGGGAAACCAAACAAGATGTACTTTATGCCCTCTCCGTGACGCAACTTCTGTTAATATTAATCTCATTCTGCATAAAATATTAAAACGCCTTCAAACTGCACCAAACCACCCCATCTGTTACGCATTTGTCCCCATTGTGAGCCTCCGTATTTAGTGTAGATTTCCGTGGTCAATAAACCATGCTTTCCTAATACCAGTTCTCTCTACCAACCAGCGACTTTTAGTCAATTTGACCCAACGTTCACTACAAACGCACAATTGTGGATATAAAAAAAAACTGTACCGGTTGCACTGTTACATATAACGGTACATGTCTTACGCAATATTACGTAACAGGTAACGTGTTGTATTGTTCATTTCGCTAGACGACCAGACAATATTACGTAATAGTGTCTCACTTTCAACCTCGTGATCAATACCCGATCAACAGTCACGTCCGTTACGCTCCAAATGTCACAACAGTTTTTCTTCAAAATTCAAACTATTATGAAATTATTTCCGAATGTAACTACAGTTTGTTGCAGCGTTTTTCAAAAGATTTCCGTTGCATTTTGGTGTTAGATGGTAAACGTGATTGTATGCATAGACAGCTATACATTTGTAGAAAATGCCACTTGTACACATGTGAAATCATTAAAATAGAAACTGTAAACTCCCGGGTATTAATACCGTATACAATAAGTAACAAATTGTAACGTTACGGGACGGGCAAAGGGATTGTTTTAGGTTGCAACATAATGACATAGACAGACAGCAATATATATAAATATTTCCTTCTCAACTTTGCAATATGTGGCGCAATACACACATGATGCGCATATAGTCAGCAATAAAATATGGCTACCCAGAAATTGAGACTGACCATCGGTCAGTGTTTTGAATTTTCATGAAAATACATTTCCCTACTGTCTCTGCGTATCTGTCATTAACCTCAGTCGATTAATCACTTGTTTAATTACACTAGGAGAGTGTTTACATAGTATGACTTGGTCAACACAGAGGCCCTTGCTCCCTCCAACTCTTGTCATGCTGGCCTAGGTCAAGCAACGGTCAAAACTAGGTCATTCTAAATCCAGACTTGACCAACAAGTGGTCAGGTACACTACATGTCAAGAAGGCACGATGCCACACCGACAATTTCTTGAATACTAACGCTACTTTACAGAAATAAAACATACGTACCAAACTGTTGTTAAATTAACCTCCAGTCAGTATACATGGTCAATATTTTGGCCAGTCATTTCGTCCATGATCGCGTAATCATTCCCGGGACTTTTCAAACACCACATCGAGGTTTATTACGTAACAATTTACGTTACGCAGTCGTTGGTTATTTCCCTTTAGTTGTGTATCGGCTCAAAATCAGGTGTGTAGTTGGTTTGGGATTGGTCATTCGTAATTAAACGTGAACATACGACGATGTCCGGTGTACTGGTGCTTCACAGAGCGTGTCAAAGAGCCAGGGCGGTAAAACGCCACGGAAATAAAATAGCATGCTTATGTAACATGTTCTGTCATTGTTTTTCTTCACAAATGCTGCATATAATTAAAATATTTATAAAACACCATCATTCTCAGTTTTATTCCAGAAAATGACAAATTAGTAGAATAGTAGAATCCGTTTATAAAATTAGATTGTGCGTAGAGTTCTTCACTGATCAATATTCATAATGGTTTGAAAGGAAACCCCTAGCATTGTTCAATTAATTAAAACAAGGCTATAAATGTGTATGCGAATTCAGCATACTTATTTTAGCCTGGACTTGGAGAGATTTTTCAGGAAGTACATCCGATGATGGTGACAATCGCTATTTCACGATGTCAACCTCACGAATACACAATTTCAAATTCCGGAATGCACCGGGTTTTAAATTCATGATTTCATCTTCGTGAATTCGTGAAATTTAAATCATGAATTCGTCACAGTTGAAATCGTGAATTCATGAAGTTGAAATTGTGAGGATGATTCGTAAAGTTGATATAGAAAACCGGTATTGCATATCTAATACGAATTATGTTTGCTTTTCTCGTGCACATTTATAAAAACCTTACTTTCCAAGGAGAATTACGCTTGTTTATTAGTTAAGATCATTACTGATGGCTTATATCACAGGGATTCGGCACGTTTGGGGGTACTAGTATACTTAAATATATATACTAGTACCCCCAAACGTGCCGAATCCCTGTGGCTTAGATAAAATAAAAAATGTTCAGCACCAGTTATATTATCATTAATTCTAACACGACCAAGCTAATAACATACATACTTGTAGAGTAAAATCTACCTCGGGTTATTCTGCGATATACCTACCTTGAACTATGCTGCGCGCGCACCGTGTTTTGGCTATTCCATTTACGGCGTTTGAAGAAAATACTCCTTTGATTCTCGTCTAAAATTATTAGAAGTAAGTCGTGTTAGAATCAAAATAATAAGTATCAACCGTGGTATATCGCAGAATAACCCGAGTTTGTATAACCGTGGTATATCGCAGAATAACCCGAGTTTGTATAACCGTGGTATATCGCAGAATAACCCGAGTTTGTATAACCGTGGTATATCGCAGAATAACCCGAGTTTGTATAACCGTGGTATATCGCAGAATAACCCGAGTTTGTATAACCGTGGTATATCGCAGAATAACCCGAGTTTGTATAACCGTGGTATATCGCAGAATAACCCGAGTTTGTATAACCGTGGTATATCGCAGAATAACCCGAGTTTGTATAACCGTGGTATATCGCAGAATAACCCGAGTTTGTATAACCGTGGTATATCGCAGAATAACCCGAGTTTGTATAACCGTGGTATATCGCAGAATAACCCTAGTTTGTATAACCGTGGTATATCGCAGAATAACCCTAGTTTGTATAACCGTAGTATATCGCAGAATAACCCCGGAGTTTGTATAACCGTGGTATATCGCAGAATAACCTGAGTCTGTATAACCGTGGTATATCGCAGAATAACCCGAGTCTGTATAACCGTGGTATATCGCAGAATAACCCGAGTTTGTATAACCGTGGTATATCGCAGAATAACCCGAGTTTGTATAACCGTGGTATATCGCAGAATAACCCGAGTTTGTCGTTCTTATGCGTAGAAATATATTACTCAGGCCGAAGGCCTTCGTGGTATATTTCTACGCATAAGAACTTCAAACTCGGGTTATTCTGCGATATACCATGGTTGATACTTATTATTTCTTAGAGGACATAGAAAACGCACACCTACATTATACACTAGAGGATATAGAAAACGCACACCTACATTATATACTAGAGGATATAGACAACGCACACCTACATTATATACTAGAGGACATGGAAAACGCACACCTACATTTTATATTAGAGGACATAGAAAACGCACATCTACATTATATACTAGAGGACATAGAAAACGCACATCTACATTATATACTAGAGGACATAGAAAGCGCACACCTACATTATATACTAGAGGACATAGAAAACGCACACCTACATTATATACTAGAGGACATAGAAAGCGCACATCTACATTATATACTAGAGGACATAGAAAGCGCACACCTACATTATATACTAGAGGACATAGAAAACGCACACCTACATTATATACTAGAGGACATAGAAAACGCACACCTACATTATATACTAGAGGACATAGAAAACGCACACCTACATTATATACTAGAGGACATAGAAAACGCACACCTACATTATATACTAGAGGACATAGAAACGCACACCTACATTATATACTAGAGGACATAGAAAACGCACACCTACATTATATACTAGAGGACATAGAAAACGCACACCTACATTATATACTAGAGGACATAGAAAACGCACACCTACATTATATACTAGAGGACATAGAAAACGCACACCTACATTATATACTAGAGGACATAGAAAACGAACACCTACATTATATACTAGAGGACATAGAAAACGCACATCTACATTATATACTAGAGGACATAGAAAACGCACACCTACATTATATACTAGAGGACATAGAAAACGCACACCTACATTATATACTAGAGGACATAGAAAACGCACATCTACATTATATACTAGAGGACATAGAAAACGCACACCTACATTATATACTAGAGGACATAGAAAACGCACACCTACATTATATACTAGAGGACATAGAAAACGCACACCTACATTATATACTAGAGGACATAGAAAACGCACACCTACATTATATACTAGAGGACATAGAAAACGCACACCTACATTATATACTAGAGGACATAGAAAACGCACACCTACATTATATACTAGAGGACATAGAAAACGCACACCTACATTATATACTAGAGGACATAGAAAACGCACACCTACATTATATACTAGAGGACATAGAAAACGCACACCTACATTATATACTAGAGGACATAGAAAACGCACACCTACATTATATACTAGAGGACATAGAAAACGCACACCTACATTATATACTAGAGGACATAGAAAACGCACACCTACATTATATACTAGAGGACATAGAAAACGCACACCTACATTATATACTAGAGGACATAGAAAACGCACACCTACATTATATACTAGAGGACATAGAAAACGCACACCTACATTATATACTAGAGGACATAGAAAACGCACACCTACATTATATACTAGAGGACATAGAAAACGCACACCTACATTATATACTAGAGGACATAGAAAACGCACACCTACATTATATACTAGAGGACATAGAAAACGCACACCTACATTATATACTAGAGGACATAGAAAACGCACACCTACATTATATACTAGAGGACATAGAAAACGCACACCTACATTATATACTAGAGGACATAGAAAACGCACACCTACATCATATACTAGAGGACATAGAAAACGCACACCTACATCATATACTAGAGGGCATAGAAAACCCACACCTACATTATATACTAGAGGTCATAGAAAACGCACACCTACATTATAATTATACTAGAGGACATAGAAAACGCACACCTACATTATAATTATACTAGAGGACATAGAAAACGCACACCTACATTATAATTATACTAGAGGACATAGAAAACGCACACCTACATTATATACTAGAGGACATAGAAAGCGCACACCTACATTATAATTATACTAGAGGACATAGAAAGTGCACACCTACATTATAATTATACTAGAGGACATAGAAAGCGCACACCTACATTATAATTATACTAGAGGACATAGAAAACGCACACCTACATTATATACTAGAGGACATAGAAAAAACGCACAACTACATTATATACTAGAGGACATAGAAAACGCACACCTACATTATATACTAGAGGACGTAGAAAACGCACACCTACATTATATACTAGAGGACATAGAAAACGCACACCTACATTATATACTAGAGGACATAGAAAACGCACACCTACATTATATACTAGAGGACATAGAAAACGCACACCTACATTATATACTAGAGGACATAGAAAACGCACACCTACATTATATACTAGAGGACATAGAAAACGCACACCTACATTATATACTAGAGGACATAGAAAACGCACACCTACATTATATACTAGAGGACATAGAAAACGCACACCTACATTATATACTAGAGGACATAGAAAACGCACACCTACATTATATACTAGAGGACATAGAAAACGCACACCTACATTATATACTAGAGGACATAGAAAACGCACACCTACATTATATACTAGAGGACATAGAAAACGCACACCTACATTATATACTAGAGGACATAGAAAACGCACACCTACATTATATACTAGAGGACATAGAAAGCGCACACCTACATTATATACTAGAGGACATAGAAAGCGCACACCTACATTATATACTAGAGGACATAGAAAACGCACACCTACATTATATACTAGAGGACATAGAAAGCGCACACCTACATTATATACTAGAGGACATAGAAAGCGCACATCTACATTATATGATGATTATTACATGAACACGAAGGATTCCATGAAAGAAATATCACATCTTTATTACAAAACACAAACTGAACAACTAAACTTACTCCAACATGTTTAAAACTATGTTTTTATATAGTTATTGTTTTTCATGTAAAAAGACACGTATCCGAAATGTGCGTGTTCTATGTCCTACCAGTATACCGTGATTTACATGTCATCTATTTTGACCCTTGATTGGGTGAATAAAATTTACTTACCAGTTATGGCATATGCCTTATGTCTCCGAAATATTAACGTGTACAAAATACATCTTCAGGCATATCGTAAGGCACCTACATTATGCTGCTGTGAGCCGACCCAGGAAACCGGCACAGGGCTTGTCACCCTGTTGTCGGGGAGATGATGCCAGGCGCGGGAATTGTCACCCTGTCGTTTGGTATCACTCCATAACTGGGTCAACGATAGAGAAGAGCCTTCACAGCGACTGGATGACCTCATTTCGTCATCCAATCAGCGACCAGACCTTCAACCACCTTGACTTAAACTACCAGTACCACAATCCACTAGAGAGACTACCGTACTAGAACATAATCATCTTGGACTTAAGCAACATAGACTCAACCAACAAGGAATAATTATCGAGAAAACTAATCATCTTGGACCGAAATCTTCACGGGAAACTACAATCCTCAATCTACACCACTCTACAAGACACCGACGACTCAACACTTCATCGAATAATCGACGGTGCGAAAGCACGTTTGCTCGCCCATATGGTTTACCGGCGGCGAGGTTCAGGAAACTGAATCATCATCATCATCGTAAGGCAGCTGGGAAGCCCCGGCAATAATGAGTTTGCCCTCAGCATACCTTTTCAAAGGGTCATATATGTAAGGTCATAGGATGTCTTTAAAAGAGTATATCTAACAATCAGACCTGCTGGTTTAGTTTAATCATATTTTATTGCATTCTATATATACAATGTACAATACAAAACAAATGAACAAACTTGTATAACTATCCATAATGCATGATTCGTGGCATTGTTTGCTCAAGGATTGTCATTATATGTTGAAGCAAATGGGTTGGGCCACAAGTGTTAACAACATTAGTTACGGCCCTCCCCATCTTGGGGACCTGCTGGTCGGTGAACTTTCCTCAGTATCGTGGTAAGAGTTGAAGATTGCAAGGTTGTTCGCTACTAAATTGTTTCTCCGCTATGGCGTTTGTATTGTATGGTTGTCCAGTCCAGTTCTGTTCATACCCAACGCAGTATTTTGGGATTGCAATGCACATAGTGCAACGGTCATATGGCCAACTCACAGGGGCGTACCCAGGATTTTCTGAGGGGGGTGCCGAGATTGGCTGGCCGAGCTAAAACAGCGTGGGTGTACACATTACTAGAAATGACCAGTTAAACTTTATTTTGATATACATGTATTGTAATTTTTGTTTAAAATCTATTACACATAAAATACTCTAATTTTACTTAAGTTAACTATCACAAGAGATATCAAATCTGTCTTGCACTATAATATTATGTCTAGTATAGAGACTCTAGACACTATTCCGGTTTAGCACAACTTTGCATAAAGTTCACACAGGTCCACAAGGTTGTATTTAGTCTCTTAGCACTCAGTCAGGATGTTCTTCAGCTCTAGTTTCCTGGGGTGTCTCCTAGCAAACTCAGAGATGACCTTCTCTGGGTCAACCTCAATGTCTCTGTGCACAGACATCAGCATTAACCCAGTGAGTCTGTCATTTTCCATGGTTGACCTCAGGCGGTTCTTCACCAACTTGAGCGTGCTGTTTGATCGTTCTGATGAGCAGGTGGTCACAGGCAGGGTGCAGAGAATAGTGATCAGTGTTCTCACATTTGGGAACAGGTGTTTGCTGGCATATGCAAGGGCTGCAGAGGGCGTCTTGGGGAGGTTGTCAGGCCCAGCAACATCCAGTTCAGCCTTCCACTTGACTCGCCAGCAGTGTACTTCACTCTTCACACTGCCTGGTGATGGTAGATCATCCTTGTACAAGTTGATAGTGATGTCAGCTTCTTTTGGGCTTCATCTGGAGCGAGGGAGACAAGAGCAGCTGGCACAAGACACAGTCCCTGGATAGCCTGGACTTGGTGGGTGGCAAACCTGGAGTTGAGCTGACTGAGAACATGGTCAAGCAGGGGAATGGTGAGGATGCGCTTATAGCATTCACTTGCTGTTTGGGCTGGAGTGTTAGCACGGTTGCGCTGCTTGCTGCATCGCCTAGGTATAGAAGGCTCTGTTCCAACCTCTCTGCACATCTTCAATTTTCAAAGAGTCATTTACAATAGGGTTTAGCATGATTGTTACACCTCTCAAAGGATGAGAAAACTTCAACAGGTTATTACAATGGGACCAATATAGCATTATTCAAAACTTTTTATGATAAATTTAGTAAAAGGTTGTTGAAGTTCAATCTTTACCGGTGCAAGTTTGGTTTGGGCGGGGGCCAAAGCCCCCTTCGGCCCTCCCCTGGGTACGCCCCTGAACTCAGACCATCTATGTTCGGCCATGAATAGGAATATTGTATGTTTGTAATTGAGTAACTGTTGTGTATTTAGGTTAAACAATATTTATTTCTTTGAATAAACATATGTATAAATAATATGTATTTGGTAGTGAAGTGTGTCGCGGTTGTATTTGTGTGCCATGTATATGCATTATTTGTTACAGACGGATCTGTAGTCCAGTGGTAACACGCTGGACTGGTAATCCAGGGATCGCAGGTTCGATCCCCCGTCTGACCCTAATAAAATTAAGTCTTTCAGATGGGACGTTAAACCGATGTCTCGTGTCGGTGCTTTACACCGTGCACGTAAAAGAACCAGAGGAGACTCTGGAATGGGTCTCTGTCTGTATCATGCACTATCCTCCAAAATCTAAAATGGCTAATATCTTCAGCAGGCGTCGCTTATATGGGCAACCGGTAGCGACGATAAATAAACGTATAAAACACATTATTTGTCATTTCATGTCACGCTAGAAAGTGCATTTTTTATTTACTGATCATAATATTATTTATGTATTCTATCCGTGCAGAAAACTTGTACACCCAACCTCCCCATTTACTATATATATATTAGACTGTGAATATTTCTTACAAGTACAAACAGCTTTCACGTCTGCCTCCGTGGTCGAGTGGTTACGGTCGCTGACGTGTATACCACTGTAACCTATCATCACCGATGTCGAGCCCCATTCAGACCGTGTTCTCTTTATATGAACAAGTTGGCAGTTTCATACGTAGGTTGGTGCACCAATTACTAAATATCGCTTCCATCACCAATATATGCCATGCCAGTCGTCGCACAAAGATAATAACGTCCACGTGTTGGAATAATACATGCCGGGCCAGTCGTCACACAAAGATAATAACGTCCACGTGTTGGACTAATACATGCCGGGCCAGTCGCCGTACAAAGATAACGTCCACGTGTTGGACTAATACATGCCGGGCCAGTCGTCACACAAAGATAATAACGTCCACGTGTTGGACTAATGCATGCCGGGCCAGTCGTCGCACAAAGATAATAACGTCCACGTGTTGGACTAATACATGCCGGGCCAGTCGCCGTACAAAGATAACGTCCACGTGTTGGACTAATACATGCCGGGCCAGTCGTCACACAAAGATAATAACGTCCACGTGTTGGACTAATACATGCCGGGCCAGTCGTCACACAAAGATAATAACGTCCACGTGTTGGACTAATGCATGCCGGGCCAGTCGTCGCACAAAGATAATAACGTCCACGTGTGGACTAATACATGCCGGGCCAGTCGCCGTACAAAGATAACGTCCACGTGTTGGACTAATACATGCCGGGCCAGTCGTCACACAAAGATAATAACGTCCACGTGTTGGACTAATACATGCCGGGCCAGTCGTCACACAAAGATAATAACGTCCACGTGTTGGACTAATACATGCCGGGCCAGTCGTCACACAAAGATAACGTCCACGTGTTGGACTAATACATGCCGGGCCAGTCATCACACAAAGATAACGTCCACGTGTTGGACTAATACATGCCGAGCCAGTCGTCACACAAAGATAATAACGTCCACGTGTTGGACTAATACATGCCGGGCCAGTCATCACACAAAGATAACGTCCACGTGTTGGACTAATACATGCCGGGCCAGTCATCACACAAAGATAACGTCCACGTGTTGGACTAATACATGCCGAGCCAGTCATCACACAAAGATAACGTCCACGTGTTGGACTAATACATGCCGGGCCAGTCGTCACACAAAGATAACGTCCACGTGTTGGACTAATACATGCCGGGCCAGTCATCACACAAAGATAACGTCCACGTGTTGGACTAATACATGCCGAGCCAGTCGTCACACAAGAGATTTGTCACTACAGTGCTATAACTGTCGTCTGAGTCGGCTACATAAATACATCTACATGTAAACTAATTGGTCTAGGAAGAGGTTGAAGGAATTTTGGAGAAATTGGTCAGTGCATTTGGTTAGCGTCCATCCATATGCTAAAAACCAGCGGGGGTGCATCTCTCCGAGTAATATTCTCATGTTTGTCTGTACATGTGTTTTAGCATAGTTAATCTGTTAAATTGTTTCCCAGCACACTTCCCAGGCTCTACATGTTACACAAGGCATTAATGGTAATAGCAAGTTGGAAGTCGTGTTGGCGCAGTGGTAGCGGCGTTCGCTTCAGGTACCCAGAGTCTGCACCCTCGCCCTGCTATAGCCACTACGATTGTGCCCTAGGGCAAGCCAGGCATTTAAATTCCACATTGCCTTTTCTCTCTCCCTCGTGCCGATGGATTCCATCAGGAATCTGGTCTCAATAATGATTAATATTGTTGTAGGAACTTGTTTCGCTATCTAGCTAAATAAATGTGTATAAATGAATGGTAATAGGTTTAGTTTTATACAAATTTATTTTAGCTCGATTGTGAAACAAGTTCTTACAACTTATATTAACCACTCTCGAGACCTCATTCCTGATGGAATCCATCGCCACGAGGGAGAGAGAAGAGGCAACATGGAATTTAAATGCCTTGCCTAAGGGCACAATCGTAATGGCTCCAGCGGGGCTCGAACTCCGGACCTTTCGCACCTGAAGCGAACGTGCATCCACTGCGCTATCACGATTTCCACTGCGCTATCACGACTTCCACTGCGCTATCACGACTTCCACTGCGCTATCACGACTTCCACTGCGCTATCACGACTTCCACTGCGCTATCACGACTTCCACTGTGCTATCACGACTTCCACTGTGCTATCACGACTTCCACTGCGCTATCACGACTTCCACTGCGCTATCACGACTTCTAATGCGCTATCACGACTTCCACTGCGCTATCACGACTTCCAATAGGTTTGTAAGAAAAGCAAACGTTTGTTATCTTTCTCTCTTTATTATGCTTCATTTTTTATTAAAAAACAACAACATAATGTATCACTACATTGCATCAACTGCATCTAAAACAAAGGGCCACATTAGCCCCGAGTTGGGACAACCATGGCGTATAGCTGGACCACTTTAGTCCCGAGTTGGGCCACTATGGCGTATAGCGGGACCACTTTAGCCCTGAGTTGGGCCACTATGGCGTATAGTAGGACCACTTTAGCCCCGAGTTGGACAACCATGGCATATAGCTGGACCACTTTAGTCCCGAGTTGGGCCACTATGGCGTATAGCGGGACCACTTTAGCCCCGAGTTGGGCCACTATGGCGTATAGTAGGACCACTTTAGCCCCGAGTTGGACAACCATGGCGTATAGCTGGACCACTTTAGTCCCGAGTTGGGCCACTATGGCGTATAGCGGGACCACTTTAGCCCCGAGTTGGGCCACATGGCATATAGTAGGACCACTTTAGCCCCGAGTTGGGCCACATGGCGTATAGTAGGACCACTTTAGACCCGAGTTGGGCCACTATGGCGTATAGTAGGACCACTTTAGCCCCGAGTTGGGCCACCATGTCGTATAGTGGGACCACTTTAGCCCCGAGTTGAGCCACATGACGTATAGTAGGACCACTTTAGCCCCGAGTTGGCCAATCAATGGCATAGAGTTGGCACAATATGGCACAGTCGCTCACCAAAGTCAGCTGATATTAAATAGATTTTTGTTCCTTTCGTTAACAGATCAACTTAAATTTCCTAACAATGGTATAGGATGTTTCAGGTCAAGTTTGATCAAATTCTGCACATTGTTTTTGAGACTTGTATCGACTGAACTAATTTGAAACTTCGTAGAAGCTGTTATAGGCATGCTATGAACCAAATTTGGCAACATCCCAACCATTGTTCACAAGAAAAATGAATTGAAACGAGTCTTCCCTCAATTCCCTAGTCACGTGGTTTCTTAACGAACAGAACCAAGTTTTCATTAAAATTTAACTTGCGACCAAGTTGACAAGTATGTTCTTTAATTTGACCTAATGACCTAGTTATTTTAATGGAAAAAAATGAATATCAAAGGGAACGTAGATTTTATAATAAAAAACATGTGAACAAGTCTCAACAAAATTAGGTCCAAAAGTCGACGTGTTACAGTGATTGCATTTCTTTCCTTTAACTTGACCTTGTGACCTCGCGTTGTCATGGAAATGTTCGATAAGCGTAATAAAAATATATCTTGAACTAAATCCATTCACAAATAGACATGGTAGTGTTTACAAGGCAAATGTTGACGTGGCGGACTCACAAACGGTTACTTAAGTGCCTACACCATTGTTCACTTCTTTGTTCTGTTACCCACACAAAAGCATTTATAGTCACATAACCAGTTAGCCGTAGACCAGTAGACATACACCCATTGTTCTCATTGCCACTCAACTACCCGATAGTGGGTGCAGACAGACGGACAGACAATACTACCCGATAGTGGGCACAGACAGACGGACAATACTATCCGATAGTGGGCACAGACAGACGGACAGACCGACGGACAATACTATCCGATAGTGGGCACAGACAGACGGACAGACCGACGGACAATAATCAATCACAATACTTCTTCTTTGGCCTAGGTGTGCTAAAAATATCACATTCCTTTGAACTGATGCATTTACCAGTATATGTATATGTCTAACAGTCTGTAAAAAGTAAAAGTAAAATGTTTGTTTCTATAATGTCACCCTTATCAAAATGGCCAGTCATTTCTGACGTGTGAGACACCAGCACTACTAATATACCGTACTTACTCACCTATTAGACGGCATTTTATAACCAGATTATGGCCTCAAAAGTAGCTTCCCGTCTTATGAGCAAGTGATAAAAAAAACATCAGTTTGTTCCAACTCAATAATTGCTGACCTTATTTCGAAATAACTCAAATGTGTAACAAATGCATAGACTTTCATAGCTCTGTCTGTAAACTGAACTTACTTCTCAGTAGTTTCCATTTTCTCAACCCGTCTTATATGCGGGTCTATGCAAAATACCACTGATTTAATACCAAAGTTGGGGAGTTGTCTTATAGTCAAGATCGTCTTATAGGCGAGTTTGTACGGTATGCATTATTAAAACTGTATAATATTGGGAAATAAAATATGTTTAAACTAACATCAATTTTTCCCGAATCCTATCCTTGTAAGCCAGGCACGAGACTGATAGACTAAACATTATTTAACTAACTGGCGGTTTACCAACCGGCCATATTAGAATGACTCTCCCTACATCCTGCACAATAACTACTCGAAGATACACCTTTGAGAGGTATACTGTATGAAGTATAATGTGGACAGAATGACAGTGAGTGAATGCCAAACAACACACGTATACCACCAGATCTGAATGCCAAACAACACATGTATACCACCAGATCTGAATGACAAACAACACACGTATACCATCAGATCTGAATGACAAACAACACATATATACCACCAGATCTGAATGACAAACAACACACGTATACCATCAGATCTGAATGACAAACAACACATGTATACCACCAGATCTGAATGACAAACAACACATGTATACCACCAGATCTGAATGACAAACAACACACGTATACCACCAGATCTGAATGACAAACAACACATGTATACCACCAGATCTGAATGCCAAACAACACACGTATACCACCAGATCTGAATGCCAAACAACACACATATACCATCAGATCTGAATGACAAACCACACATGTATACAACCAGATCTGAAGGACAAACAACACACATATACCACCAGATCTGAATGACAAACAACACATGTATACCACCAGATCTGAATGACAAACAACACACGTATACCACCAGATCTGAATGACAAACAACACACGTATACCACCAGATCTGAATGCCAAACAACACACGTCTACCATCAGATCTGAATGACAAACAACACACGTATACAACCAGATCTGAATGTTCAACAACAGGGAGTTTAAATATCTTCCAACAACAAGCTAAAACGTCTTCCAAAAGTCAACAAAAATATCTTCTCGCAGTGAGCAAAAGCGTCATTCAACAGCAAAGTAAAACATTTCCAAGGTGAGCTAAAACATCTTCCCACAATGAGTCAAAACTAGGGATGGCAACGAATAGCGATTATACTATTCGAATATTCGGTTGGGACGGTATTCGAATATTCGATAGAATTCTATCAAAAACTCAACAAATCACTTAAACTCTTATAAAAATTGCCAAACTAACCTACTTTCTGTTTTACGCGTAAACGTCAACTTCTTCAAATGATTATTGAGATTGATATTGTACCCGGAAATGGTAAATCCAATGTGCATAGATTACACCTAGCAGTTTTCTTATTCTCAGAGCTGTCAAGCATTTCCAAACGTGTGACTGACCAGGCGGCATTTTTGAGGACAATATAATATTTTTTCCGAATATTTGAATATTCAAACGTTCCTAGTCAAAACGTATTCCAACAGCGACCAAAAACATCTTCCCATAATTAGTCAAAACGTATTCCAACAGCGACCAAAAACATCTTCCAACAATGAGTCAAAACGTCTTCAACAGCGACCAAAAACATCTTCCCACAACGAGTCAAAACATCTTCCAACAGCGAGTTAAAACATGTTCCAACTGAGCAAACACCTCTGCGAATCAGGGCTGCATTGGTGAGAAGCGTGCATGCTAACCAATGCGCTAATTGGACAGACTAATTTTACATAGTGACATATATTTCAGTAGTCGGACACTACTCAGGAGAATGCAAGAATGATACCCATTAGGGTGGGGGAGGGGTAGGGGGATAGGGCAGGGGGAAGGGTAGGGGGCATGGTGTTGGAGGGGTAAGGGGGCAGGGGAAGGGTATTAGGGGGCGGCGGATGGGGGAGGGGTTAGGTGGGACACCCATGAACAATTCAGAAAATATATTAGGTCAGTTTGGGCCATATGAAATTTATTTTTAAAAATGTGTGCGAGGTAACAGGGGTGTTTCATGGACATCCAAGGTAACGTCAATGTTTGGTTGGAGAGTGGATAACATGGGTGTTTGGTTGGAGAGTGGATAACATGGGTGTTGGTTGGAGAGTGGGGTAATGGGGGTGGTTGATGGGTGGGTAACAGGTGCATGTGGTTGATGGGTGGGTAACAGGTGCATGTGGTTGATGGGTGGGGTAATAGGTGCATGTGGTTGATGGGTGGGGTAACAGGTGCATGTGGTTATGGGTGGGGTAACAGGTGCATGTGGTTGATGGGTTGGTAACAGGTGCATGTGGTTGATGGGTGGGGTAATAGGTGCATGTGGTTGATGGTGGGTAACAGGTGCATGTGGTTGATGGGTGGGGTAACAGGTGCATGTGGTTGATGGGTGGGGTACATGTGCATGTGGTTGATGGGTGGGTAACAGGTGCATGTGGTTGATGGGTGGGTAACAGGGCATGTGGTTGATGGGTGGGGTAACAGGTGCATGTGGTTGATGGTGGGTAACAGGTGCATGTGGTTGATGGGTGGGGTAACAGGTGCAGTGGTTGATGGGTGGGTAAAAGGTGCATGTGGTTGATGGGTGGGGTAATAGGTGCATTGTTTTGGGTGGGTTAACAGGTGCATATGGTTGATGGGTGGGGTAACAGGTGCATGTGGTTGAGGTGGGTAACAGGTGCATGTGGTTGATGGGTGGGGTAATAGGTGCATGTGGTTGATGGGTGGGGTAACAGGTGCATGTGGTTGATGGGTGGGGTAACAGGTGCATGTGGTTGATGGGTGGGTAACAGGTGCATGTGGTTGATGGGTGGGGTAACAGGTGCATGTGGTTGATGGGTGGGGTAACAGGTGCATGTGGTTGATGGGTGGGGTAACAGGTGCATGTGGTTGATGGGTGGGTAACAGGGGTGTGTTGGTTGGTGAGTGGGGTAATTTGGGTGTTTAGTTTGTAAGGTGGCGGGGATGTAGCAGGGTACTTGGTTTGTGATATGATAGAACAGTGTGCAGAGCATGTTGCATACGAAAATTTAAAAACAATAGTAAAAATTGATGCACATAGATCAGCAGGCAGACATTTTTACAACAGTTTATCCATTACCGGTATTCATCTATATTCCACAATAATTGGTTCGGAAGAGAAGTCAAAATTAGATTTACTAAATATCCCTAAAATACTAACATGTCTATATAATACTAGTGCGTCTCTGTAATACAATCAAATTCCGATAATACTACGATAATAATTCTCAGAAATACTACTATGTCAAATCCCTTTAACCCTTTCAACAACACAGACCTCTAAATAGGCTTACAAAAAGTGTAGATCCAGATGAGACGGCTCGTGACATCTGGATCTGCACTTTTTGCCAGTAATATTACTATTTTTAGACAAAATTACCCATTTTGATAAATGAACTGGTCCAAATGTAATTTTCTTAATTAATTTATTGGTCTAATATTATCATGGACCAGTCCATGTCAGTTACTTGGTGTTGAATGGGTTAACTCATTTCATTCTGGATACATTTGAAGGCCTTTGCAAACAACATAGATCCAGATCAGCCACAGCGAGACGCTGCATGCTGATCAAGATCTATATTGTTTGCTACATAGCCAAGTGTCTTAGCAAGATCATCTGAATAGCAATTAGCATAGAGCCTGATCAGACGGCATGTTCAGTGGTGGCTGATCTGGCTCTATGTTCTTTGCAAATACTGTTTGAACGGTATCCAGAATGAAATGGGTTAAATAAATAAACGAAACACCAGTCAAATGCTGGACAGTACAAACAATAGCTAATTGGAACAAATAGCTCATTTAATTGGATGTATTCGTCCACTTTCTCAGTCATAGAGTGGTGGAACCTATGCTCGGCATATTCCTATGCTCGGCGTATTTTCCATTTTCATTCGTATTTAAAATATTTATATAGTTCTAGGCTAATTTCGCCGACAGCTGAAGCATGGTTCAATAGCATTCCATTGAGTGTATCGGTAGGCTGATGCAACTGTCATGTGACTGGTACAGCAGACAAATATAAACAAGCAAATCATTGGGAGTATATTTTCACCGAAACTGTTACGGTGTATGAGCAATTCGGGTAGCTATTCGAGATTAAAAAATCTACACCTAACCCGAAAAATAGTTTCTATACCATTTCTGATTAAGACCAATAAATGTTTTTACTCAATGATGTATTATATCAAAATAAGATATTCAACAAGTTATAGTGGATAACTAAAAAATAACAAGTACGCCATGCATAGGTGCCCTGAAGTCTTCAGTTCCCCATATAAACTGGTGCCGACCGACACCGTTGCGATAGCTGTATTGAGCAGCAAGGTCACGTGATGAAGCTAAAACTGTCAACAAGAGTGTTTTAAAAGTTGTTTTCATGACTTAAGAAAATAATAATATATGGCAAGTGCAATTAACATTTTATACTGGTCATTATATGTGGGGTTTACACCGAGCATAGGTTCCACCACTCTATAAAAGTTGAACTGAGTAAAGAAACTACATCTTTGTAGAAATATGTAGACATCATGTAATGTCCTAATCAAGTACATTTGGTTAACCCATTTCATTCTGGATACATTTAAAATTTTAAAGGCTTTTGCAAACAACATAGATCCAGATCAGCTGCAGCCTGACGCTGCTTGCTGATCAGGATCTATGTTGTCTGCTACATAGCCAAGTGTCTTAGTAAGATCATCTGAATAGCAAACAGCATAGAGCCTTATCAGACGGCATGTTCCGTGGCAGCTGATCATGCTCTATGTTCTTTGCAAATACTGTTTTAACGGTATCCAGAATCAAATGGGTTAATTTCCACTCTTTTTACATTACCGGTGAGATTACCGGTATCAACTATACACACAGACAACATTGCTGTAAAGTGGTGCACATTTGTCAAAATTACCGTAAAATATGTGAGACTACCTTTATCAACTATACACACAGACAACATTGCTGTAAAGTGGTGCACATTTGTCAAAATTACCGTAAAATATGTGAGACTACCGTTATCAACTATACACACAGACAACATTGCTGTAAAGTGGTGCACAGTTGGCAAGATTACCGTATCTCTGCTTGTGTTTCTATTATCTTCATACATTCAGATTGGTTTGAGTCGATATATACTATAGTAGATGGGACCTAAGATGGTACACATTGACAATATATCCCTCTCCGTTAAATAATACTTTTCCTGTATTTGCAAGGATCTATTTTAACTAAATTGTAGGAAGCGTAATGCTACAAGTGTTTTAATGCTGCCAGTATTTGCATCATTTTCACATTCACTTTGACTTCACGCGTGTTAAGTTATGAATACACAGTAAACATGCAAGTCCACCATCATCGGGTTCCATGTTAAATCCTTTAATTATACTGTCTTCTATAACAACAGAATACCTGAAATACAAAACAATCAAATTCGATGGACGCACAAATTAAAGGGCAACTGGGCAAAAAACTCTGTTGTTACTGGGCAAAATTAAAGGGCAGCAACTCTGTTGATACTGGGCAAAATTAAAGGGCAGCAACTCTGTTGTTACTGGGCACAATTAAAGGGCAGCAACTCTGTTGTTACTGGGCACAATTAAAGGGCAGTAACTCTGTTGTTACTGGGCACAATTAAAGGGCAGCAACTATGTTGTTACTGGGCACAATTAAAGGGCAGTACCTCTGTTGTTACTGGGCCAATCTGCAAGAAAAGTGCACGTGCAACACTACACTGTGGCATATTTGTCATTAATTCCATGAAATTCCATCTATTGGTTACCGAGAAATGACTCAAGACGAACGCACAGACGGATGCTGCAAATACAATATCCCTTCATAAAATTCCATGTATTGCTTACTGAGAACAGGCTCTGGACGAACGCACACAGACGGACGCCGCAAATACAATATCCCTTCATAAAATTCCATGTATTGCTTACTGAGAACAGGCTCTGGACGAACGCACACATACGGACACCGCAAATACTATACATTTCACCTCTATTAAGCAGCCACCTGTGCTAAGCAGCCACTTTCTGTGATTCCCTTGGCTGGCTGCTTAAGACAGGTTTCACTGTATATGACATTTGACCGCCATGCGAGACACAGTGAAAAACCGACATACCAATGAATTAAACCGTTTCTTCTTTCAGTCGGGGAAACTGATAAGCCACCACAGTATATAAATGATATTTAACCCATTCAACACCAAGTAACTGACATGTACTGGTGCATGATATTTTCAGACCAATAAATTAATAAGGAAATTACATTTGGACCAGTTCATTTATCAAAATAGGTAATTTTTGTCTAAAAATAGTAATATTACTAGCAAAAAGTGCAGATCCTGATGAAACGGCTCGTCACGAGCCGGCTCATCTGGATCTACACTTTTTATAAGCCTATTGAGAGGCTTAATAATTAAATGAGGCAGTCCGATTAGCGCAGTGGTAAGCTTGCTCACTTCTCGCCAATGCAACCAGGGTTTGACCCTCAGACCGGGAAGTATGTGAGATGGTACGGTGGTCGCCAGATCGGACAGGTGGTATTTCTCCAGGTACTCCGGTTTCCTCCCACACGAATGACCACATTTACGCTTGCAAAATAAATAAAGCTTAAACATGATATTGATCTATACGCTGCAATTGCCCATGACCCGAACAAATATTCACAGGCCCAACGAGTTCGAGGCCATAAAGTTTGACGGTTCATGAAATAGAAACACTGGTCTACTCTACCCCACCACAAAACACTGGTCTCCTCTACCCCACCACAAAACACTGGTCTCCTCTACCCCACCACAAAACACTGGTCTCCTCTACCCCACCACAAAACACTGGTCTACTCTACCCCACCACAAAACACTGGTCTCCTCTACCCCACCACAAAACACTGGTCTCCTCTACCCCACCACAAAACACTGGTCTCCTCTACCCCACCACAAAACACTGGTCTACTCTACCCCACCACAAAACACTGGTCTCCTCTACCCCACCACAAAACACTGGTCTCCTCTACCCCACCACAAAACACTGGTCTACTCTATCCCATCACAAAACACTGGTCTCCTCTACCCCACCACAAAACACTGGTCTCCTCTACCCCACCACAAAACACTGGTCTACTCTACCCCACCACAAAACACTGGTCTCCTCTACCCCACCACAAAACACTGGTCTCCTCTACCCCACCACAAAACACTGGTCTACTCTACCCCACCACAAAACACTGGTCTCCTCTACCCCACCACAAAACACTGGTCTCCTCTACCCCACCACAAAACACTGGTCTCCTCTACCCCACCACAAAACACTGGTCTCCTCTACCCCACCACAAAACACTGGTCTACTCTACCCCACCAAAACACTGGTCTACTCTACCCCACCACAAAACACTGGTCTCCTCTACCCCACCACAAAACACTGGTCTACTCTATCCCATCACAAACACTGGTCTCCTCTACCCCACCACAAAACACTGGTCTCCTCTACCCCACCACAAAACACTGGTCTACTCTACCCCACCACAAAACACTGGTCTCCTCTACCCCACCACAAAACACTGGTCTCCTCTACCCCACCACAAAACACTGGTCTACTCTACCCCACCACAAAACACTGGTCTCCTCTACCCCACCACAAAACACTGGTCTACTCTACCCCACCACAAAACACTGGTCTACTCTACCCCACCACAAAACACTGGTCTACTCTACCCCACCACACGACACTGGTCTCCTCTACCCCACCACAAAACACTGCTCTCCTCTACCCCACCACAAAACACTGGTCTCCTCTACCCCACCACAAAACACTGGTCTCCTCTACCCCACCACAAAACACTGGTCTACTCTACCCCACCACAAAACACTGGTCTCCTCTACCCCACCACAAAACACTGGTCTCCTCTACCCCACCACAAAACACTGGTCTACTCTACCCCACCACAAAACACTGGTCTCCTCTACCCCACCACAAAACACT